>ML677332.1:48281973-48302074 GCA_007922305.1 Dermatemys mawii | reverse complement strand
CACACACACACACACACACACACACACACACACACACACACACACACGTTAATTTTGGTATGTTTCTCTCGCCCAATCACTTGGCTGGAACTAAAACATGCCTTACCTCAGAGCAGTCAATTACCAAAGCTACCCAAGATCATCAATCATGGGGGATGCTTGAAGTTTAGGGGAGGAGCGATGGTCAAACTATCGATTGCTGCACTTTTGTCCTCCCCTCCCCCGCACCCTTTTTTCTCGTTCACGGTCCCCTGCACATAAAATCTAAAACAGACTATCCCGTTAATAGTGGGATTTATCAATGATTATGTATGTACCCAGTTGTGAATGCGGCCTCATACATAGATGGCTTTTAAGCATACACCGCAAAAATGTATTTGAGTCAGTTCGGGGTTTTTTATTATTGTTATTTTAAGATTTTTGGAAACTAACTAACTAAATGAATTAAAAAAAAACCCAAAGGGCAATTATAGAAATTTGGCTAGATTTTAATGGGCATAGAGAATGAGCTCCAGAGGTCAATAAACCCCTCGAAAATGATGAATGATTGAGTACCTGTGATGATGATAGTGATTACCGGAGCAATTAAACAGTTTGATTAAATGAGCCATCATAACAATGATGTCTGCGGGAAATCAGCCCTCACATATAAAGAAAGATAGTGTGGAGGGCTGACAAACGCCAGTGGCCATTCCTACGAGTTCTGATAGCAGTGAGCCCTGCAGAGCAGATTGAATTTACAAATATGAGAGCAATATGGAGAAAAGTCACTCCGGTACTTTTAGCCAGACTTGCACCCTGCTTAAAAATCGTCATCAGCCGAAGAGCAGCCCGGTTATTTTTCCCCTAGAGGATCTCCTCCGAGATTAAAGCTAGCTCTAAGAGCAACCGATATTCTGTGACTGACTTTCACGGGACTATAAAGAAAGGTGAGTAAAAAGCCCTTAGTATGTAGATCTCTTCCAAGCAGTGGTTAAGTCGATTCTTTTCGCAAGGAAAAAGCCGGTTTTGTTGTGCAGTATTTTATACTCTGTCGTATAAATCGGTAACGCAATTCAAGATATTCATGGTAATGAATACTTGACTAATCCTTTGGGTGCGCGGAGACCTACAGAGCAGTAGGTTATGCAAATCCTTTCCTAGTTTTACAGCTGTAGTTTTCTAACAGATTTTTTTTTTAGAGATCTAGTCATTGATGAATGGTATTTGCTTTTTCGCCCCCCTAGAAAGATGCCAAATTCCTAAACTTCATCGGAATCATTTGATTATGGTACTTCCAATATACTCAGGTTTCTAGGATATATTTTAAAGATGTGCAGCTTCTGAACTTATTTTCTAATAGTGGCAGAATTAATACAGCTGCATGTCTCATTTCAAATAGCTTCAATATGATCCGAGAAAGGGTCTTTCACTGTAATATAGCTGTATAAAAGTAATCTAGTTCCACGGAAGACGTCATGTATTTGTTCAGATCCCAGGCTGGGTGCATTGTGATGAACGTTTATCCGTTTCCTTGTAAAAAGGAAGTTTCAACACCACTTTGTTTACAAATAAGAGGGTGCTTCATTAATTGTAGCATTAGTTTATACTTCATTTTTTCACATGCTTGATTTTAATAATATTCAATGGAGATTTGAATTCTCCAGAGTAAAGAGTTGCTAAAGAGCAACAGAAATAGAGCTACAAAAATAGCAAAAAGATGTTGCAGTACCAAACGCTGCTCTTTTCACCATTTTCGGTTTAAACCAAAGCCCCTGAGCTGGCTAGTCCCGTGCCACCTAGGAGCAAAACCAACTTTTAAATATGATTTTAAGCGCATAAAGAGTAAAATTTCATATGGTCAGTTAAAGATTTTTCATGCTCCCCGTTGTGTCTGTTTCAATGCACAGGGCAGACGAAAGATGGAACCTTTCCCCACTATCCCAGTGGACTAAAGCATACAATATATGGGAACATAGTTTAAAGCGCTACAGTTTTTAGCCATTAGAGGATCTAAATTTAGTGTCCCAAAATGAAGCTCTGGACATATTCAGGATTAGGTAGGAATGTAAAACGCAGCAGCAGCAGAACTCCTAACTCTTGTTAGTAGTGGTAGGTTTTTTTCTTTTTCCCTCTAGCATGGTGGGATATTCTTTAAAAACCAGTAATTCAGTGAGATTAAATTGGTTGATTTCCAGTTTCGCGTGCACACATTTGCAACAAAGGCTGATCCCGTGAAAAGTGTGTGAGAGGCGCATCACTTCTTTTTTTTTTCAGATTAGACCAAAGTCCAAAGAGAAATTAGGTGTCCGGTATGGAAGTGCGTCTCCGTCAACAGCCAGCTCCTTTTGCCGAGGCTGGAAATGGTTTTAACAGGCGGTAAAATTTCATCTTGTGGTGTCAAATTGGGGTCAGTTTGGGGTTAGAGCTCTCAGTGTCCGAGAAGGAGCTGTCCAGCTGCGTGGGGATTCATTAAGGGCAAAAGATCCGTTTCAAGAAAAACAAAACAAAGACAATCAGAGGGCTAAAGATCCTCTTCAAATCGCATTTTACAAGTGCACCAGAACAAATATGGACGCTGAAACCCATTCCCTTCAAACTCCCAAATCGGCTTCTTAACTCTTGGAGGGAGAGAGAGAGAAAATCCTCTAAAACTTAGAGTCTGTTTTCAATCAGCCTTTCCGAAGTGTGGCATCTTAGCCTTTGGCTGGCTTTGAGATCTGCCTCTATTTCTGAGAGCCCCTGCAAAAACGGAGTTGCACAACAGGTAATATTTTAGATGTAAGAAGTATATTTCCATTGTTTATGTTAAACCACTGCTTTTATGCACGGTGCCATATTTTACTGCAGATAGAAAGTTTGGGGAAACAGGCTATGCTTACACGAAATCACTATTTACTGTTCGGAAATCCTCTACTTCCTATAGGCAGTCATTTGGTTAATAGATATTTTGGATAGTTTACTTTGTGGTCCCTAACAGTTTGAAAAGTACATATTGTTAATCTGGTTTATTAAATTCGCGTGGTTTAAATCCTTTAGCCTTCCTATCTCTGTTAGAATAATTGACGCCCGGCTGAAGGGACAAATTACTTGAACCTTAATCTTGTTTATAACTTTATTCAATGTTATTCTGATTGTCTGCTGAGTCAAAGTATTTTTGGATCATGCTAATTGTATACAGAAAATGTAACCTATCCTCCACATTTGCAGACAAACTATAATGGAAACACGAGAGATATTGCAGAATAACATGATATTTTTTGAATATTTTAATTTATATTTTTCTTGGAATATTGTTGAAAGAAATGCATCAGATTTAATGACGAAAGAAATAATTCTGTTTAAATGGTCTCTAGGGTTCTGATATAACCATAACCGGGTATCAAAATCCACAGGAAGTTTTCTTTTCAGTTTACTATCCAGAAGATCAAGCGTAATATGTTACTATTCCATTCTTACTTTTTATTATAAGAAATATTGCATATTTTAATCGCCCACATTCAAGAACTGCACTTTGCTGATTTCCTTTACTGTCCCATACGAAGAATAGGTTTCATTATTAGAACAGGATCCTTTTTTACTCGTCTCAATCTAATTCTTATAATTAGGTTTTCCCCTTCTTCCCTGAATTATTCATTAAATATGCGGATTTAGGCAACTACATTATTTTCTAGGTCTGGTCTAAAATGCCCCTTAAAATTATATTACATTATAGTTTCATCAGCTCGCTGTGTTCGTGTAGTTATTTTAGTTCATTTAGTTCTTGTCTCCCCGACCTTTTCCAATAATGTGCTTTGCTCCCCCCTTCAGCAATCTATTACTTTTCGAAAATCTTTCCACTCCAGAAAGTCAATGGTAGCCCATCACGGTGAACTTTTCTTGACCTCCCCTGCAGTATGATTGGGATCTTTGGAAGTTGGATTAGGAGGAGGTTCATTTAGTTACCTGTTAACATCCTCCCCCCACCCCTTCTTTCTCTTTCTCTTTCAAAAAAACAACACAAACCCAGAGAGATCTAGATTCTCTATTCACTTGCAAGTCCCTATTATTCTCCCAATACACTCTAGAGATTTAAAACGGCACTTCTGGGGTGGCTTTCCCCCCTCCTTTATTTCTCTCTCTCTCCTGTTTATTCTGTTAAAGATCCCACAGAAGAGAAGAAGCGATTCAATAAACAGCCCTCTAGCGCTATCTGGCGGGACTCCAACACTTTCAGAAATGCACTTTTTCCGTTCAAATATTGCTTTTCTTTCTTTTTCTTTCTTTTTTTTTTTGCTTTGAACAGTTACAAGAGACCAGAGCGTAGCACTTGAAAAGCCTTTCTCACAACGTGATGGTAAAAGTGAATTCCAAATCCGGGAGCCCACTCACCCTGAGAAACATAAGAGGTGGAAGTCTTTACGTTACTGTCCCCCCCGCCCCTCTTCTGGCCCCCCTCTACCCTCTTACTTCCTTTTGGGATAATTTTATCTGAAGTCGGAACCTACTGAAGCGGCTTTTTTGAGGTGTGTGCGCGAAGAGGGGCATTAAAGTAACCCCCAAGCCAACCTGAATAGGCAACCCTAGACTTTTATACAGCCATGCACGTGAACGGTATTTGAAGTGCTAATATAAAAGGACAGCGCGTCTTTCATATTTTGTAGGCTGCAGGGAATGTACACGCGAAGAGCAGACCTATTTGACATAAGCAGACAAACCTGTATATTTACATCGAAAAGGAAAAGGAAAAAATACCTGTCAATAGTTCGTAATAACGCAGTGGGGTCGGTGCAGAACTAGCAATTTGATTTGTATTTATTGGAGGAATCCGTGGACATAAAACACATCTTTCCAACCTGGCATCGCAACAAAAGGAAAATTAGGGATTAAAAAAGAGAGAGGGATAACAAAACCGGTTTATTATAGCGACCACAGAGCCTACCAGCTATACTTGCAGATTCCTTCTCTCGCTCAAATAGTCACTTTTGTTCTCCGGCTGCCTATAAAACGCCAAAAAGGGGTTCGTTTTATACTGGGGTATGCAGAGAGCAATGTCCAGAAATTACTGGGACACACACACAGTCGAAATACCCATTTCCCTCTTTGAAAGATCTGCCTAGTCCATTGTCTGAAGCGGGACACACATCTCAACTTACCAAAAAAAAAAAAAAAAAAAAAAAAAATGCGTGGAGCGGGGTCTGGTCATCCATAAAAGAAATGGCTGGCAAAACAATATAACGTATTTCCTGGAAATATAGTTTTGAGGCTGGCGTGAATAGTGACCGCGGTGTTTTACCAAAAGATGGAGAGGTTTTTTAAAAAACAATCCGATCTCCTTTGTACCTCTTTCTGTTTGATCCCACAAAGAGAATGCAACATACCTATTTGGGCTTGTGCTCCACACAAGCAATGCGAGAGACGTACAACAGAACATAGGACCAGTTAATCCTCATAATGCTTAGTTTGGTTGTAATTAATTGAAAACAGTTATTAGGTCGTCATTGGCAATAGCGTAAATAATTGCGGCAGATTTTTACTTAAAATTGACCGGTCACAGAGTGATAGATCGATTCGAGGTATAAAAATGATGTATCAAAACATCAATGTCGATTATTTGAAATATTGTAGTCGAATCTTTTTATTGCTTCATCGGTTAAGTGTCTGAAAGTGCTGTGTTCCAACATATATTTATGTTGTCAATACTGTCAAAACTGTCAGTTTTATTACGGTGGATTTGTAATACATTTCGGATTTGCTAATTTACATAAAATCCCCCCCCCCCGATCTGAGCCCCTCTCTCCTTTTCCTATTTCTAGAAAATGTATGTCAATTAAATCAAAGGATTCAGGGCTCTGCTGCAGCAAAAAAAGTACACACACTGCTCCATTAAAATCCCCTTGCTGCCCCGCTTTACAAGTCTTGGGCTATTTCTAACTTGCATAGAGGTGGACTGTCCCTCACCTCCAATTTCCCGCACTAGAATGTAAACTCCTTGTTACAATCACACTTAAATGAAATACTTTAGAAATCTGGGAGGCGCTCCATGAATAGACAGAGATGCACCTAAATGAGCCGGATCACACTGGTGAAGATTAAAAAGCAGGGGCGAAAAAGGAACCGACCATACACGTTTCGATGGTAGTTGCAACAAGGAAGCAAAAGAAGCAATAAATATAGGTGCGCGGTGTATTTCCCCTCTCAGCGGCTTTGGAAGTGAAATGAAAAACGCGAGTTAGGAGCAGTACTGACAGTTTTAATTCGCCCCCACTTTAACAAGGGCATTTCAAAACCGACCATTGGCTTTACAAGTAAAAGCTTTTTTCTAAGGGGCAGCCAGCTGATTTAGGTGCTTCTCACCGATTTTCATGGAAAACCCAGTAAAAGGCATAAAATAAATCTATTTAAATGCTAAACTCCATAGCGTCTATAAATAGTCACATTAGCCGAGTAACTTTATTCTCTTCTTGGGAGAAACTGCTTGCGAAAGGTGTTGTTGAGATGACTTGAATTTTCTTTGCGGGGATCTGTGTGTTCAAAGAGCATCTGAAGAGATGGCCGAGCGCATGTGGAATAGGGAAGGTTGCGCCGCTAACTGCAGAGCTTCCAGCAGGTACTTTGCATGACCGACCAGCCTTCTTAACACCTTCTATTTACATGCTTGTTTCAGCCGTAAGATTTGCGAAATGTAAACTGTGATTCATGTTCTAAATGTGGTGTGTGTGTCTCGGTGTGCGCGTGCGATCTCTTCTGAAGCAAATGGAGAAGTAAGCTGCGCAAAGGGGGGAAATCGCCCCCGGGGTGCTTTGTTTACTTTGGCTTGTAAAATCCTGCGAGGAGATGGTTTCCGCAGTGTGTGGCAAGTGTTTCTTCATGAAATTCATCAGCCGTCCTGCAATTACTCCGAGGTCTGGGGGAAGAGAGCTGCCATCACTTTCTCACATCCCAAGGTGTTGCATAGAGGAGAGAAAGGGGGGAGGGAGGGAAGGAGGGAGAAAGCTGAAACATTTAATTATAATTGAAAATAACAATGGAAAACCCTCCCAAGATTGCTCCTGGAAAAACTTCCAGGGAATATTTGGGAGCGCTGCATGTCGTCTTTCTTTTGGGGAAAGGAGAACAACACCACCTCCGCCCGTGTAATAATTAGCCGGAACAATAAACATCATTTAGAATAAAAATCAGCTCGAATGTCTGCGTTTTTTAATTACGTTTCATTTTGCGGTAAGCCGTAAAATTATGAATGCCCCTCAATTAAACACAATCCACTCGGAAAGCATTTACCAAACAATTATTCTTTAATCAGTCGGATTGGTAGCCCCAAATGATGCTGTTAAACATCAAAGGGACGCCTCAGACGTTACCTTTTAGTCTCAACTAAGAGGATTAATTTCTATAATTAGAGGGGATAAATATGTGCATACATGCATCTCATTTTTGGTACACGCTCTCATCCTATCTGGGAGACGAGCGGCTCTAACAGGGCAAACGCTAGCAACCTGGATTCCCCCTGGGCTAAAAGCGGAGCTACCCCCATGGAGGTGTACGCGTGTGTCCCTGCGCACCTGGAAACGTGATGGGAACTGGGTCTGGGCTCGATCCTGGGCCCTGCTAATCCCTCTTCAGGCAGGCGGAGGACTCTCAGTTCCCACTATTGCCATCAACGGGCGCTGAGGCCGCAGGATCGGGCGCAGGGAATCCAGAGTAATTCAGCACGATTGTAGGAGCACCGGGTATATTTTTTTTTTTAAAAAAAATCCACCAACGATCACCGGAGTCTACCTCATCTTTTGGTTCCCAGCGGGGGCAGTTTGCTGCTCCCAACTGAAGCTCAAGACTGAATTGAATACTACTAATAAAATTAGCATGACCTTGATTACACCCTGTATGAATATCTCATTTACCTAACGACTTTATGTCACTTCCGCGGAAGGTCAATTTCCTTTTAACCTTTCCCATTGCTGCAGTAAGCATTCCCTTCTAATCAATGGCTGTTGGAATAATCAATTCCCACTTTATGATCCCTGACAAACTCAATAACCGCGCGCCTTATTTCAGCCCGGCCGCCTTGACTTCGCAGGGCCGTTTGCACGTGGGGGGAGAATAGGCGCTAGGGTCGCGCTTGTCCCTCCCGGGGCGGTACTTTCACCCGCGGAGGAGTTACTAATCCCAGCCAGCTCTCCGAGCGCGGAAAGCGCTCTCTTGGCCCTGAGCTGGCTTCTCTGCTGGGGTTCTTTCGCCTCTAAGTTCGGCCCGCTCCTCCTATTGCTGGTTTACAACCACAGGGAGTCGAGAGCTTTTCCGTGTGATCATCAACGTTATTCTCTGTCATCACCGTAAAGGGGAATCCTGCCGCTCCTTGCCTCCTGGTGGTGGCCAGCCTGGACGTGCTATTTCACACTCAAGCCAAAATGTTGTCTCCTTCCCCCTTCTTCCTCCACCCCTTCCTAGGAATGCACATAATCAAATCACCTGGGAGACATGTCCCTTCCTCTATGTGCTCGGATAATAAAGGATTACTCTGGAGAGTAGTCCCAACCCCCCGGCAGCCCAAGGTAGCCTCTTGCCGGATTGTCCCAACTCCTTAATGTTGTCTGAGGGAAGCATTTATGCACATGGGATCTTCTCCAGATACGTTATGCCTATGTAAAACGCTGAATTAAACTTTGCATTACGTTACATATCCCACTGGCCTGAACTACATTCTCACCGTCACCAACTTCTCCAGTTTTGTTTGGCTCCCCAAGCTGGGTCCAGTCAAACCAGGTGTGGAGCAACTTACTTCATAAATTGCAAATAGCAGGGAAAGAAAATGTACCTCAACCACATTCATTACGAATAAAACAACAAAAGCCACGAAGTGGGGGTAGGGGTAGCTGAACTTTGCAAATGCTTTTCTGTAAGCAGCTCACATTTTGAGGTGATCTATTGGTGCGAGTCAGGAAGTGAGAGTTAGTGTAACCCTGCTCCCTCTACTGGATAATTAACCCTGATTCATAGCCTTTTCTACCTAGGAAAGTATGTTTCGTTTCCCTCTGCAGAGTCCAGGTTACCTACTGTTCCTTGGTATGTTGTTATTCCCTGAAAGTAATTGCACTTGATATTCTCCTGGGCAGACTCATTAGCCAAAGGCAGGGTGGCGTTGCCAGTCTTAGAAAGCCTTCCAACAGCTCAGTAGAAACATGTGCTCCAGAGATTTAGTACAAATGGGAGCCTATTCTCAGCCCCGGATACAATCGTTAGGTGCAGCATCTCCCCCCAAGGGGATGGAGGTCAAAAGGAAGGCATTTTTTGTCCCACTCAATCAGGACACATTTCTGAGTCCATCCCTCACTGTGCATGATTAAAGCTGCAACAGAAGACAATTTAGGCATAATGAAGATATTCAAGTGTTTTTGAACCTTTGTCCAACAGTCTCCAGGAGAAAACGCCCTATACACCCAGGTACAGATGAAACAGTTGAGAAAACAGCTTCCAAATTCATTAGCCTGCTCTCCTTTACATCCCTTAAAGATTTATTATATGCCTCCTGAAAACACTCAACTGCCCACTCACCCTTACAAACCTACATGTAACTTCTTTCTTACATGTTTGGTATCACCTATCTGCCTGCTCCCATCACTCCTGCTAAATAAATTACACCACAGGTGCTTTGAAAAACTCAGGGAAAATAAAACAATTTCACGTTATTTTGTGATGAGAAAAATCTTCTTGGTTGTTTTTTTTATTATTTTTTTTCTGGTGTTCTTCATTTAAAAAAATTTTTTTTTTTGATCTTGGCAGGTTATCCAGGATGGTCCAAAATAACACTGCTGTGGAGGGCTAATGCAGCTACCAAACGCCCCTCAGAAGGTGGATGAAGAGGAACTAGAAAAGACAACAATTAGGCTCCTCAAATCTCAGGCTATCACTACATTCATAACCAACTTCAGACTACCTAAGAAACTCAAGAGAGCTGTATTGATTATGAATTATGCTGGCAATTGTATGTTTTTAAATAAATAAATAATGATGGTGTCAAAGGACACGGATATAGAATGAAGTGTCTTTACTCTTCAGAGCAAACAATGAAGTTTCATGACTAGACAGCTCATTGTATTCAGAGACTTTAATTACTCATAGCTCCTTACCTCCTAGGTAGCTGATAAGACTCAGGGCAAAACCCATCTCTGGTGTACTCCACTGACTTCAATAGTTTTCCACCAGGGATGGACTGGCCTGAGTATTTCTGGCAGGATTATGCTAATATAATATTTATAATAATCTGCCTGCAGAAAGCCAGGGAACAAGATATTTGACCTCTGCTAATCATATAGATTTGTACACTCCAAAAGATCTGAAAATAATCTTCTAGGTCTCATCTGTGAGAGAAGATGCCCTTGAAGGGAATCGGCCTCCCAGCTGTGCTACCCTTCAGACAATACCCTCCATATGTTGATAGCCTTCAATATTTTTGGGGTCCAAACATATAGACAAAACACCCATTGATTTAAATGGGATTTTTGCCTGACTCAGGAATACAGAACAGGGCTATCTACCTCATCCTGCAAGATGCTGAGCATCTCAAGAAAAGTGCTGAGTATGCTTAATTCCCACTGACTTTCCTAGAAATTGTGGACTTTCAGCACACAGTAATAAGCTCCTGGCCCCTCACAGGTCCTTATGCAGTCCTTAATTAGTATTTTAGCTATTGTCAGTTATCGTGTTTGCATGACATGTTTTCAACGCCATCTCTGGTATTATGAAGTGCATGATATATGCTGCAGTTTAAAGTGTTTTCCACATCTGCAGAAATAAACAGGCTTCTTAAATGATGAAACAAAATTAAATGATAATATACTAATACATTTCTTATAAAGAAAGTATACACAAATTTATAAACCTTCTAGTATTACGTCATATGCAATTATCACCCATCCCTAATAGTTCTATTGATTAGTGGCATAAAAAGCTCTACTAGAAGCAGTTCTTTGGAGTAGAGAAATATAACAATAAAAAAAAACCCAAAAGAAGTGTTTGTCCTGTAGTCTTACCTTGAGGCCATATTACAATCACAATAAGACATATCCAGGCATGTGTCACACCGGATAATACTATTTCTTGGGTGTTTGAGGGCACTTGGCTTTACCTTGTACTTCAGAACAGCTGAGCCATGTCACTTAGCTGCATGATCCTGGCTCTAGTGGAAAAAATGATCAAGCTATATATACTTATAGTTATTTTACATTAAATACTCAAAAATATTTCATTTGCAACATTCACACACATTAAAATTAAACATTTTTTCCAAAGTTTCTCTCTTGGTGGAAGAGCTGATCAAATTATTCATTTTGAATACACACTTTCTGGTCATTAGAGTGCTATTTTCTGTTCTCAAATGCATTATTATTGATATGTGTTATGATTGCATCTAAAAACCTCAAAGAAGGATTAAGGTCCCTCAGTCAATCCTTATTTTTGTGAAAATATTCATTACTTGCAAATAATGACTAGCAAGAACAGTTTAGGTAACAAATTTCAGTTTATGGGCCCCTTGAAAATGTTCATTTAGACTTTTTGCAATTGATTATTCTTGATGTCTAACCAGTTACCTCAGTCACATGGTAATAGCTCTTCTCTCCAACTGGTTGGCTGAAGTTTTTTAAACAGGAGGTTAACAGCAAAAAGCAATAACAAATATTCATACCTGATTTTGCTTCCATTTAAGACAATAAAAGCACAAAGAACACACATTGCATGCATTTGTGAGACAAACATCTGTTTGTATGAATGTTCACATATAGTGAGTGAATAAAAAGGGATACAAACATGACAAACTAAACTGCCATTTAGAATCTGAACACCTGTTTTTTAGTTTTGCAGTATGAAATCAGCTCTAGTTTTTTGTGAAGACAGTATAATTACAATTTCGCAATTATTATAAAGAACCAAAAGTCATGAGGCAAATTGTCCTAATTTTCTTCCCTGACCTAGGTTTAACTCCAAATTATTCTGCGTTTAAAATGGGTCTGTTTTTGGTGCAAGAAGAATATCGTTTGTCCCAGAGGCAGATGCTCCTTGATCTGTTGTTTTCAGATTTCAGCCATTGATGAGGTGTTGGCTGCAGCCTATAGCTTCAGGATAATTGTTTGGTCTGAGAATAAATATCTAAAAAAGAGTTTCTAGTGTTCAAGGGAGCCATTCAATTTCCTACCTATCCCAACATAAATGGAAAAATAGATATAAAGGATTTGGTCCTGCAATTTTTGTGCATTGAAAATTTCTGTTGACTTTTCTGAGAGTTATGAATGTGCAAATTCTGGATCCTTATTTTCATGGAAACTACTATATATCTATATTGTTATTTTTATAGTTGTAAAATTGTTTTTTTTAATCTTCTACCACATTACAAAAAGAGGAAGATATGAAGTATTTATTGTACCCTAGAGCAAAATATTGTATCATCAATAAGTACCTATGGTCCCAAATCATGGATTTCCAATTCAAATGCCAGTCTGAACTGCTGTAAAGTTTGAAGGTGTTAGGATAAAGGGTTTTAATTCAGGCTTTTCTCCCTTTCTAAAGTAATAAATAGAAAGAGCTGTTAGAAAGAAACACGTTTGCAAAAAATACTGATGAGTTTGAATGTGAAATCAGCAGGGGGAAAAAGACTTGGGTCTGAGTCTCTTCTCTGGTGTAAGCTAGGGATAACTATACTGAAGTTACTGGAATTTCACTGGTGTAAAGCTGGTGTGAGGGGAGAATGAGGCCACTTGTGTTTAGATAGCTGGAATTATTTTAAGAGTATTTTTGAGAAAACAATCTGCAAATAAATACAAAACAAAAGGGCAAATATAGAGACATATTACCTTTCCTGCATGCATGCTTATTTGTAAGTGCAAATTAGATTTGAATATTCATGAGTCACAAATCATTGACAGTTTGAAATAATGCAAAATGAGGTTAAGGCAAGGGACATCAAAGAAATGCATCGCTAAATCAATAGCAATTTGATTGCACATATACTTGTAAATTGCCATTACAGTTTTTGACATAGGAGAAAAAAATGTTCATGTGGTTAAAGAAGATACATAAATACTCTTTTTTTATGTGTTTATATTTTTGCATTTCCGCATGTATTTGGGTAACTGCTGTGTATAAAGTGGCCAGACATAACTTTTTTATTTTTTCAAGACAGTTACAGTTTCTTTTGCCTATCCCATCTCTTGTATTGTTTTGCTTAGTATGCTACAAATTCAATTTTTAATATACCTGAAAAGCAATGTTGTAAAATAAAGCTATTCATAACTGAACATGGCTTCAGAGGAAGGTTCACCTGATAATCAAAGTACTATCATAAACTCATGTTCAGTGGAGATTATCCACTTGTTTCAGGGAATTTTATTCTAAGAAGTAGGAGTGAGTTGTAAGTCTCAGGGCAAATTGCTGGAGTACAGGGCTTTAAAATAATGACAGATTGAAAGATGGCCAACCTAACCATTTAAATCAGAGCTTTTTCATTTTGCTCTTCTGTAAGCATCAATAAAGTATTGGATCTCTGTCTCACGTGTGAGCTTTGTGGCTACTTAAAATGGAATAGTTTAAAATGTTGATGAGTATATAGAGCCAAAAAGTGAAACTGCTGAATATAAAGCACTCATTTAAAGATTGCTCCAGTGTATTTGTTTCTCCTAAATGTTCCTACTTTGATTACTAAATGCAAACTGTAAGATACTAGCCAGCACTCTTTCTTCAGTGTCCTCTGTGGTTTCCCTGTTCTCCAAGATAACTGATGAAGGGATATGTAATGGGTCAAGTGAAGTTATACATACATAGTAGAACTGATGTCAAAACCAAGCAATAACACCAATTTGGAAGTGGTAATGGGGACTTTGGTCCTTTAAGAAAGAAAAGCGCATGACTTCTTGCAGTGCTGTGTTTAAAAGCCTACACTCACAGGAATGAAGCTTGCAATTAACTCATGTCAAAACACTGCAGAAGGGGAAACCCAGATGTCAAATAACTTTGGAAAAAGATAACCTCATGTCCTCCCCAATCCCCAAGATGAGCTTGTCAGAAAATCTCTCTCATATGCTATCAAGATACCACAAAATACCTGTATATTCCATGTTTAAATTCAAAATAAATTCTTCAAGAAACTCCCTTTATTTGTGAATTCTGCACTGTGCATAAACAATAAATTAAAATGATCCTCTTAAAAAATCAAAAGACCAGTTTGACTTTTCTTCTCATCTTCAGAATTTCCAGTCCTCTGCTGATGTTCTCCCCAGAATGTGTGAATGGGGAGAACATCAGCAGAGGACTGGAAATCAGCAGTTCTAGATTCTACTTCTGGCTTTGCCACTAACTTGCTGGCTGACCTAGGGCAAGTCATTTAAGCCGCTCTTCAATTTCTCTGTCTGTAAATGACGCTCATAATAGATATTATGAGGCTTCATTCACGGCTGTCTATAAAACAATGTGAGCTCCTCAGCTGAAAGGGGATCTGTATGAACACAGGGACTTTGTCGGAGGGGCTGCAGCCTCTTGTCACATTCAGTAAATCATATAATCTTCATTACTCCAAATAAGAAAGTTACTGCCTCTTTAGATTAGGAACTGGTAGCAATCCTGTAAATGCATGCATAAAAGTAAAAGAGAGAAATGCTGAGCATTTTCCCATTCTATTTAGCCATTCTTACATTGCACCCATCACCATGGTATCCAAGTACTGCTCAGAAGAAATTTGTTCTTCCTTCTGGTGCACTGAACTCAGAGTAGCTATTGCATTGCCAGTGAAAATAGGTCACTAGTGCTACAGCCTGATCTTCATTTCAGCAGAAGACTGAGAGCCTTGTTCTATTTCCCCATAAAAGTAAGATTATTTGATTAGAAACTTGGCCCATCATCTCTGTTTAGTGAGTGATCAAAGTTTGGATGTTAGAGAGGTTTTTCTCAGAAGAAATTCCTGGTGGGTGACAATAGGAAAGTAACTCAGCTAGGGCATATCAAAGCCTCCACAGAGTCAATACATGAATTCATGTCACTGGAAATTCTTTGCTGTCTCCTCTCCAAATCGCCTACCTTCACCTGCTCCTGCTGGAATTCCTGGTGCGTCTCTAACTACTCTCTACCTGGTCACTCATGAACTCTTGTCATAAAGTCAGAGGATACTGACCACTGCCCTGTGACAGGGATATAACTTGTTGCAGCCCCAACCCTTAACATGTGACTGGAACCAGGAAATAAGGGCCAGTCTCAGACGAGCACTCCTGGCATCACACCTTTGTTACACAGTGAACAAAACAGGAGAAGGTCTGACCCAATGAATGGGATCTAGATTCAGACTGAGGATGGCTCTTCATATCTTGACCCAGATAAATTCCCTGAACTGCAAGGAGGGGTCCTAGGTGGGAGGAAACCACATGCCTAAATTTCCTTTTTCCATTGTCAGATAAAGGGGCGAGCAGATGGGGGAGTACCTCACAGATGAGACCCAAGATCATAGCAACTTGCCCCCCATGCAGTGCTCCTCCTGCTGTATTTTGTGTGGGCTCTGCCTCACTTCTTCCCAGCTCCTTCACCTTTTCAGGGTGGGTTGTTTCATCCCACTGACAATTTCCTAGATTACTGGGGGGAGGAGTATAGTACAGGGGCTCATGCCCAGGCCCCTAGGGTGTCTGCCTTTGGTGGGAGGGGATGTTCCTCCCCCAAACTGCCCCAGATTATTTTCTTGTGTGGGTATGGATAGAGGCAGGAATGGTGGAAAAAGGGGAATGACACAGGTCCCAAGTCTGTTTAGACCAGTTGCAGCCCTAGTCAGACAAAAGGCCCTGCAACCCTTCGTGAGAATATAGAGAACCTGCCTATGGGCCTTGGCCAGAAAAGAGGAAGAAAAAGGGGAGAGTGAGTTAAGGGACTTTAAGTGACAACAAATAACATTATAAGGGTAAGACTGGCCAGTTACTGTCCTGATCATTTCATTTATGAAACGGCCAGGGAAGAAAAATGAGTGTGGACATATTTTGAAGAAAAGCCCTAAACTAAAGGGCAGATTGTGTTGAGCCCTTGCTCAGGCAGATGAGAGCCTTTTGCCCTGTCTGGACAGGAGCCCCAAAAGCCTGCAGTTCCTGTGATCAGGGAGGAAAAGAACCCCCTGAGCCTAGAACTCACAATGTAGTGCCTTTGCTAGAGAGCCGGGGAGGGGATTGGGGAACCAAATGAGAAGCAAATGCTGCACCTTCTTCCAGGGTGACTCAGCAGTCCTGGCCTACTGACAACCTGCCAACCTCAAGCATATTCTCACCAGCAACAGCACACCGCGCCATAACTCCTCTAACTCAGGAACCAATCCATGCAACAAACCTCGATGCCAACTCTTCACACATCTACACCAGCAACACCATCACAGGACCAAACCAGATCAGCCACACCATCACTGGTTCATTCACCTGCACATCTACTAATGTAATATACACCATTATGTGCCAGCAATGCCCCTCTGCTATGTACATCGGCCAAACTGGACAGTCCCTATGAAAAAGGATAAATGGACACAAATCAGATATCAGGAATGGCAATATTCAAAAACCTGTAGGAGAGCACTTCAACCTCACTGGACACACTATAGAAGATTTAAAGGTCAGCATTTTACAGCAAAAAAACTTCAAGTCCAGACTACAAAGAGAGACTGCAGAGCTGCAATTCATTTGCAAATTTGATACTATCAGTCAAGGATTGAACAAAGATTACGAGTGGCTAGCTAACTACAAAAGCAGCTTCTCTTCTCTCACTATTCACACCTCCAGTTCAGCTGCTAGAGGAACATCTCACCCTCCTTGATCAGAGATAACAAGCTGGTTCAGCCTCACTGGACTAACCCTGTTATCTCCCACCTGGTTCTTGCCTACCTATTTATACCTGCCCCTGGATACTTCCACTGCATGCATCCGACGAAGTGGGTATTAGCCCACGAAAGTTTATGCTCTAAAACTTTAGTTAGTCTTTAAGGTGCCACAGGACTCTTTGTCACTTCAGCAGCAGTACTCATCCGGAGATCCTCGAGGCACTGGGCATGCCTGAGGTACTATGGGCCTGATTCCTTTCCCTTTGTCACTGGTGTCAATCAGATTACACATCATTGTAATACCAGTGTAAATGAGTGGAGAGTGAAGCCTGAAGTCTCTCAGAGCTCCTGTGAGGACGGGGTCACTCCTGACCACTCCTAACACAGAGCAGTTTGCCTTAGATACACATTTACCCCGTAAGCCTTCACTTTATAGGGAAAAATGTGCTCTGGCAGTTTTGTTTTGCTTTGTCTTGGAATATGTATCATCTCACTAAACTTCATGTTAAATGCAGCTTGGAATAAAAATAATATATAAACTGCTAATGCAATGATTAGATCAGATGTGACCCAGACTTCATACGAGTCAACAACTAAATGCATCTCACTCTGTTTTTTTCAAATTACAGGAGTTATAGGCATAATCTTCACTGGATACATTGGAAACAGAAATGTTTTACTTTTGTTATTTTAGGGCCATCAGTTAAAACAACCCAAATGCCGAACTTAATACATACATAAGGCACCAAAATGTTTTCCCCTCCCCAAATTGGCTTATATTTCAAGAAATACAGTGCACCTCTATCTGCCCTCACTTCTTCCCATGAATTATGTACTGCAAGTGACATCTGCTGGAGAAAGCAGAGCTAAATATCTGCTGTACAAGCTCTTTCCTATTAAAACCCTGTGACTACACCTTTAGCAAGTACAGCAGTAATTTAATGGAAAACCTGCTCTTGTGCCCATTGAAATGCAGTTACACAAGGGCTTCTTTTTGGCAGGTAAAGCAGAACTGTAAAACTGTCCTTTTTATATTACAGAAGCTTTCTCTGCTTTATAGAGAATCTTCAGTAATTCCAGAATTATTCTGGATTTACAATAACAAAGTCTTCTCAAAGGTACTGTACATTTGAATAAATAACATGTATTCATGCTTGCCCCTATACAATTATTAAGGACATATTTTAAAAAATGTTCCTCACATGAGAATGTGGTCAAAGGTTCAAGAAAGCTGCAGAAGTTCAGCAGGAATGTATTTGGAAGCTTACTGTAGAACAATACTATTTTCAGGATGCCTTACCTAAGAAAGATTGACTGTAAATGCACTTTAAACACTATTATGATTTTGGTGAAGATAGAGAGTTGCAGTTGAGAAGTCTAAGTTAAAAATATCTTACTGCCTTAATACAGTTACAATCTGTACTTTTTAAAAAAGTGAGAATTTGGTATATAGGACAGGATTTTTTTTTTCTAATCAGATATTACAAAAAGTCACAGAGTTCCAAAGGCAGCACAGGGCTCAAAGAAGACCCATCCCTGTGGTGGGGGTGGGGTAGCTGGACAGTAACCTAGGGGTACAATGCCTCTCAGAGCTCCTACAAGTGCTAGTACTGTCCCATGTCCCTCACAGAATTCTAACTGGTTTAAAACAGTTCTGCTACTCCATTTTAAAACAGATGGAAACACTATCTAAGACCAGGCATCAGGCAGCCTGTACTGTTTCACCTGAATCTGTCTAAGGAAAGTCTATACTATGGCTCCAATCAGTTTTAAAATTGGATTATCTGAATTAGCTTTACCACCAGTTAGAATCTGGGGAAAATGTCCTTAGTGTAGACTAAGCTCTAAAGGGTATAGTATGTGTTCCTCTGTAAGTGTGGAAAAGAGTTTTTAAGACAACAAAATCAGTTCACGAAGTAAATCAATAGCCAGCAGCCATTTACTGATTTGTTTATCTAATGTTGATCTTAATTTAGCTGTAATTTCCTCCATCAAATGCAGTTCTCTTTCATTTTGTAAGGAAAATTAAATTTGGAAGGTGAGGCTTAAACCAGTGAAGAGGGATATGCTTTAGTGCTGCAATCACAAGAAGATATATTTGTCTGTTTGGAATAAGGGAGGAGGGGAGGGAGAATTACAATAACATATTAAATGAGATTAAGTGGATAATCTGTATCTAATGTGTCTAGGCCTGATTGTCCCCTCTAGCTGAAATCCCATGGGAAGGGGCTAAAGCGAGGATATTTCTGAAAGGTTTTCCTCACAGAAATGTCTCCTGAATTGTTCCCTCAGGGGGTGAGTTTTACCCCTTTCCTCCTCCCTTTGCAGAGGAGGCTATTGGGGTTACTCTTCAAATCTCACAGATCTTGGGCCCAGAGTCATCTGCATGAAGATCTTCTGTGTTCACCTTAGCTCTGTGTCCCAGCTATCTCACTTGCATTCCCTGGCAGTACAGTGTCGTTGGAGACCAGTTGCAAGGATTCCCTAGCCTGTGGTTTCTACAGAGGTCCCCACTTTCTTGAAAAATCAACATAGGGATAGAGAGGGAAAGAAAATATTATCCTTTATCTGGCCCATCTACTTTTCCTCATCCTATCCATTTACCTAACTTCCCCATTTTGGGATCTGTGCTCTTCCAAAGCAACCTCCATGCAGCCCAAGGGAAAGGGAGATGCTGCTACAGAAGGTGCTGATCTCTTCTTTACCTGTGGGAGGGTTACGATCCATGTGCGGAGATTTCTCACTGCAAGTGAGTCCTGGAGGTACAAGGGGGCCTTCAGTTAGCATTCTCTGAATTATTTATCCATAACTAGAGACAGCAGCTCCAAAAGTAATTTCTGAAAGCTAAGGACTAATGGCACCAGCTAGAGATAGGTGTAGTGTGAGCAGGTAACGTAAAAAACTTCCACGCAATGAGCTCAGTCTCACTCTCACTGATCCAGTGGGAGCAGAATCAGACCCCAGGGTTTGGCAAAAGCATCTGAGTCCTGACCTGCAGTGTCCTTTCTATTATTTTTGTTCCCTGTATGGCAGAAATTGCTAATAGAACTGAATTGTGCTCAAGTGTGTGGCAACTTTGTGGTATTGACAAATGTCCATCTGAGCATAGGCTGAGATCACCAAAGTAGTTTTCATTGTCATTGTGGCGGGTCCAGCCCCACAGCACCCCTCTGGGGCAGGGATGGGTCGTGGCGTCCCTCAGCCACTCTATAACCCCCAATTCCGGGGCAGCGCGTCCCAATGGCCAGAGTCCATAAAGTTCCCCTCTGTCTCGGGGCAGCGCGGCCCGGTGGCCAGAGTCCATAAAGTTCCCCTCTGTCT
>ML677332.1:48238060-48281963 GCA_007922305.1 Dermatemys mawii | reverse complement strand
CGCGGCCCGGTGGCCAGAGTCCATAAAGTTCCCCTCTGTCTCGGGGCGATGCAGCCTAGTGGCTGCGGGGCTGGGGGGACCCGGGCCCACCCACTCCACCGGGTCCCGACCCAGGGCTCACCTGTTGGCTGGGCTTCCCTGCCCCTAGCTCAGAGGGGATCCACCCGCAACACGCCGAGCATGCGTGTCCCTTTAAAAGTTCCTTGCATCCTTTCCTACCATCCAGCATTCCCCCTCCAGGCCGATGTCCAGCTGGGCCTCCGACGGCATCTCTGCTGGGCTGGCCTCTGGAACCCCAGGATCCTGGCTGTACCTCCACAGGAGCAGGTAGTATGCGTCCTTCCCCTCCAGTGGTCAGCCCCAACTGAGCAGCTCTGCAGGCTTTTATACTGCTCCTCCAGTTGGAGCATGCCCAGCAGGACTTTCGGGGCGTGGCTTCCTCAGCCCAGAGGGAGAGGTTAACCCCTGCAGTGCCAGTGCGGGGCCGCTCAGCCCCGTCACAGTGATCTAAGCTAAGTTATGCAGTTACCACCACCACCACCATCATCTAAGTACACTTAGATACCACATGCCTTAGAAATATCTCAGATAGATTTCCTCATAAATTGTTAGAATGTGAAAGGGGGAAGTATATCAGCTATAATTAATAGTAATAAATAATTAATAATAATTTACCTTTATACTATATAGGCATCATCCTGCAAGCACTCTAGATGTAGAACTTCCACTGAAGTCATTCTATGAATAAATTGAGCATCTTTGAAGAGGACTGTTTCAGCTAACCAGCACAGAGAACACTACACAACAGTAGGGTGAGGGAATATATATGATAAAGATATCAAGAATTTTTAATGAGATTAATGTTTGCTTCAACAGTTTTACATATCTTATTTCCTTTAATAAAGGCCAAATGCAGAAATGGTATAAGTGATAATGTAAATTACCTAGATGGGGATTCTGATCTCACTGTGTTTTTACACTTTGGTGGAGTTACTCCTGATTTATACGATTTTAAGGGAAGTCACACACAGCTTCATATGTGCATTGGTCAGAAAATAGATGGCCATAAGAGGTACAGTAGTACCATGGCTGCATGGCATTCAGAGGGGGTGCAAAATGAATGTCAGAAGCTAAGCATGAGAAGGGAGAGCATATCAAAAAAGAAGCTAACAATAGGGTATCATGTAAAACAAAATGTGTGTGTACAGTGGTCAGGAGAAATAATTCTTGTGGGTAGAAGGTAGAATTGTGTGTTGTTTCCCTCTCACATGTTTTTTGATAATGGACAGCAGACCAGTGTCATCTTTAGGCTCCACACTAAGGTTTACATTTGTAAGGGACTTTATGGCATTTAACTCTATGTGTCCTGGGTTCTGATGTGAGGACCAGATATGTTATTTCCTATGGCTTTGCATGAGATGCATGGGAGCAAGATTACATCTTTCATAAGCTGCCAGCCTGATTTCATGGAGCCTTGGAAATCCTGCCCTGCAGAGAGAGTCTACAACCAAGGTGATGTTCTGTATTGCTGTTTTGTTTACATTAGCAGGTATGTGTGAGGATATATGTGTCCATCCATCTGCCTTGTGTCTCCACATCTAAGGTGTCTGCTATGCCTCAAATTACTGTACTTGAGTGGTATGATATATTTTCTGCCTGGCATGGCCTTCATTTCAGCAGGTTCTGGAGACAGTACAATATGAGTTGTGATATGATGGGTTAAAAAGATTCCTTTCTGGCCCGATCAAAACCCTTTTGGAGATCTGTTGGGGCCGTTAATGTGGTATTGAAATTGCAAAAATCCTTTTTTATAGCATGGAAGCATCTTGAGAAGCTACATTTCGACATTGCTATTTAGATAAACCTGCATTTCTGCAGGTTACCTCCAATCCACTTTATATACATAAGAGGATTTTGCCCAAGGATTGTATACTAGTTTCCACTCTGCTTTAACTTGTAAAGGCGTGGCATTTGGGTTCATTTCAGATAAGCATCCAAAAGTTTGTCAGCATAACTTTCTGAACCTCTTGAGTCTGCAACACTGGACTGAAAATGTAACAAGAACAGGCTTTCTCATTCATCATCTGGCATTTCCAGTTCTAGTCCCAGACAGAAATACTGTGAACACAGCCTTTCTTGTGGTGTTCAGCACTTTTAGAATCTCAGCAGAGATCATACCATCTGGGCAGTGGCGGAAGAGAATTGCTAGCTCATCCCCAAGTGTTTCACAATCTCCCTCAATGGCCATACATACATACAGAACAGAAGAGGGAGATAGGATAGGATCCTGTAGGATCCAACACGGGATAGATCCAATTATACTATTCTCTACATCTTCTTTCAGAGAAACCCAGGCCACATCTGCCACAGCCCTCACATTTCAGGGTGAATGGTATCAAAGGCACCTGCTAACTCTCCAGTGAACAGATGACCTTTGAGAATTGCCAGGAGTAGATATATGTTAACATTACAACAATCTCTCATCATAAGAAAGATTAAAAACCTGTGACAAAAAATGTACAAATAGCATTTCTACATGTCAGTGTTGTTGTGTAAATAACCAAATATAAAAGTTGCACATTCTTTTATGTATATCATTTCTTAGACAGTTTTCAGGAAAAAACACAATAAACATTTCTTTGATATATATGTATCTGACAGACTATGAAATCAATTCTACTCTCTCAATCTTTCCTCTGATATTGCTTATTATGTTATTATTTTATTATTAATAAGACAGAATAAAACTTGTTTACAGCCTCAGACACTGGGCTCTCATATTGTTTGTACTGCTCACAGATTACATCATGGTTTTGTGAAAGCTTGGTACTCACCGTCAGAAAACTCAGACATTCCAGATGTAATTTAGAAGCAATTAAAACATACATTTCACATATAATTAATGGTGACCTCACTTACAGAATTCTAGAATCAGGAAAATAGAATCAGTTGAAAGCCAGCATCCTTCAATGAGGGCTGTGGTTTCTATAGGACAACTACCTCATTTGCAGTAGAAGATGGAAGGTGTATAAAAAATGAGACAGGAGATAGCAGGAAGTGAAAGGATGCAGTCAGAAACTGTGATGGGGATGATCAGGCCTTGTGGAGCCAGGACAGTCATGCCTAGTGGTCAGAGCCATTGGTCAGAGGGTCAGAGGCAGAATCAGGAGTCCAGAGTGGGGCTGGATCAGGGCTAGAAACAAGGATGGAGCAGGCTAAGGCTTGGTGAGTCTGTTGCATTGTCAGGCAGGACAGAATTTCAAATCCTGGAGTGACACTGAGTTGCTGCTAGTCCTGTGGGGCTTTTCTGCCTTGGAGTCACCATATCCATTCCTGGCTTGCGGATTGGCCGGAGCCCAGCACAGGAGTGACTCATCACCTTACACATACAGGTGTACAGTGACTCTGTCACACACATGATGTGATGCAAGGCAAGTCACTTCAACCAAAATTTATTTGCAGGTGGTCACTAACTGTGTTTCTTATTTTTTGGATGTCCAACCTGAGACATTTGGGCCTGATTTTCAGAAGTGCTGAGTGCTCCTGACTGTAGCTGAAGTTGATGGAACCTGTGAAACCTGTGGATGTTCACTCTCTTGAAACCAGCGAATGAGAGGAATGACTGAAGGCTGGGGAGTCAAGCGCTCTTGAGTTCTACTTCTGGCTCTGCCAATGATTTACTGTGTAACCTCAGGCAAGTCACTCTGCCTTTCTCTTTCAGTTTCTTCCTTTGTAAAATGGGAACAATAATATTCTCCTATTTTACAGAGGTTTTTTGAGGATAACTTCATGAATATTTGTGAGGCACTAAGATATTAAAATGATATGCACCGTAGAAAAGCCTACAAAGAAATTAGTTCCCTAGTAAGTGTAGGGTTTGTATGGTGGTAATTAAGACATCTGGCCACACATTGAATGAGAAGGATGGAAAGAAATATTGAACAATTTTCTCATTAACTGAGCTCCATCCACCCGGTGCATTGAATGAGGTAGGGGTTTTATGAAAAAAAGTATATGTTCATGCAATTAAAGACAGTATAATAATGCAAATGCACAACGGAATTGAGTGAAGGTTGCATGGGAAGCCTTATTTCTGGAATCTCCTAACTCTCAAAGCACTTTCAAGTACTTGACCTTGCAACCTTAGGAATTTTGGTTTATCATTTTTTATTTAAGTCTAGCAAAAACTGAGCAACTATGATGAATCAAAGGGACATAAACCAGAAATCACATATGGACACACCCACTAAAATACTGGCATTTTTATGCATTGCTACATAATAAAGTAGCAAGAGACACTTTTAGGGCCAGATACTCAATTGATGTAAATGGGTGCAACTCCAGTGAAGTCAGAGGAGTTGCACTTATTTTACACCAGTGCTGGATCTGACCAGTACTGGGTTTACAATGGCACCAGTGGTGTCATGGACCCCATGCTCAGAAGGGGTCCCAGCCTGCTCCGCTTGTATTGCACCCTGAGAACCTGCCAGCACCCTGGCTTCCCTTCGCCCATCACTGGGCTGGCTGAGGGCTACTCTCTGTCCCCTGGTCCCACCCACTGGCTCCTCTCCATTCCCTGCCCTGACTCTAGTGCACCACCAGCTCTGGGCAATCTCTGCTTCCCACCACCTGTGGGGACCCACCTGTATCCCCAGAGCTGAGCAGCCTGGGACTGGTGCAGAAGCCTGGCTATTCTCAGTTTGTTGGGGAGGGGGACTGGAGCAATTCCCTGTTCCTGGACCAGCCCTGGTTGCGCTGCCAGCTCAACCTGGCAGACCCAGTCACTTCCCAGCAGGGCCAGTAAGTGAGTCCAGGAGCCCGGGTATGGGGAAGTGGGTCTCTGGGGAGTCTAAAGGGGTACTGGACTGAGAAGGCAGGGAAGGTGTGTGTGTGTTGGGGCACTAGGGAGTGGGAGTTCTTTGTGGGGTGCTGGGAAGTTGTGGTGGAGCTGTGGCAAAGGGGTGCTAGGCAAGGGTGGTGGTGTTCTAGATGCTGAGTATTTGTGGGGGTTATTTGAAGGGGTACTGGGCATAGGGAGTCGAGGAGGTGTTGCAGAGATGCCGACTTTCTGATTTCCCTGGAGGTGCTTGATCCCACCCTCCCCCACTCTGCACTAGGCCTCACTGTCACTCAACACTTTCTCCCAAGGCCCCACCCCTCCTCTTCCCACCTCCGCCCCACCTCCACTCCGCCTCTTCCTGCCTCATTCCACACCCTCCCTCAAGTGCTCCCACCCTTGCTCCGCCCCTTCTTATCCCTGCTCCTTTCCCCTCAGAGCCTGCTGGTGAACAGCTGATCAGCTGTGCACGGGAGGCACTGGGGGTGAGGGGGAGAAGCTGATGGAGAAGCTCCAGCCCTGGAGCACCCATGGAGTTGGCACCTATGAGGTGTTGGGGGTGAAGCTGTGTAGCATGGTATGGGCCCGAGGGGAAGGGGAATGCTGGCAGCACAGGGCCTAGTGGGCCACTGTACATCTGGCAATTGCCGGTTTGTAAATAGTGCCCTGCTGGGCTGGGCAGAGCAGGGCCACCCCTGTATTGTCATGCCCTATTGCCCTTGGCTGGCCCCTCGCTCTGGGGACCAATCTCCCCAAGCCATGCTACATTGCCTCCATGGGGGCCCACAAATATGTTTGTCGCCAGGCCCACAAAAGGTTAATCTTGCCCTGGACCGGACCCTGAATCAGTTGAAAAGATTTTAACATTAGGCCTGTGATTTCTGTCCTAATATCTCTCAGGCAAGGCTTAAAATGAGTGAGATCAACAACCTGGCTTTTGTTTCATCTTATTTTCCTGTACCTCAGCATTCATTTGAAAAAAAAAAATGTAAATGGAACTGCTATAGAGAAAAACCTGAAACCTGCCTGCATATTAGGGGAAAACTTGCTGATAGAAGTGCCATCTTCTTATCATAACTGACACAAATATTATAAAAAGAATTTGGAATTTAGACCACCAAAACATCCTTGCACTACTCCCAAAGCCTGAATCATTGGAAAAGGTTACCTTAGTCAACTACTAATGCCACCTGCCTGGGAAAAGCACATCCTGTACAGTCATCCCTCAAAGGTTTTTAATCTAACTGCCTTTTAAGCACCTGTAGATATGGTGCCTTAACTACCTCAGGGTAGAGCTTTCCATCATCTCATTGCCCCTTATGATTTATATTTTGTTTCTACAGTCATACCAACATTTTTCTTTTCTCATTTCTAACCATTGTTCCTTGCTATGCCATTTCTAACCACTGCTAATAATTATTTCCATTCAAATATGTATAATACATTATCATAGCCTCTTATTCTACTTTTTCTGAAGTTGTGCCTGTTAAGTTCCTTTAGCCTCTCAGAATTTAGGTCATACCTTGCAATAGGTATTTCTGTCAGAGTTTCTTAGATCCCATCTAATACACCTAGGGTAGGATTCACAAAGATAGTTAGGTGCCTATCTCCCATTAAATCAATGGGAGCTAGGTACGTAAAAATCTTTGTGAATCACACCCTCGCTGCATGTACTTATGTAATAAACAGATACATAGTCACATGACAATAAATATTAAAAGGGAAGCTATGCATATCAATTCAAACATTAGCAATATAAAATCATAATTAGAATGATCTTAATTAATATATCTATATCTATTCCAGAATAGCTATTGCCTGTTATGCAGCTGCATGACATTATAAAGCCCTGATCAACGTTACTCACACTTACCCCCAATGCCTTTTTCACATTACTGCTCTGCATGCAGTGTCCTCCTCTGACTTTCTGCCAAATATTATTTTTACCATGTCTATTACTTTACATTTATCCACATTGAATCTTATTCATTTCAAAGGTTTCTAGGCTACTCTGTTTGCTATTTCCAGCCGTTCCTAGTTTGGTATCATCTCTAAATATACTTAGTGCACAATCTTCTTTATCTTCCAGATCAATAGGGTGAGATCATGGCTTTTATGGCTTCTTTTCAAAGATTCTGAGCACCTGAGCTCCCATTGACTTCAATGGGATTTGTGAGTGTAAAAATCAAGCCGGAAGCCACCGTCCCTACTACATTATGTGTGAAATTTCATCACCCCAGTGACAGCTCTCAAATACACTGTGCCTCAGACATGGAGGATTTGCTACAACCATTAACAGGATGCAGCATTACCTCTCTGTGTTGACAGTTATTTTGGCTAGTATAGATGGGAAAGAGTCTCTTCCCCTGCCTCCATCCTCTCCCTTCCCATAAGATGCATAGCTCTGCTGTCAGCACTAGAACCCCTTAGTCCTTTTGAATTGGGTGCACAAGGATTGAAGTTTGTGCCTGACCCCAGCTCATAGACATCAAAGGAGGGTTGTGGAGGGAAAGCTCCTTGTGCCCCCACTCATGTAGGTCTAGTCATTGGATTATAGCTAAGTATTGATCCAAGTACTGACCTGTGTGGCACCCTACTTGTTATTTCTCCTCAAACTAATGAGGCACAGAACTGTGAAAGATTACTGTGAGTTTAACACCCACAAGAAATAACTCAAGCTTCCCTGTAGGAAGGAGGAAAGTAGGATCACAGTGGATAGGACATTTGTTTAAAGCTACTTTAGACATGGTCATATTGGGTAGAATATTCAGCTAAAGCATTATCCCAATACTCTCCTACCTACAATTAAAACATTCTGCCCTTAACTTCCATGACAAGATGGTGTTCAGAGACCTCTTGTGGGAATCAAAACAGTAATTACCCGTTCATCAGGCTCAAGAGATATGAGCTCTAGTTTTATATTGGGCTCATTAAAATAGACTTGTAAAATAAATGCAAATATATGAAGAGGTAGGGAGAATCCCTAGGTAGAGAGATTTCATTCAAAC
Organism: Dermatemys mawii; assembly: GCA_007922305.1. Lineage (NCBI taxonomy): Eukaryota > Metazoa > Chordata > Testudines > Dermatemydidae > Dermatemys > Dermatemys mawii. The sequence continues at coordinate 48,274,118 of ML677332.1, read as the reverse complement.
AGTGGTCTCTAATTTGGCACAGAGCAACTACTTCCTCCATAAGTGCTATTATAAAAGAAAGCCATTATAAAGTGTTATTCATAATTGTATCTTACCCCTTCATGCATTAAGAAAATGTACATGGTTTTTTTTGATTCTGGTTGGGAAAGATGGGGAGAAAAAGAGAGAATATTTTCCCCCACATTTGCTTGGAGCGCTCTAAGCTAATAGAATTTAGGATATGGAGTTATTAGTATCACATCACCTCTTTAACCTTTGGTTCAGTTTTTGGGACATCCAGTGACCAAATACCTATCCATACAAAACTCTAGATCAGTGTCATGAGCCAGATCTTCTGATCTGCCCGAGCTGTGCAGAACACAAGACTAGAGGAGCATGGCAGCAAAGGTGGCTTTAACCCCTACATAATGGGGTTGACCTGCCTTTATGTAGACCTCCTAGCCCCACTTTGAGCAGATGTAGTGTCCATTTCCCACTGCCTTAGCACTATTATCCTCTACAGTATATTTGCTAGTGTTCTGCTAGAGTAGTTTTAAATTTCTCATGGAATGGGACTGCCTTCCACCTCTTCCCTTAGCAGACTTTAAAAGTCTAACAGAGCTTAGTGTTGAGAAGTTAGGACATAATAAATGATAATATCATTTCCCTTAAATATGGAAGCCATTTTAATTTAACAGTTTAATAATGTTTTCAAAAAGAGCAACTCAATACTTGGCCAATTACTTCTACTTCCCCATAGGAACAAACCTTATTCCCAGTGCAGTCAATGGCAAAATTTCCTTTAATCTCACAGATTCAATGTTTCATAGGTTTTAAAGATAGAAAGGAAAATTATGATTAGTTGACTTCCTGCATAAAACAAGCCAAATTTTCTTACCCAAGAATGTCTGCATCAAAGCTTATAGCTTTGGTATGAGATAGAACATGTCCTTTACAAAGGTATCCAGTCTGATTTAAAGACTGCAAGTGATAGGAAATCCACCATGTGTCTAGTTAAATTGTTCCAATGGTTAGTTACTGTCACTGTTAACATTTATGCCTTATTTGTAGTCTGAGTTTGTCTAGCTTCACCTTCCAACCATTGGATCTTATTATGCCTTTTTTCTGTCGAATAAAGAGCTGATGAAATTAACCAAAGAAACAGAAGATGGTATGAAGATGAATGGAAAATGGGTTAATGACATTCTCTATGCAGATGACACAGTCTGCTGGCCTATTCAGAAGGTTTGATGAAGTCAATGGAGATGAATAGGACAAAGAATATGGTCTAGACTGGAATGTGGACAAGACAAAAATTATGGTGGTGTTCAGTACCCTGAGGAAAACATGAAAGATTCCAGAGAATGATGCAGCCATATAGCAAGTGAGAAATTATTGTTACTGAGGAAGCATCATTACTGAAGATGGAAGATAGAACAGTGAAGTCAACATCAGAATAGCAAGAGCAAAAGAGATATTGTAGAACATTAAACATCTGATGAGAAGGGACATACATCTGAAAACTAAATTCTGATTCTTAAAAACTTACCTTTGGTCTGTGTCAAATTACAGATGTGAAATGTGGATATTCAATCAATCAATAAGAAAGAAACTAAAATCCTTCAAATTATGATCTTACAGAAGAATTCCGAAAATACCACGCATAGACCATGTAACCAATGAAAAAGAATTGGAGATTATTGGAATGCAGAAAACACTAGTTGGCAGTTTTATGAAAAGACTGATTCAATTTCTAGGGCATATATTAAGAGGTTCAGAGGGTGACGCATATTTTGGGTACCAGAAGGAAAAGCTGATGGCTGAAGAATGCAAGACAGAAAAATAATTTCTTGGGTGGATTCTGTGATATCCTGGGTGGATCAAAAGGGCTATTCATTCAGAAAGAGATTAGCAGAGGATTGTACAGAATGGCTACTAACATTGCAAACCTCCAGTAATGGAGATGCCATATAAGAAGAGAAGTTAGAGTTGTCTGGTATCAGAAATCTCTTCCTCATGTAGGTACTTGCAGACATGATGAAGTTTGTCTCTTAACCTTCTCTTTTATAAATGAAATAGATTGTGCATCTTTAGTCTCTTTATAATGCAGATTCTCAAGACTTTTAATAATTTTTGTAGATCTTTTCTGAATCCTTCCCATTTTTCAACATTCCTTTTGAAGTGTGGATTACAGAACTGGGTAAAGTATTCCACTAATGGTCTCACTAATGTCATATATAGAATCAATTCCATCTCCTTACTCCTATGTGATAACCCCCTGCTTACACATCCACGGATTGAATTCTCCTTCTTAGCTACAGCACTTGGAGCTCAAGTTCAGTTGGTTATCTACATGAGCCCTAAATCGTTTTCTGAGTCTCTGCTTTCCAGGATAAGCACCCCATCTTATAGGTGTGATCCAATTTTTCTGTTCCTATGCGTGTTAGTTTGCAGTTGGCTGTGTTAAAATATATGTTGTTCAAATGAGTCCACTTTACCAAGTGATCCAGGGCAGTCTGTGGAACGAATTTTTTTAAATATGCTGTCTGTTTAATATGCTAACTGTCCCATCTTTATTTACCACTCCACCAATTTCTATTTCATCAGCAAATTTGGCCCCAAATTACTTTGTTTTCTTGCTGATCATTCATAAAGATATTGAATAGCACTGGGCTGAGAACCAATCTGTGCAGGACCCCACTAGAAACACTCCCAATGCATGCCAATTCCCCATTTACAATTACTTTTTGCAATCTATCAGTTAACCAGTTTTTAATTCATTTAATATGGGCTACATAGATTTTTGTATAGTGTTATTTTTTTAATCAAAATGGTAAATGGGACTAAATCAAATGTCTTACAGAAATTTAAGTATATTATGTCAACACACATACCTTTATCAACCAAACTTGTAATCTCATCAAAACAAAATCAAGTTTGTTTGGTAAGATTTATATTCTACATAACTATGCTGTTTATTATGCAGTTATTATGATTCTATATTTTAATTCTTTACTGATTATATCTCACATCAGCATTTCCATGATTTTGTCTGGGATCAATGTCCTATAGTTATGCAGGCCATTTTGCTTACCCTCTTAAAATATTGGCACAATATAAGCTTTTTTCTGGAACTTCCCAGTATTTCAAGATTTGTTAAAAAGCCAGCGTTCTTTTGGGTGCAAGTTATCTGGTCCTGGAAATTTAAAAATGTTTACCTTTAATAGTCACTAATTAACATCTTCTCTGCTAGTTACTGATGGAATAGAAAATATTTCATTATTATCCTAAGATATGAATCTAAATTCAGAACAGAAATATTGAATACTTCTCCCTTTTCTGCATCATGATTGATAATTTTACCATCCTTCTCCAGGATCAGGTCTATATCATTTCTAGGATTTTATTTTTCCTGGTATATTTAAAGAATTCCTTTTTATTGTTCTTAAAAATGGACCATATGTTTTTTCACTGTTACCTTTAGCTTCCTGTATTAATTTTTAGCATTACCTAACTGTTGATTTGTACTCATTCCTGTCAGCTTCTCTGTTTGTGATATGTTGTTTTTAATTTTTTTAAATTACTTCTTTCACATTCTCTTTCTCTAATTGCATAATTGTGTGTGGGGCGGAGTGCGGGGGGAATCTAATAGAGGATTTTTAAACAATTCCCAATTATCATTCACATTCTTTTGTTTATTATTTCATCCCACACAATTTTGCTCACTGTTGTTTTTAGCTTTGGGAAATGGGCCTTTTGAAACACCAACAGAGAGAGAGAGAAAGAGTATATTCATTTGTATGCCATGTAGTTGAAGCTGTGTTGCTTCCAGGATATTAGAGAGACAAAGTGGGTGAGGTTCTTTCTATATTCACATGTGGTCCTCTCTATTCTCACTTTCTTTCTCTCTATACTTACACTTGATATTTCAGAAAGACCAATTTCCCAAAGTTAAAAACAACAGTGAGCAAAATTGAGTGGGATGAAATATACATATAAATGGATGAGACTATATTCAGCCAGCACATAGAAAATGAAATTAGACTGATCATTTGCACTTAGGCAACCCTTAGTTTTTAGTTCAGTATTCAGTTCATCGTCACCCTTCAGAATGTGGTCTAATATAGAATTAGAAATATAGAAATCAATTGATTTCAGTGCTTTTTGTATTAGAAAGTTATCTTCTAAAAGTTTTAGAAATTCCATGAGTGTTTTTACTGATGGGGGCATGAGCCTCTGTGCATATGTTCCCAAGACTGAAATTCCCCATGATAATGCAATTTTACTTTCTACATATTATAGACAGATGTTTAAAGAGCTGCCCATCTTGTCCCTCATCCAGTTTGGTGGTCTACTGCCAACACCCACCTGTATCATTTTGTGATTGATCAGTTGGAACATAAGCATTCCAAGTCCTGTCTTTCTAATTTGTCAATAACTCTGAGGCAGGTAATGGTATCTTTAATGTAGTGTGCTACTCCACCGTCCCTTCTGCTTTCTCTGTCTTTCCTAAATAGAGCGTAAGCGGTGATTTTAACATTCCAGCCACGTGGGGTTTCAGTAATACCAATAATATTCATTTATGGAAATAAATTTGATATTTCTAATTCTTCTTGTTTCTTTAAACAGGCTTCTAGCAATGGCATCTAGATAATTGAATAACTTCTTCTCTTTATATCCCTTGGGGCCTTGATGCTTTATATTTTTCCTATCCTGAGTATGAGTTATTTGTTTGAGTGTGTGTACTGTATATATACTCATAGCAACCTCGCCTTAAATGCTGGTTTAAAGCCCTGCTGGTTACCCCAGTGAGTCCACTATCCAGGAGATTGGTTCCCTTCTATTCAGATGGCACCAGCCCATACATCCTCCTTTCCCTATGGAAGATGGTCCAGTTTTCCACAAAAAAACCAACACCACCCTCTACTTTATACCACCCATTTGCTGTCAATCTTTCTTGCTTGTGAGAAGCAAGGATCTCAGAGATGATCACCTGTAATTTCCTCTCTTACAGCTCCCTGAAACATTTGATGATCTGTTAAGTGTTTTCTAAGGCAGTGATGTCATTCATTCCAGTGTATATCATTATCAGTGAAGCTTTGACCATAATTTTCTGAATCCCATCCACTCTTTCAGTGACATTTTTGGCCTTTGTTCCAGGAAGACAGCATACAGTTCTTTTCGCTCCACTTCAGTAGAATGAGGATTTTATCCTTAATATGCATTTACATAGTGTTCATTTTAACAAGCCTACAAGTATATATTTATATTACAGACCTCAGTGGTGGGTAGGTAGGTATAACACTGCCCTTAACTGGACAGACTGCCAGAATTACTCAAGTGCATTCTACCATGTCACTCTCTACTGGTTGACTCACTGGTGGTATAAGGCCTAATACTATTCCAACTAACACAGATTCAACTTAATTTTAAAAGCTAAGGGCTTGTCTTTTGGGAGTAGAAGGTCTGCAGTTCTATTCTGCTGTCTACCAAAAAGTTCAAGAGGCAGTTTAGCAGTAATTATGATAGCCAGTTGTGTCAACTTCCATACATTTTTGTGGAGGACATTTGATCCTTTCTTCATTTTATAAAAACAGTGTAGTGCTATTGAGCATTTTGGAGATGGGCTAGCATAAATGGAAATGATATTAAAATTTTAGATTAGTACATCAAAATACAGCTATGGACTTGGGTCCAGCTACACTAAAATATAAGCTCAGACTTTTAATACATCATAGGAATTGCAAATATATGCTAAAACATGGTCAAACACATCTTCAGATGAACACATAGATCCTTTTAATTGCCTGCCTGCCAGCAGTCTTAGTAGGTGGCTCCATCTTATGACAATTTAAAATTGTTAAGCTTTCCATGTTTATAGATATCTTGGAATCCATTATGTCCTGTCAATTTTCTTACCATACTAGACACACTTTTTACACACTTCTAAAAATGGGTGTACAATGAATGTGTGTCATAGAATGTATATGGCCTATCAGGTAATGAATACTTTTTCTCATACTCTAGGCATTTTCTTCTCATAGTGGAAATGTATCCCTTTCTGGGATGTTCAGACATTGGTCCCAATCATGAAAACAGTTATTTATATGAGCAGTTTCATCAAACTCAACGGGACTATCCACATGTGTAAAGCTACTCATGTGAACAAGTGTTTGCAAGACTGATCATAGCTATCACCTTATTTTTGGTACAATGGCAAAGAGTAGATTTGAAATGGGGTTGGTTTTAGAAATTATGATTGGCTCTGCAGGAGAATTTTTCAGTTAAGTTTGCTATAATTGGTGTACAGTGTCTTTACAATTATTTTAGTACTCTTTTCTTATTTCTGCATATAAGGATGGAGGCAAAGAATTTGCCGTACCAACAGCAGTTACATATACATATTTCTTCCTCTTCCCCAAGAGCCTGGTCTAAAACCTAATGAAGTTCCTGAGAATCTTCTCTTGTCTTCAATGGGTTTTGGATTATACGACAAGAGAATATCCATTTTATTTTTCAAAAACTTATGATTATTTTAAAAAATAATAATAATTTTAAAATAACTTATTTGGACATGTGGTTTTTTTTAAAGTACCAGTATGGGTCTTTATATGATCTGTAATATTTCAGGTATCTATTAAAATCCACAATTTAATGCTATGTTTGCTTTAAACTTGCAGGTGTTAGGGAAGTAATTTATATAATTTTAACATACTGTTTCTCTTTCTTCAGAATATTTTTTTCCAGATTACATATAGATACCTCAATCTGAAGAAATCAATTCTATAATTTTATTAATTAGTTGTATTTTTATCTGAGCATACACATATTAATATTGTAATCAGAATTGGTGGCATCTCTTTAAAAGCCTGTGTGTACAGAAGAGGAGTTTCTTCTTTTTATTGTCAGGTTGAGTTAATGTTCAACTAGGGAGTACTTTGTTTGACGAAGAAGCAAAGAGACTTGGATGTTTAATTCTTCATTAATCTCTTCTTTGCCATAATGAATAAAGGTGTAAATATTAACACCTCCGATTTTCAAACATCAGTTTAAAGTACCATCTATAAATTCACTTCCATAAAGGCAACACGCTTCAAAAACTGAGCTACCTTGTCCTGAGTGGATAATTTAACTTGTATTCTTGATTTACTCATATTTTGGCTACCAAGCTTTCTGGTTTTGAGATTTTGTTTGTTTTTGAATTGCAGCTTTGGTTGTGTTGCCCTAATTTTCTTTATTTGTAGTTGAATCTTTAAAATAATTGAAAGTTAAATAGATAGATTAAAATATTATTTTTCATTATTTGTGATTTTCAATACAGTTGTATTTTCCCTTTATAAATTATTTGTTGCAGCCTTTGTATTGTTTTCCTGCTTGTAATTGACAGCTTTATAATACCTGGGGGGACATTTGAGGTCTCTTTCTCTTTTCAAACACTCTTCTCTATCCAGAGCAATGGCTGTTTTTCTTTGTTTCTTTGCAGACTGTGGAATGCAGATCAGAGAGTGTTACTGAATGTGGTAGAATATTACATTCCATTGCAACTAGCAGTTTACAAAAGCCATGTAACTAAGAGTCCAGTAAAAGCAAAATGAAATTGCTCTTGAAAATCCAACGTTTTCATAAATCATGAGGAAAACTTTTAATATTGTGAAAATCTGAAAATATTTCTATCCACCTTTTAATTGTTCATGTGCCAATGTCAAACCACCATGCAGTGTATTTTTAGTAGCTCCCCATGACTAGTTATATATGTAGAAATAAGAAATAGGGAGTATCACTTCTGGCAGAACTGGAGTGAATTAGAAATTCTGTTTCCAAGACATTTTAAGATATTCACTTTTTTAACCTCCTTTAAATCTGCCTCTTGCTATATTTTGCAACTGTAGGGATTTAATGCATGATGCCTACATATGTGTACATAATATTCTCTACCTTTTGTCTTTAATATTCCTTGGTTTTTAATTATTAAAGATAAGTATTTGAATTATAAATATTCTAGTTATACAGGAATAGGCAAAGCAGGCACATACCCTCAGGCTAAATTCTTCCATTATCCATAATCCTTCTGCCTCCTGCCTCCATTTCTGTATCTCCTATCTTTACGTCGTCTCAAAAAACACAGAAGCATTCTTTTAAACTAACCTTCTCCTCCCCACTTAAACCAGAGAAATCCCTTCTCAATATGTATAGGGGCCTTTTCCTTGAAGTGGGATGTCATACTTGTCCTAAATATAATAAAGTGCTATCTTCAAGGCATTTCTGCATCCAAAACACTCCCCAGAAACCTGCCTAGTCTTCCCATCTAACCAGTCTGAATGTCACAAATCATAGCACAGAAGCTGCTTTATAGTGAATCATTAACATTGTCAGGAATGAGTTGGCAAGGAAAAAAAGCTTTCCATTACAGAACTGAGGAAGAATATACAAATGACAGCATTGTCATTTCTCTTACCTTGTTTTATAAAGCACACAACTGATTAGGAAGAAGTTATTACAGAATATATATACAGTGTATGCATACACGACAAATTTTGTTTTCATCCTGTAGTGTTTATAAGTGTGTATGGATGTGGTTTCAATTAACTGTCCTAGCTTGGGTTTTTGAATTAGATGAGTAACAATCTCATTATGTGGTGAGACTGCGTAGCATTAGCAAATATATTTTGAAACAGAGAGGTACAAAATATGCTAAATATATGTTTAAGGTATTTTTAATCTACATAAAGGCTAATAATGATAGTCCAAAGTCACAGTTACAGTATCGGGGAAAAAAAAGTCCTTTAGAAAAATATTACTGCTGTTACCTGATTATATCTTGAAGGTAGGTAACACCTTAGCAGGATGCTTCCTTGTCAGTTTTCCTGTTTGGCACAGCTTGAATGGGATAAAATACATTTATAACATGTAACATAATTAGCTCTCTTTTGAGCATCAAATATTGTAAAGAAAGTCATTTTGATCAATATATGTGATGCTCTTTACATAAAAACCTAACATATTTGTGTTGTAAAATAGGTTTTTTTTCTTTTATACCTTAAAAGACAATTGCATGGAATTATACATGGCTTTGTTGTTCATGGAGATAAAAACGTGTCAAGCCATCAGTGGTAAAAAAAATGTGTGAGGATGTAGAGTATGCACGTAAGAAAAAGAAGATGGATTTTCAAAGAACAAGTTAATTTGCTTTGACAACACTAGTTGCTATCTTTAAATAGTTATAAATACTAATGAAAAAATATTCAAAGTAGATTGTGCTTGTCAATATTTCATTTATACTTGCATAAATCAGTTTTGAATTTTTTCCTACTTGGCCATATGGACATATAGGGCTAGATTCTGACTGTAAATGTATTGTTGTAATTCTGGAATATTTCTATGACTTCAGTAGAATTATTCTCAATTTACACCAGTGGCACTGACATTATAATCTGGCCCTTAGTTTGCACAATGTACAACAGCCAAAAATAACCCCCCCCACACACCAACCTTTCAGTCACCTCCTGGTATTTAGGTGTGGTTTGATTGACTGCACTGCTGAACTTGGATTCACACAGTCTACCCTCCCTCCTGCTCCCCCCGCACTGATTGTGTAAGAGCTTCTCCAGACAGAACAATTTACATGGTACTTCTCTCAGAGTGAAAGAGCTAGGAATATGTTGGATACACAATACTGAGAAGGGTGTGATAACAGCAACACTGCAATCTAATCATGCTCATATTTCACAAAGCAGTTGCTTCAATATCCTCTGCAGCTTGTCCCAAAGCACACTTTTTTAGATGAAAAGGTAGCATCCTTTCTAAAGCTATGTCTACACTAGAGACCTGACAGTGGCACAACTGTACCAATGCAGCTGTGCCACTGTAAGATCTCTTGTGGAGCTGCTCTATGCCGGTGGGAGAAAGTTCTCCTGTCAACACAATTAAACCATCCCTCAACAAGCGGCGGTTTCTGTGTTGGCGGGAGAAACTCTCCTGATGACATAGCACTGTGACACTACCTCTTATGATGGCAAATGTCTTATGTCTCTCAGGGTTGTGTTTTTTCACACTCCTGAGTGATATCAGTGGTCGTGTAGACATGGCCCAAATCTTTACTTATATGAATGATGAGAAGCTAGTTCAATTTTTAAAAGATAATTAAAATAATAACAAGAAACAAAAATAATAATAATTAGTAAAATTTGTATTTCACAATTATCCCAAACCATCTATCTGGAAATCTTGAAAATCTTTGCATAACTAAGGGCCTGATTCAATGGTCTTTGAAGTCACAGGGAGTTTTTCCATTGACTTCAATGAGCACCAGAGCAGGTTTTCAATAATTAAGCCTTACAACACCTTTGTGAAGCAGCTATTAATCCCTTCTTTCCTAGATTAAGCTTCTGTCCTTCATACAGGAGATGAACTACTAGTACAAAATTTACTAAATATATTATTTTTTATCAGGCAGTGAGATATTAAATAGAAATATGGCAGAAAAGGAATGGAGACTTAACAAGATCCTGAACTCTTTCAGTTCTCTGTGACAGTGCTAGAGGCACATGGAAGAACACAAATGTAAATAGACATTGGTATTTTCCTTGCACTGACATACCATATATTTGATCAAGAAAGAAAGAGAAGAAAGAGAAAGAAGCCTGTTTATCTGAAAAGAGAACCTTGTTGGATACAGAAGAAAATATATATATATTTCTAATATTTTTACACAGAAATCAGCACTGCTAAAATATAACTTTTTCACTTTTGTGTATGGGCACACAGACAGAAGTGTAAAATCATTTTTCACATGGAAAAGTTTTTTGAATTTGGCCATGGTGAAAAGTAAATTTGATTAGAAAGATCCTTAGTTTATTGTCATATTACAATAACGATAGGGAAGCTGAATATTAAAGTTCACCATTTGGTTCATTTCTGAGAGCCTGACCTAAGAAAAGGTCAAACACCATTAGCTCACATTTGAAGACAAAGGGAGTTGAGGATGCTCCACATTGCACAGGACTGGGCCTTTAATCTGAATCTTACTTTATTTTGCTCATAGTCACACATGTAATTGGTAGTTATGCAAGCAACCAGAGTCTCAAAAATGAAGTATAAAGTAAACAGTAATAGAGGCACAAATTAACAAATGGTCTTTTATTATTTTTCTACTTCTATCATTGAAGTCATCATTGGCAATAGTTTCATGAATTAGGAGTGCACGATTGGGTCCTTGGATTTGATTACCAAAAATGAAACATTTCACAAGCATCACACAGGAAATAGAAAGAAAAAGCTTTCATGCCAACATTTTTATGCTTATAGTTTCTCTTCCTTTTCTGAGTATAGCAATATCGGCCAAGAGGAGGGAGATGATTAAAATGAGTAAAGTAGAGGGAAGGCAAATCTGCAAACACGTGGAAACATATGGCCCAAGAACTGGGAAAATACATGTATTAACTAACATTGGACAAACCTTTGAATAGCATGTAAGAGCCACTAGCAGCGTAGTGGAAGAATTAGAGGAGGAGGAAAGTGAAAACAGCATAGTGTTGAATGGCACATCTCCTCTCTGTATAATACTTTTAATCAATTGGAATATTAAAGCATATACACTTATAACAGCCTTTATCTTGAAACATTTAAGTGAGATGGAAGTGTTTGTTTTTGTACACATAGATTATTCAGCTGTGGAAAGACTGGTAAAAATGGAAACTGGAGAATGGTTTGCAAGTTTCTGGAGGGGAACCAGCACTTAAGAGAGGAAATGCTGGATGAAACCTACTTCTCAAGCCCTCTAATAAACAATATCCTAAGAATATGTTACTCGTGATTGGAGCTAGTTGACATTTCTCAGGCAAAAAGGTTTTCCTAGAAAAATTTAGGAATTTGTTGAAACAGAATTTTTTTTGCATGAAAATGCTGTTTTTGATTAAATAGTCTGGGGGGTCTTTTGATCAGGAAACTTCTAAATGAAACATTTCATTTTGAACTGACATTTTGACAGTTTGTTTGCAGTGTTGTTGTAGCTATGTTGGTCCCAGGATATGAGAGAGACAAGGTAGATGAGGGAATGTCTTTCATTGGACCAACTTCTGTTGGTAGAAGTACAAGATTTTGACCTTACACAGAGCTCTTCTTCAGGTCTGGGGAAGGAAATCAAAGTGTTAGAGATAAATACAAGTTGAGATAGGTTGTTAAGCATAAGGGGTAATGCATGTTATAGGAGACCACTTTGAAATTTGGAAAATGTTGAGAATGTCAACATTTAGATGAAAAACATTTCTCATTTAGACATTTCTGAATAAAACATTTTCAAATTGAACTTTTTATTTCATGAAAATTTTCAATATTTTGATGTTTTCCCCTATGTTGAAATTTTGAATTTTTCCACAAGATAGAAATTCAATTTTTGAACTCTACTTATGATACACTAAGTTATGAACAGACAACTAACTACTTATGTATAACTGCTCACTGTGGTGAAATCCACCTCTCCTGCAGTGAAGCCAACCCAGGTTGAAGTTTTGCTGTAAATGCCTGAATGATGCTTTGAGCAATGCAAACACATTAGTGGCTTTGTGATGCTGTTGAAAGGTGATAGGAATACACTTTATTTAGATGTAATGTAACTGTATGGGAATCCAATAACCAATTCTGAGATCTTCTTAGGAGATAATAAAAGTAAAGTTATACAAAGCCATATCAGATTCTTATTTACCTGGTAAATAAAATTATTTAATGCATGGAAAAGTAATTTGCATAAATATTAGAATATTGCTGAAATGCATTTTGTGTTTAGCAATAAATGGAGGCTTTTGCTTATGGCATCAAAATAGTACTGTCTCACTATATTTTTTATGGTGCAAGGAACAAAGATTTCTCACTACTTTTCTCCCTAAAGGTGAGGCCGACATAAAACATGAAAACAGATTTTCATGGGTAAGGTTGCTAACTTCTTGTCAGAGAGAATTAGTAAGGAAGGAATGTAAACATTTGCCACCAACATTAGGGGCCCAGTAGAAGAGATTGTAAAAGAAGATCTATGAAAAATAGGATTGCTAAGGCCTTGTCTACACTACGAGCTAACGTCGACTTTCTAGAGTTCGATTTAAGAAAGCTGATGGTATACATTCGATTGTGTGTGTCCCCAGTAAGCGGGCTAATTCGACAGATTGTGTTCATAGTTCAGTGGCTAACATCGACCCTCAGAGCGGCGCACTGTGGGTAAGTATCCCATAGTGCCTGCAGCCCCTTGGAACTCTGGCTAAATTGCATGATGGGGGCAAAAACAGTCTCGTGGGTAAAGTCTGATGGCTTTGACAACTCCCGTTGAGTGGCATCTCTTCTCCCGCTGAGTGGAATCTCTTCTCTCATCTTTCTCCTTTCTTTCTTAGTCAAACACTTCCACTGCCAGCTCTGCCCTTTTCCATGGATTGCGTGGAGGAGTCTACCTTGAAGGTCCTCCTGTTGTTCAGCAGGAATATCTATTCTGGTAGCATCAGCATCACTCGCCCTACAACTGCTATCCTTCCTTGCTCCAGGTACTCGTAAAAAGTATGTCAAGTCTGGTGGCTTGTGCATCTCCCGCTGAGTGGCATCTCTTCTGCTGAGTGGCATCTCTTCTCTCATCTTTCTCCTTTCTTCCTTAGTCGAATGCGTCCACTGCCAGCTCTGTCCTTTTCCCTGGACTGCCCATGCAGACGCCATAGTATTTCAGGCATGGAGCCTGCTCAGCTCATCACAGCAGTTACAGGCATTGTAAACAGCTCACGAATTATTGTGCAATGTATGCAGAAAGGGAAAACCCATGTGAGAATGCAAAGGCAAGGCAGTCATGACAGTGAGGAGGACATGAACACAGCCCTCCCCAAATGCAGTGGCACTGGCAGCTTAGGGATCCTGGTGGCAATGGGGCCTGCTCATGCAATGGAACGATGATTCTGGGCCCAGGAAACTAGCTGCAGGTCTGGGATAACTCCCAGTGGCTCTGTAAGGGCACCTCTATGGAACTCTGTGACTTGCTTTCCCCTCTCCTGAACTGCCAGAATACCAACATGCGATCAGCCCTCACAGTTCAAAAGTGAGTGGCGATAACCCTCTAGAAGCTTGCCATGCCAGACAGCTACTGGTCAGTCGGCAATCAGATAAGAGTGGGTAAATCTACAGAGGGGGCTGCAGTGATGCAAGTGGCCAACGCAATCATTGAACTGGTGCTGTCAAGGGTAGTGACTCTGGGAAATGTGCAGGCCATGCAGGAATGGGGTTCCCTAACTGTGGCGGAGCGAGTACATAAACTGCAAGGGGTACTTTTCCATGGTCTTGCAAGCGCTGGTTGATCACAGGGGACATTTCACCAACATCAGCGTGGGTTGGCTGGGCAGGGTTCATGACACTCATGTCTTTAAGAACTCTAGCCTTTTTAAACAGCTGCAGGATAAGACTTTCTTCCCAGACCAAAAAATTACTGTTGGGGATGGCGACATGCCAATTGTTATCCTTGGGGACCCAGCCTAACCATTAATGCCCTCCCTTATGAAGTCATGCACAGTCATAGTAGTAAGGAGCTGTTCAATTACAGACTGTGCAAATGCAGAATGGTGGTAGAGTGTGTGTTTGGGCACCTCAAAGGACGCTGGCGCAGCTTATTGACCCGTTCAGATCTCAGTGCCAGAAATATTCCGATTGTTATTGCAGCTTGCTGCGTGCTCCACAATATCTGTGAGAGCAAGGGAGAGACGTTTATGGTGAGGTGATAGGTTGAGGCAGACCGCCTGGATGCTGATTACGTGCAGTCAGACACCAGGGCGATTAGAAGGGCACCTCCTGACATGGCACACATCAGAGAAGCCTTGACAGCTAGTTTCATGGCAGGGCAGACTACAGTGTGAGACTTCAGTTTGTTTCCACTTGTGCTGTTTGTTTATGCATTCTGAAAACTCACCCCCTTGCGTAGGCTAATATTTTAAACTTTTTTTTTATTTCTACGTGTCCTTTTCCATTCTCTTGCTCCCCTGCACAGAACATTCAGCCAGCCGCCCTCCCACATTCCCTCATCACTTGCTGAGCAATAATAAAGTCATTGTGGTTTGAAAACCATGCATTCTTTATTAAGGGGTCATAGAAATGGGGGGATTGCTGCAAATGTAGCACTGGGAAGGAGTGGGTGAGGGGTAAGCACCAGACAGGGTGGCGGGTGAGGGGAGGATAGGAACACACAACAAGTCACAACTTTGGGAGTGCCATCTTTGGTGCTTGGGAGGTCCTCTGGGGTGGAGTGGCAGGGTGCCTGGACCCTGCCCCTACCTCGTCCCCTGCGTTCTTCGGAGTGCTGGCAGTGAGGCTAGGGAACTTGGGGAGGAGGGGGTGCAGTTACAGAGGGGCTGCAGTGGAGGTCTTTGCTCCTGCTGCCTTTCCTGCAGCTCCACCAGACGCTGGAGCATGTCGGTTTGATCCGCCAGAAGATGGAGCAGTGCTTCCTGCCTTCTCTCCTCTCTCTTGTCCCTCTGTTGTTCCCTTTTATCCCATCTCTGCTCCCGCTTGTCCCTTATTTCCTCATACTCAGTTACCACTTTCTGGCAGTCCTGCATTGACTGTCTCCAAGCCCTAAGCTCTGCTCTCTCTGTGCGGGAAGACTACATGAGCTTCGCGTACATCTCATTCTGAGTGCGGGTTTTTTGCCATCTTATCTTTGCAAGCCTGTGGGACGTGGATGAGAGAGCGAGGCTGGAAAGAGTTTTAGCTGTCAGAGAAAAAAAGGGAGAGTGCTATTTTTTTTTAAAATAGAAGAAGTTCTCTGTGACGAGAGTTGCAGCCCTCCCCAGTGCCTGGCTAGTATCAGGGAAGATCCCTGCTAGCCAGACAGTTACAGCATGGTGTCTGCCCCACCCTCCATAATGGTCAAAGAACCCATGGGTAAACAATCCCAGATGCTGCTGGCCATCCAGATTCAACCTCTCACCCCTGCAAAAAAATCTCGGGGAACTGCTGGGAGGATTTATTTTAAGATACAGACACTCTTGCACCCCAAGTCCTCAGGGCACAGTAATCATTAAAAAACAATAACTTGTCAAGCGGGCACTCCATTGACCAAGGGACACTCATCAGGGCTGCCTTGCACACCTTTCCCATCCGGGATACCTTCTTGGGAGGTTACCGGCTCCAGAGTGATGAACAGCTCCTGGCTTTCGGAGAGATAGGTGTCTCTGCTTGCCTGTTCCATATATTCCTCACCGTCATAGTCCTCCTCCACTTCATCTTCCTCGTCCAGCAAATCCTTTGCCATGCTGACAATCACCCCATCGGTGGAGTCAACAGACATGGGTGGAGTAGTTGTGGCGTACCCCCCTAGAAGGACATACAGCTCAGTGTAGAAGCGGCATGTCTTGGGCTGTGACTCGGAGCATCCGTTGGCTTCTTTGGTTTTCTGATAGTCTTGCCTCAACTCCTTAATTTGAACACCACTTCCCTGCAGTGGCCTCTCTCCATCAGGCCCTTGGAGACTTTGGCATATGTATTGGCATTTCTTTTTTTGGATCACAGTTCTGCCAGCATGGATTCGTCTCCCCATACAGCAATCAGATCCAGCACCTCCCTTGCGGTCCATGCTGGGGCCCTTTTTCGATTCTGGGACTGCATAGTCTCCCCTGCTGGTGGGCTCTGCATGGTGAGCTTTGCAGGAGGTCTCGTCATGCTGGCCAAAGAGGAAGTGAGATTCAAAATTTCCCAGGGATCTTGTCTAACTACCCAATGCATCCATGTTCAGAGCGCTGTCTAGAACGGTTACACTGGAGCACTCTGGGATAACTCCCGGAGGCCAGTAACATCGAATTGCGTCCTCACTAATACCAGTTCGACCAGGAAATGTCGATTTCAGTGGTACTCCCCTTGTTGGGCAGGAGTTTGGAAATCAATTTAAAGACCCTTTTAGGTTGACCTAAATGGCATTGCAGTGAGGACAGCAAAGAGGAAGGATCAATTTGACGTGGATAAATTCAACTTTACAGCGTAGTGTAGACCAGGCCTAATTTTGGAGACGCTGATGGTCATTTTTACCAACTGTCCATTTCTTTTGTTTCAGAGGACTGGTTCGTGTTTAATTAGCTTTGTGAAATATGGTAGTTCCTGCTTTCAAGGATTTTGTGAACCTTTTATGCTGGCTTCACTTCGGCTTTACTTTCATCACTTGAGTTTGAGTTTTAGATCTGAGTGAACCACAAAGGCCACAGTTTTCAAAAATGAGTGCCCTCCCCCACAAAAATGGGCCCCATCGTCCATATTGAGGCACCTAAATAAGTAGCCTGATTTTCAAAAATGCTGAGTGCCCCATGGCTCCCACAGAACTCAGTCAGAACTATTGGATATTCATTACTTTTGAAAACAGAAATAAACAGGAGAACAAAGAATGGCAAAATGCACAAAAATAAACAAAGAAAACAAATTTGCAAAGAAAACTTTCTTAGGGTATGTCTATACTGCAATTAAACACCCCTGGCTGGTCTGTGACAGTGGACTCATGGGACTCGGCTATAGGGCTGTTTAATTGCTGTGTAGATATGTGGCCTCTGGCTGGAGCCCAGGCTCTGGGACCGTCCCCGTTTCCTGCTTCTTTTTTTTTTTTGTGTGCTACATTTTATACAAAACATACAGTTTCATTTGTTCTCTTTTGTTAAAAACAGTTTTGTTGTCAAAAATCAGCATTTTTGTTCATGTCTACTGCCAAAGTCAATGAGAACTGGGCTTATCTGAGAGATGCAGGCTGATTTCATAAGTTACTCCTGTGGGGCTAGATTCTCAGTTGTGTCTAGTTGCCACAGGTCAAGGGTCAAGGCAGAGAGAGTGCCAGTTACAGTCCCCTAATCTTGACTCCAGTTCTACCCCAGGTCCCACTGCAGCCCCAAGCTGGGAAGTTCTAAATGATACTGGTTGGCAACTGATCTCAAGGCACTATGGGTGTATCTACACTGCACACTAAGCCCACTGGGACCTGGATTTGTTGACTCAGTGTTTCTAAGTCAATGGCTGAGCCTCCACAGTGCATCATAAATCTGGGATTACAATTGCTGGACCTGGATCTCACAGTCTTGCTAATAAGCCCCTGCTGTGCTAAGCAGACATTCTGACTTCGATTTGTGGGTTGACCTGCATCCACACTGCATAATGATAGGACTTGTACTTGAATCACAGTAGGCTTCAGGCTCTCACTCACACCCCCAACGGAGCCCTAGGACATGGGTCCTGAGTGCTTGCTGACTCCAGTCAGACTGATGTGTGTGGATGGAAGGGGGAGTTGGACTCAAGCCTGAGTCAAAGCCCGAGCTTAGGGTATGTCTACACTGCACTAAAACATCTGTGGATGGCCCAGGTCAGCTGCTGGACTAAAGAAATGCAGTGTAGATGTTTGGGTTTGGGCTGGAGCCTGGGCTCTGGGACTTTCCTTCCTTACCGCCCCCATGGGGTCTCAGAGCTGGGGCTCCTGCCTGAGCCCAAACATGTACACTGAAATTTCATAGCCCACTAACCCAAACACTGTGAGCCCAAATCAGCTGACCTGGGCCAGCTGAAGGTGTTTTACTGCGGTGTAGACATACACTCAGTGTGCAGTGTAAATACATCCTGTGTGCCATCTGGAAATAGCCAGAGTGCAGTGTTCTCCAGCCACACTGGTGATACTCTCCTCCTCCAGTGCTTTCTCTGTGCTGCAGGCTGCAGTGAAGGAGGAACACGCTGTACCATCTCTGTGTCCACTAGGGACTTCACCACTCTGGGGAAATTCCTGAGGGGAGAGGTGGCAGCTTTTTGCTCCCTTTTTGCTGCAGGATGAGAGGATCTAGCTCATTGGTTTTTAACCTTTTATCATTTGCGGACCCCTAACATTTCAAATGGAGGTGGAGACCCTTTTGGAAATCTTGGAGGTAGTCTGTGGACCCGCAAGGGTCCACGGACCACAGATTTGAAAACCATTGTTGTATGGTAATGACAACCTCTCATGGACCCCTTAGACATAATCTATGCACCACTAGGTGTCCACAATCCACAGGTTGAAAACCACTGAGCTACTCCATGGTATATGTGGTTGGCTCATTCGTAAGTGGTATCCACGTCAACCCCCTTTGTTTACCCTTTTTAATTTTTATTCCTCCTTTACCAAGCACGATGCAACAGTAAATTACCCAATAAAGAAAGTTATGTGGTCTTTTAAATAAGTTAAACCATAATCCTCACATAAAAGCTGCATCAGCCATTCATCCTGCAATAAACATTCTTTTGTCAAACAAGGAACTTTGCTGAATCTTCCTACTGAAAATACAAATGGCCCCAAAAATGAGTGAAGTATATAAAGGAGCTCTGTCCAAATGTCCCCTTTTCTATCCCTGACTGTCAATTTTCTTTATTATTTATCAAGTAGATGTTTGATCTCAGCTGTAGCATCTGGTTTTCAGTAAAATCCTCCTTTTTGCCCAATTTTCCAGCTGGTTTCACTGAGGCAAAAGGAGGGTCAAGTGACTTGCCAAGACAGCAAGACAGTACTTTACCAAGGATTAGAATTCAGGAACCTCCTGATTAATAGAACAAATAGCTTCCATGCACCAAATTCCCAAGGGATAGGCAAGTCACAGAAATGGGTAGGATTAACCATAAAGGGCTTGTCTACTGAGGCATAATCCAAGGAACCATTTACATGTGTGCTCTAGTAATAGATGGAGGATTTTAAATGATTGGCAAGTACATAGCTGATATTTGAAGCCATGTATCAAATAGCACACATATCTATATTTAAAAAAGAATAAAATAGCAAAATCCATAATTATTATACATGATTTAAAGAAACTCATCCGACCGCATGGGAGATTTGCTACATAGAAAACCCTCCTATTTTAACAAAAGGGCTTCCATGCTTAGTATGAAAAGTAAACAGTCATTCCGAACATGCCTTACGTTCCAGAAGCAGCACATTTTTAAACAAATCTTACCATTCTAGTTACAGAACAAAAATGGAAACTGTCTGTTTTGATTTAAATCTGTCCCTGAGCAATTTCCATGAGTTAACACAGCAGAACTACAAGGAAGAAAACAAACAAGCAAAGAAACCCAAGATGCTTCGAACGATGAACCACCACATGGTTTCCAGTGTATAATCATAGAACCCTTCATGCTTGTACCACAATTAAGAATTCACAATGGGAGCAAAGCACTCCTCACTAACAGAGGGGGAGTAGGGTAGTGAAAAGCTAATTGCACACAAAACATCAAAACTGTGATTAATATATGTTTTGTTATTGTAGAAATTGGAATGACAAAATATAATATGGCAGTGCCATACTGTCCTCTGGCTGTTCAAGAGTGCCTTCTTGCACTTTCTAAAAGTGCCAAACCCACTCAACTTCATTTTATAGTTTTCACTTGCATCAAATAGACAGGAGACATGGGAGACCAGCCAGTGGGGTATTTTAAATAAGGCAAAACAGGTAAACCCATTTTTTGTTTTAGAAACATGTACATGAGGGTAAACAGTGGGAACTATTGGTATGTGTTCTCTTTGGAGGAAGAAAAGGGGAGGAGATAAATTAGAGTAACTCCCAGTCTATCAGGCTTCTGCTGTTTGGATTCCCTCTTTGGCCTTGTCAAGTCACCACCAGGACTCATTCCTATACATTTCTGAGTACTGTAGCCTGATCCAGGAAAACCCTTAAGTATGTGCTTAACTTTATGCATCTGAATAGTCCCAATGCCTACTATCGGCACTATTTGTCCGCTTAATTTTAAGCATGTGTTTAAATATTTTGCTGAATTGAGCTAGAATAGTTAACATTATTGATGGTCAGGAATTTTTTGATAAGCCTTTTTTTTGTGCTAAAATCCTAATTAATTAAAAAACTGCTCATGAAACAAGTTAATTTCTGATAATTTTGACTCAAAAGAGTTTTTGGGAAAAACGTTTTGAAATTGAGACATCCTGTTTGAACATGGAAAGTATTTTTTTTTTTTGGTATTTTTGTTTTTTCAGTCTAAATGACTGTGTTTTGAATTCTTAATAAATTTAGACAAAAACAGTTTAGAAAAAGAAGGGAAAAAAGGTTAAAATTGGAACATTTTGATTGACCTGAACTAAAAAATATTTTGGATTTTCAGTTTGTGAACATTTTTGAGATTTTGACTCTGTCTTGATTTGGGATGAGAAAATTTTTCAATATATTGAATTGTTCTGCAGGACAGAAAAGCCTTTTCCCACCCAACCGTACTGCCCATCCTGCACTTACTTGTAGGACCAAGATCATAAAGCGTGATATTCACAGGTGCTGATCACAACTCCCATTGAAGTCAGGGAAGACAGCTCCAAAAATGAGGTCCTTAACTTTTTTGTGCCTCAGTTTTCAGATCTGTAAAGTAACCACTGGAGTGAGTGCATACTGACTCCTGCTATATCGCAAGAATATAATATTTTATAACCCTAGCCCACGTTAGGTGACTAGAGCTTGGCAATAAAGACCAGTCTCTAACCAGCATTCCTGTGTGTCATGCTTCTATGGTAAGAAAAATAATAAATAATAACAACAACAACATCATCAATTTGGGGCCAGGGGCAAAGGCATCAGCTGGAAGATGCACCACAGCAGTGGAACAACCCACTATAGAAGGAACCGTTTTGATAAACAGATGGGTCCATGTGATCAGAAAACAATTGAGGTTGAGAGAGAGTAGTTATGGACAGATGGCCAATCGGAAGTGGAATAATCCTCTCTTCTGTCAGAAGGCTTCAGATTGTCTGCCTTGACTTCCGTCCCAGTTGCCTCTATTTGTTTTTCTTCATTGGCTCTACTAGTTTGTAGTTGCCATTTAGGGCTAGTATTATAATTTATTGGCTTTATGACCTTTTTGAACCCTGACCCAAGTCCCATGACTCCAGAAGGCCATTCTTACCCTTACTTCCTCAAAGGATGTTGGGAGGATTAGTTCATGTTTTTGCAGCTAAATTATTATTTATTATTTAGAGAAGCAAGGTAGGTGAGGTAATATCTTCTATTGGACCAACATCTATAAAAATATTACCTTGCCCACCTAGTCTCTCTCATATCCTGGGACTAACACAGCTAGAACACCTCAAAAAATTATTTACTTACTAATTCATATTGATGATACAAGGAACACAAAGCAGTGTCAAGATATAAAAGCCATTAGGTGACAACCTGGCTCTCCAGGTCTTTTGGGGAATATGTTTTACTGATTTAAAGACTTTGGTATGGCTACGATGTAGCTGAAGAGCTTTTTCTCCTAAGATATTGTCTCAATGATCCACAGAAAGGTGACCTATTCAAGGGAGGATTGGAGCAAATACTCCATTACAAGACAGGAAATGACCTTCACTAACTGCTGTCCTTAATGTGCAGGTACTATGATGAGTGTAGGCACATGAAAAATGTCCTAAATAGGTGACCAACAGACAGACTGACTTCAAAGGAAGTTCTGGATGCCCAGCACTGCTTAGGAGATGCAACCAGCAGGATCAGGCCCTCAGTGATACAGGATTCAGAAGAATATGTTACTAAAAGCATTTTTAGCTCTGAATAATAATACTTTCAAAGGTGCTTACTTGATTGACTTCCTTGATTTTTGGGGTGCTACTTCTAATGCTTTGGTGAAACTTGTGTTTTATTAAGGGAAATTCTATGCTTACAAGATATAATCAAGCTACAAACCTGCACATAATATCAAGTATTTACACACTGAAATGAGCACCTAGGTCCACAAAATATCTGTTGTACATGCAAATTATGCATGCACAGCCATATGTATCAAAAATGAGGTCTAAAATTTCAAGGATTTAGCTCCCATATAGCTAACTCCCTTATACCCCTTTGAAAACGAGCCCTTTAATGAAAAGATTGATGATTTTTAGCATTGTAAGTCAATTAAATGGGGATAGGAGTAACGACGAAAGAGAAAGATTTGTCCCACAATATGGAAATGTTCTACACAAACTCACAAGTAGTTCTGAGCCCTCTTAATACCATAATGCCACAAGGTGAATTGAGGACAGAGTAGCAGCTTTAACTCTGACTTTCTCGGCATTTATAAGTTTAAGTTGGACTCTGGTTGCAATTTTAATTATATATTTAGGATTAATTGGTGTATGGCATTGAAATAAATAGCTGATAGAAAAAGGACTTTGAAAAACATGACTAATGAAATACTCTATGTGGACATCAAACCATGATGGAGTAGAAAGGCGTAATAAAAATATTGTTTTTATATGGCAATGCTATTAAGAAAAATGAAAAAAAGCAATTGTTCGCCACCTGGAGAGCAAAAATTCATTATTATTATTTGTGAGATCAGGGAAAACAGCACATCTTTTTCCATATCTGTTTGGTCAACAGCTGGGGCTACACCTCCATCATCAGGGGATAAATATTAGTCTGACAAAGGAGCTGCTCCTGCTAAGGCTTTTAGGGTATGCCTACACTGTAATATAAGTCCTGAGTTAGTAGAACTCGAAGGAGCAGGTCCTGGGTTTGAAAACCTAGGGTTTGAGCATCTGCACTTATTTGTAAGTCTAGGTTAGGAACTGTTGAACCATAAGTCCCAACCTGCATCTTCAGTATCTACACTGCATTATGTAGACCTGACTCCAAGCACCTGAATTCCAGAATCTGAGTGCCCTCCTAAAATGTGTTTGCTCTAGCCCTTAGTTTGTGATGCTGTGTGGGAAAACTTGACTGTCCACCAAACTTTCCAAGGACAAAAAAAGTCAATCTGTGAGATACTTTTGGTGGACTCCCAGAGCATAAGTCCAGAGGGGCTGTGTCTATACTGCAAATCAATAAGGCTTGTATCTTGGGTCCTGGGACCCTGGGTCTGAGCACTAGATTTGAATGATTGCGTGTAGATAGATGGAGCGTTAGGCTTGAGCCTAAGTTCAAACTCTGGGCTTATACTGCTGTGTAAATATTACCCTTAAGTGGTAGATCTCACTTGTTGTAAATCCCATTTCCTCTGACATTGATGTGATTCCTACTGTCATCTGTACATACTGTATTACCATGCTAAGCAGTATATTCCTATATTCAGTATATATCCTATATACCCTATATTCTTCAATTTGCATTTCTCATTTCACAGTGCTACACTGCTTCAATATTTGCTGAAAAATACAGTAAAAGTACTTGCTATACTTTGGACATTACTGTAATTTAAGGATTATGAAAGGACAAATCAAATAAGTAAACAGCTCAGTGGTTGGAATTAGCTCTTAGTCTGCTTTAGGAGTGTTAGCATTACTATTATGATAGGATTACAGATAGCAATAGTTAAAAAACAGGATGGGGACAAAAAAAGTCTGCAAAAATGGGACTGTCCTTTTAAAAATGGGACATCTGATCACCCTGATATCGATGATATAGTTCAAAAGTTTTGCATATTTTCTTCATGCAAATATTATCCCAAAATGCCTTCCAGAGCTACATAATACTACTATAGAGGTGAACAATAGCACAGAGAGGGAGATTAAGGTAGTCTTTGAGCTGAGATTTGAAATGAGATGAAGAGTGCACTGCTAAGGCAAACATGTATAACAAGGGTATTCCACAGGGTAGGCACTGCAGAGGAGCGACAGAGAGCAGGTCAGAAGGAACAGGGAAGGGATTATGGTATGACCATGCTGATGAAGTAAGATTTAAAAATGGGTTTTAGAAATCAGGAGTCTGGTATACTTTCCACCAGTGGAAGCCAAGCTTCATGCAGCCTCCAGTGAAATCAAATGTACCTTTATTAGGGGCACAGCAGCACACACCATCTGCAACCTCTGTTCTACCTGAGCCAAAGCAAATGAGCAGTCTGTCTGATGAATAACACCAACCCAGCTCCTGAATTCATCTGTGGAATCTGCCAGATCATAAAGCTTCTCTCCTGCAGCAGAGGGCTGCTGTCTGCCTTTCCCCACAATGGATTCCACTTGGTTGCTGTTGCTCCTGTGGATGTAAGTGGCACAGCAGATGCCTATAGGCTCAATCAAGCTCATTTGAATCAGGCTCTGGAGCACTGGGGGAACTAGTGGGGTTGTTTGAGAAAGGGGGTGCATGTGATTGTGCTTCTTTTTGCACCTGAACATAAAAGCAGCAGCAATTGCACCTGGTGCTGTCTAGAGAGAAGAGGCTTTGTAGTATAAGATGTGTATAATGAAAAGTCTCTGATAAAAAAGTAGTTGGGGTGTATGCCTACTGTATTAGACACATTCCTCCGTAGTTATTCCTTTGTACATCCACAAGGTGTTGAACTAAATGGGACCCATTTTGTCAGAAATGTAAAAGAATATTTCCTGACTTGATTATCTCTATTTTGAAAAACCCAAGAACAATTCAGTGTGGGAGGAGTTTAAAAATATGTTTCAAACTTCAAATAAGAATATACACTTTAAAAATATTAGCAACGCCTTTGATTTATATTTATTTATGTATTATAGGTGGAGCTGGTAGCAATGCCTATAGTTAAGATAGCTTGACACTTCCCATTACAAGGCCCTGGTTTTAGTTGCTTAGATCTTTGCCAAACTTTAACTATTTAGGCTGGCCTTTTCCTTGCTGGGTGTCTGCCTCAGACTGATTTTTTTCTGGGAAAGTTTCAGAAAAAATTGGTTCTGCTGTTTCTGTGAATGAAATGAATGAAAAATAATTGCCTGTTTTGTTTTTTTTTAAAAAAAAAACAGTTTACAATCATTTAACTGAGAAGCTCTAGTTCCTCCCTGATTTGGAGCAGTGACTTGAAATTTGGCAGGGGCATTGCCCTGATTTCAGGTATGTGTCTTTTGCCAACCCTGTGAAAAACTACTGAGATATGACAAAGTTATGAGTCTTTGAAAAACTGCATTTCACACATGCACAGTAGAGACCGGTTTGATTGGCAGCTAAATTCTGCAGAGGTTCCATCTGGACTGAACATGCTCCAGCCTGAGGCTGCAGAAAATAAACTGAACTTTCCTTGTGATTGTTTCTCCTGGCTGCTGTAGGCCAGGAAGGCACTGGAACTGAGAGTGGGGAGACTATCTCTCTCTGTGCTTTCAGTGACCCCACCCTGCTGATGCCCAGGCAGCATGGAGGCAGGCTGATGCTAGCCATCAGGCAACCTAGGTGGTCGCCTAGGGTGGCAGGAGAGTTAGGGGGTGGCGAGGTGGCAGCCTCGGCGGATGTTCGGCAGGAGTTCAGTGCAGCTTCTGCTGTCGGTGGCATTTCTTTGGCAGCTTATCCTCGGCTTTTTTTTTCCTTCACCACTTAGGGTGCCAAAAAAGCTGGTGCCAGTCCTGCATGGAGGAGAAAAAATTGACTGAAAGCTAGAGGGGACAAGAGCTAAATGAGCCACAGAGGGATTAGATTGGGACAAAGGGGGAGAAGACTGGGGACTGCGGTAGGTGGAAAGGCTGAAGTTATCCCATTCTTGACAAAGAAATATGATTCTGCCACCTTGAAAGTATTTCCAAGGTACATGAAGCGGCAATGGGAAAGCAATTCACATAGATGGTAAACAGGACCATCAAGTCAACAAGGGAAGGAGATAACCACTTAGTATCATTGTAGGGGGAGATTTCAGGAAACATATCAATTGCATTTTAGCAAATACCAGCGAGGGGAGAGAGGAGAAACTAGCATGAAACTCCCTTCACCAGGAGGCTTTGTATTGCCTTCCTCATAGCTTGAATGAATTTTAGTTTGGGAGGTAGCTTTCAGAAGAATCCATTTCAAAGGTTTGTAAAAGAAAGGGACAAAGAACTCTGAGTTATCTTTTCACCTAAGAAGATAAAGGAACAGAGCACTTTGGATTATGTGGGAAATCCTGGCTAGGAGGGGTGATCAGCCATGTTGCTGGAAGGTAGATTGGAAAGGAAACCACCTTGAACAAAGGATGTAGTTTGTTTTGTTAAGTCTTAGCCTCTAGAAAGCTTTTTTCACTTTTATTTGCTTGTAACTATTTCCAACACTCCCTTTTATACTTGAACTCACTTGAAATCCTACATCCTTTTGATAATACATTTGTTTTACTTTTAATTTAAACCAACCCAGTGCTGTGTTTGATTTAAGGTGATCGTTAACTCCAGTTAATGTGGTAAGCTGCTATGTATGGTTAAAGGAACGTGGTAAGCTGCTATGTATTGTTAAAGGAAACAATCAAATCTTAATATCTTTCTGAATGGTTTAGGAGAGGGCTGGATTTTGCTGAGCACACAGCTTTTGAAAAATTTGGGTCTGGAGGGGTGTTGGGATCATCTTGCCACATTAGCCAAGACTCATGGAGGCCAGAGTGTGATAGTGGTGTAACAAGCAGGCTGCTGGAATCAGAGCAGTTGGGTCAGAGCTGCTTAATGCACAGACACTCAATGCATGTTTGAATGCTGGCTGAGAACATCCAGACAAGGATGCTAGAACCATAGAACACTGAGAGGCAATCGGAGTTACGGGGCAGGAATAGACACAACCCCTCACTGGTCTGGATTGCACCTCAGGATGTGACACTATATTACTCACTGTATACTTTACTGTCTCTTCCAATAAAAATTAGGCTAAGGACAATTATTTTGCTTCTTATTTTATGAATCCCTGAAGAATATTAATTATTATACTGAATAGGTGCATATCCAAAACAGCTGAAATTGCAGATTGTTTGGATATCCCAGTTTGGGGAGAAATAAAAGTTCATTGAGATACATGCTGCTTATTCTTTTTTTTAACCAATCCCTATAACTGTCTATTAAATCACTTACTCACTGTGGCAAGCAGGCAGCAGAACACAGATATAGTAATCTGTCAGTCTGGAATCTGGTATGCACTGGGAGTCATGAAATAGATCTCAGCAGGCTGAATGCTGTGCACCCACGCATTGTACAAAACTGTGATTACAGCAGGTAGGTGGTTTGGATAACTGTGCATTTCAGATATGCAGGAGTCCAGTGCAATGCGTGGTATGATTTGCTGGAGTTTGTAGGGACGCATAGTGTAATTGTATGCTTGGTGTAATGTCTGATTGGCTTGTCTTTCATGCCCTTTGGAGTCCAGACCCTCATGAGAATGATATTATAGTGGAGTTGTTTTGGCGAATACATTTTAAGTAAGATAAATGAACAGAAGCTGAATAGTTGGTGAATACTACAATCCTGGGAAATAAATCAAAATGATTTACATGAGTCACAATTTGTTGCCTGATATATTTTAAAGGTACAAATTACTTTAAAATAGCTATAGAATGATGGCAACAAAAAGGTATAATGAACTGGGCTATAACTGTACAATCCATCTTGAATAGCGAATGCCATAACTAATAGGAAACAAATGATTTTTCAGTTCACCACTTAGGCAATGCCATACCTATTACAAATATTGTAGCTGAATATTGTTTATTAAATTCTTCCAGTCTGTAAACTATGTAATGCAAGGGTGTAACCTTTCCCGCACTTGGCCTATTTCTTGTTGCTTTTAACTATGTATAGTGTTCGTCTTTACTATGTGTTCATATGGACATATATTCAAGCATTTTGCTGCAATATCATATTTTTTTGTGATGACAACCATTGAGGAGTATCTGTGACTGACTTTAATGGGAGAAGAGAAATCTGAGCACCATGCAGGACTGGATCATATGTTACCACGTAGTGGGTCATCTTGTAGTATGAAGCATGTTCCTCATCTTGGTGAAGAATGTTTATGCAGGAGGGATAGCATCAACAAAAGAACCCCAAAGACACAACAGCCGAGCATTTTGGGCACCCACTGGGCTAACCCACAACTGGCAGATATGATATTTGCCTTCTGTGAGATTGGTTAGATGATACTTGAGAAATGAATAAATAGGGCAGGTGCATCTGTTTTATCTGTTTTGGTAATAGAGACATTTCTAACAAACCTCTCCTTTAGGCTGATCTTGCCTTCTTATTAGATCAGAGGGAGTGGTTTGGTCTGTTGGCCTGCTGCCACTTGGACCTTTATTTGGTTGTACAGGGCAACAATGGTCACAGTATTTGGAATAAAGAAAGAATGTTTCACTCACTGCAAACTGGCCAGATGATGTATGTGTGTGCAGGGTGCTGACTTTCCTCTGTGCAACTATGGGCATCCGATGGCAAATTATATCAGCTGCAAATTTCTTGGCAAAAAGGAGTAGGTGTTTTCTCCTTTTTTTCAATGAACTGTCCAAGAAGTTTCATGCATGGTCATTACGTTTAATCCCCACTTTGTTGGCATGATACCTGGTGTTGTGAAGGCAAGAGGCTTAGCTCAGTTTCCCAAAATCTAAGTTCAAGTAGAGAAGTGAAGGGGGCCAGACAGATATCGGTAAGATTAATGTTAGGGGTCAACCTTATGGGTCAAACTAGAGAAAAAAGGAGTTTGATACTCTCCCAAGTTTCACCTGCTTGTCATACCATTATCAGATGTGATTCACAGTAGACTGTGCAGATCTTCATAACAGCTCTCTTCTTTCTCCTAGTCTTTAATCCCCAGTGAAATAACATTGCTGACTTTCAAAATATCATTAAGTGGTAGATTTATCACTCAACTGAAATTAATAGCACCGTTCATACCTCTCCTAGAGCTATTGTGTCAGGGTGTCCACAGACTTCATTGTATATCTTATACTTCATATTTTGAAGGTTATCTTTGCACACCCATAATAGTTATAGGGTTTTTTAAAATGAAATCTTAGGGGAAAAGCACCATTTCACAAAGTTGCTGTGAGCCAGTTCAATATACCCCCTGACTGGCCTTATTATTGGAGCATATGAATGACGGACCCTCACTTATGTGCCTAGTCCCCCTGCCTGTGTGGAGAGGAAACCTGGGAGACTTGGGTTCAGCATATCACATCTTCACTTCATTGGGAGTGAGTGATTGCCATATTTTGGTTGGAAGCTTTGGTGTTAAAGATAATTAGTCACACTTTCCTTTCTAATATGATAACTCTAATGAAATGGGGCGAGGGAAGTGAGAGAGGATGTACAGGCACAGCCGGAGATTGGCAGGAAAGGAGGTAATCCTCTCTGGCTAAAGATGGACCCCAGCTACCTGTCCTGAAAGAAGGATTTTCAGCACAGGAAAGGTGGGTCATCTGCGGGGAATCAATCCATTAATCCTCTATCTCCTCTGAACAAGATACCAGGGTTATGCTGTGAGTGAAGTCTAGTAGCGAGGAGATGGTTGTAACTGAAAGAAGAAGAGAGAATGAATATATTGTTTGTCTCTATTTCTCTCCAGAAATGGGCTGAAAAGGGTCATACTTTGCACCTTGACTTTGGATTTGGCTGAAGAGGGCCATGATTTATTGGCCAGAGTTTCAAAAGTACTCAGCATCTAACAGCTCCCATGGGCATTTGAAAATCGGGCTGCTGCAAGTAGCTGTCTAAATAGGAACTGAGCTCTTTTGAAAATCTGGCCTTGTAGCTTTAGTCTATCCCTTAAAGGGACAGGCCATTCTTTACATTTTCATTTCTGTCTTAATAATAAATAGTAAAACCTCTATCAAATACACATAGGCCTGCAGAATCCTTTCCTGCTGCTTGTACCCGCAATGGGAGGAATTTAATTTTCTCACATTTTTAGCATTGTCCAAAGTAAAATGCAAAGGTTCAGCATTTCAGTGTGGAAGGGAATAAGCCCCCCCAAGGTTAAAGGGACAAATTCCTAGTGCTGCACATTGGTGTAGCTCTAATGGCTCCAGTGGAGCTATGCTGACTTGTAGCATAATACTTATAATACAGCTCATATGAAACTATTCTGACTGGAAACTCTAGAGTGGAAATCAAGATGAGGCTCTCTTGGGAGATATCCAGTACCTCCCTGTTCAGAATGTGCTGCTCTGTAGGAATATACACATGACTGTGCTGAGTGATAATTTTGCAAGGTTCTTCCACTTACAACAGTGGAAACGGTGGCAGAGCTGGCTGTATGGAGGATTCTTGTGATCCCCTGCCCAAAATTAACCCTCTACTACATGTTGTCAAAATCCTACCATTCCCAGACTATTTAATTTGCTAAAGCAGAATCTAGATAACAATTTATAGCAGGTTTCTAGGGGCTATGCAGCCATGATGGTTTTTGGGTAGTTTTCTTGTTTATGTCCCATCATTCCCTCAGTCCTCCTCTGTAATTTCCTTACTCTCAGGTCTGCATATATTTACATGTTTTACTCTGTAAGCTTTTAAGCAGCAAATTATACACAACAGAGGTGAGACCTCTGCCAGTTGAGTCTTCTTTTTATTGTTTCCATTGTACTAGCTTTTGGAAAATAAATATGAATGTGAATAGGCATAAAATAAATGATAGTTCATGTTCCATAGGTTCATATTTATGACATGCCTGGCCCATAGCCACTTTAGCTATTTCATAGTCTGCAAGATGTCCTTGATTTGCTGCCCCTCAATATGATAGCTAGCACATGTAATCTTAGTCCTCATTATTATCAGGTATAGAGATCTTGCTGAATTTACACATTCAGCTTCCGCTTCATTATATGTAGAATTCTTTTGACTCTCTTAAATGATGTTTACCTTTTCCCTTATTTTATTTCCATCTTGCCTTCACTGGAAGGCAGATAAATATAAAGGGAAAATAAAATAAACAAAAGCCACCAATGATGAATCAAGATACAAATGAAAAGAGAGGGAGCAGAACATAAATTAACAGAATTAATGAAGCCTTCACCCATAACACTAGGGTTATAATCACTCTTCAAACAATATATAAATTATAATCTCCCAACTTTACATAAACAAAGCTGCCTGGCTTACTTTCAGCTATGCAAAAGAGAATGAGCACCACCAAATAAACAACCTTCTTTTACTGCCTTTCAGACAGCAGCCACACAAGAAAACCTTTAACTACTATCATATAAGGTGAGTGATGATGGCAATGGATGAACATGGGGTGTCAATGCTTATATGGTTAGGTCTATCAGCTGCTTTGATACTGCTGATCATGAGATACTCTGGGCTGTTCTGCAGATTGTGTCAATGGGGCTGTTGTTGAGTGGCAGTATTCCTTCTTTTCTGGGTATTCAGAGAACGTGGTATGAGGCAATCATTCTTTTTTCCTTAGGGCATTAGCACATGGCATTCCCTAGGTTTCTCTTTTGCCTCTCCCTATGGGTCTGTAAGGAGAGTTACAGTATGGGCAGCAGAAGTTTCAGGATGATGATGACACCTAGCTTTATGTCTCTATTGCACCTGACCTTGGTAGTTGCTATTGAGCATGTGGGCCAGTGTTTGTAAAAGAATGGGGTATGGATGAGTGCTAGCTAGCTGAAGTTAGGCCAGAGAAAACTGAGATAACATTGGCAGGTTGAGATGATGGTGGAGATATCTGTCCCTGTAACTAAGAGTGTGTGCCTGCCATTAGTTAAGCAAGTTCGTAAACTGGGAGTATTATAGCTGAGTCGTATTGGGGAAAAAAAAGCATTTTTTTTTATCTGTTTCTGGCTAGGAGAGTGCATCCATTTCTTTCTGGTGTGGATATAGTTACCAGTACTCCAGTGTGTTATATACAAAGCTGCACTTAAATCAGCCAGAAAACTGAAATTGGTCAAAAATATGGCAACCTATTTGACAAGTGGTGTTTTTAAGCAGGAACACTTGATAAGCAATTCTGTGAGTTACACTTGCTGCTTATTGGTTACAGGGTGGAATGTAAGATATTATTTTTGACAATAGATTGGAACTGTCAAAGGAACCCAAGGACCTTTGGTACCAAATTCCCATCAAACTTCAATAGGTTTTGGTCGCTCAACTCTCTTAGAAAACCTTAGCCTTGGAACATGCCTACTTGGCTCAATAGAATTAATAGTGCCTGTTTCTTTTTCTAGAGCAGTCTCTGCAGGCTTAGAATGGGGCTTCTAGAATTATCCTCAGTTACTGATGTTCCACTTACATTTTCTGAAAATGTCTATGAACTCAGAATTCTCTCTCAGTGCAGTAAGTAGGGGAGGGAAAAGGTTATTTTTGTTCAGTATATTTAAAATTGAATTTATTTTGTGTTGATGTAAAGGTAGGAAATGTAATAGCATATTTAGTTTTTGTTCCCTACCCCTGCATTCAAAATTAATATTTAGTGCACATTTTCTACTTCATTTTCAGATAATCAGAATACACAGATCTAGTGAGATTGGATCACCTTTGGGAATCCTCTTAATAGCCTCCAAAATACATATATTACAAATGAATCAATACTAACTTTTAAAAAGCTACTTTTTTAGGTGATCAGAACCAGGAACCTGAGCATTCAGAGAGCTAGGAATATGGCTGGTTTGGCAGTGTATGTCCAGGATTTACTGGGTAGCTAATATAGTTTGGGACTGGGTTAGCTCAGACCTCCTGTATGAGGGAAAGGCTGGGAGGCAGGTCTTGGGGAAGCACGTCTGGTCAAAAATACTGTATTATTAGATAACTGAGACAGGAAGGTCTAAGCTTGCCCCTCAGCTAAGAGGAAGGCACCACTAAACCCGGGCCACAATTGAGTACTTGGGACAATGAAGGAGAAAACAGGAGCAAGAACATTAGAAATCAGGGATCCAGAGTTGGATACAAAGCAGAGAACCCCCTCTCAGATACCTGGAGAGTCAGTGGACACTGCCCAGAGGCATAATTGTACGGGGATCAGAAATAGGCCCCATCGCCAAAGAACACCCTCTCATCCACCTTTCTGCAAGAGCATGGTAGGGAAGGGCACTAGCAGTTGAGAGGAGCAGTATCACTGGGCTGTTGTCCAGAGAGCCCAGGGATAGTTCCAGTAGCTGGAACTAGGATTAGCTGTCTGCGTGCAAATGACTTGGTGAACTGAAACAGAGTTTAAAGATAGGTTTGGGGAGGTAACTCTCTTAACTTTGCAGTGAAAGCTTTGGGCAATTCAGAGGGTGTAGAAGAAGAAATCAGCAGCTGCATAGGGCATACTTGTCTGTAGGATCAAAGTGTAATTTCATGAAGATTAAAATACTTTTCCAGAAGGAGCTACCACTTTACGCAACATTATGTTGAGATTTTACATGCACAGAAGTCAGAAAATTCAAAGCTGCTCGTTCCTGCAGGAACTGTAACTCAGCCCCTTGAAAGTAGTGGCAGTAAACTTTAAGCACAAGAAGCAGCTGTAGACTTTTGTTACAATCATAACACCCAAAGAAAGCAAAATACATAATAACTATCTCAAATAGCCCAGCCACCCACTCTAAACTTCAGTCTGCTGTACATATGGATGTCTAGCTCTCAGAAAGGTGGGAATTTAAGCCTTCCTTGGAAACTATTTTCTCTATGAGTTCTTGGTTCTTACTAAATTCTCCAGCACCAGCTTCCCTTCTTTCAGATCTGTTTCAGTAACTGGTCCTTTAAATCTGTGAGAGAGAAGCAGCTGCAGTCCTAATTGGCCATTTTGTATCTGGTTGTGTTTACTGCATTGCTGTCTCTTCCAACTGGTAAATATTTTTTTAACCCTTATTATATTTTTAACTGTTTTTTTCAATCCCTGAGGAGAGGTAGATTTTTACAGCTCCTTTGTGTGTGTGAGGTTCCAGATCCCTTGCTTGTTTACAGTTTAAACTTCACAGAGCTGTGCTAGACAGTGTAATGAGGCAGCTCTGGGGAATGAAAATCCAAAGGTGTTTCTAGAGTGTTTATTGGAAACTTTGAGGGGTTAATTCACTATTTCCCTGAACTGTAGGTGGCCATTTACACAAGAGCAAAGTAAGTGTGTTGTAAAACAGTTCCATATCAGAATGGTTGTACTTTGTACACACTCTGGAGTTGTGTGAATGACTAAATAAAGTACAGAAAAACAGAGAACTGAGCCTTTTAAACACCACAATTTGTGGGAAGCAGAATGTGCGACAGCTAGGACCAAGCAGCAGGCAATTTAGGTTGGGCTTTTTTGCTGTTTGTTTTCTAGGTATGCATGTTGGCTTGTAATGAAGGCCCTATAAAACCCTGAGGAGGAAAGGTGGCTGATTGAAAAGTTGTTTATTCTTTTGCTTAACCAGATGAGCCACTCTGCTTCCTTTAAATAGTAGTATTTTATAGAGAGTTAACTTTTATACCTTCCTAAAGATACGAACTGGTCAAGTTATGGCAGGCGGTGGGTACTATCTCCTAGCATTTTTTGACTCTTGTATAAATAAAATGTCAGTGCAACTTTGGGTCTAAACAGGGTTGTTGCTTGTTTCAAAAGTAAAGGGGAAAGGTGCTGGAATGAAAGTAACTATATATTTTGGGGGTGATTAGTAGGTCAAACAAATGTATGCATGCTATTAAACTGGCTTTATAATATATTTTTATATTGGCATTGCCTTACTGAAGAATTGTAAGGCACCTTTCAGCCTCTGCTTGTTAGACAGCAAAGTTACTCAAATGGGACTTT
Source organism: Dermatemys mawii (assembly GCA_007922305.1). Taxonomy (NCBI): domain Eukaryota; kingdom Metazoa; phylum Chordata; order Testudines; family Dermatemydidae; genus Dermatemys; species Dermatemys mawii. Next base: position 48,238,791 of record ML677332.1, on the reverse strand, counting down.
CTGGTTGCTTCCTGGTAGGAGACAGATATGAAACTGGATCAACTCTGTATTAGTGAAAGCAGGCAGCATTCGTCACTGAATTATTAGCTAGCAAAAGCATTGGTTTCCTGTATAAAGTTAGCAATGATATTGAGGTATTTTTACTATCATTTAGTGTTGTTGGGAGTATCAGAGCTGATGAATCAATACAAATGGCTGCTATATAATATTATGGAAAAACATGATTTTTTAAAAAAATGTTTTCGAGGAGTTGAAATAAATGCTCAGAAAGTGAGAGGGATTTGAGACTACTGAAGGCTAAAGTTATTTGTTATCCAAAGATTAGATAAGTATTTAAATATAAGCTTTCCCTGTCAGTGTATTTTAATCCTTTTACTGGAAACCTTTGCTATTTTTAAGCGATAAAAGGGTAATTCACTCTGTTTCACTTGATGTATTTTAAATCCAAAAAGGTTCCAAGTTTTCTCAGGTAGATGGCCATTTACCTGGTCTATCATTCACTGAAAATTGATTTAAAAAACAATGACGAACTCATGGGATTTGTTGACCTCTCACAGTCACCTCATTAGAATGACTTTTGGTTGTTTCACCAACATTCTAGCCATGATCTTTCAGGGGAGAAATTGGAAGCAAATCTAGTAAAGTTCAGAAGAGTGCTGGTCAAAAACATTCTTGACCTCCCTCTCTGAATTTATCCCATTCTTTGAGTTAAAAAATATACAGTGTATAAA
>ML677332.1:48228060-48233060 GCA_007922305.1 Dermatemys mawii | reverse complement strand
TCCCCAGTTTCTCTATTATTGGGGCAGGAATAATAGTGTTCTTACCCTGATTATGTGAATCAAGGATTGTGGACCTGTACTTGGCCTTTGTTATGATGGAGGGACTTAGCATCATCTAGGTAGCATGCACTGGGCAAGGGACAGGGGTTCCAAAACCCAGAGAATGGAGAGAAGCTGTGGATAGGCATTTGTATCTTGTGGTGTGGGCTTTGTCTGAGGGCTCTACATGCCTATTGTGCATGCGCGCGCACACACACACACACACACACACACACACACACACACACACACACTGTGGAATATCCGAGCTAATTTTTGATTCCACTAGGAGTCTAGTTTCAGGCTGCTGAGCTGAAGTCACTTTGGGTACAGTGGTGCACCAGCACTAAGGCTCCCCTACTATAAGTTGAAATCACTTAAGAGCTGAAATCACTGAGCACTGGGTTAAGTAGGGGGACCTGAAGATATATTGCTGAGTAGCTGGTAAAGCGGAGCAGCTGGTGGAGCAGAGCAGTTCGTGGAATGGCTGGCGGAGTGGTGTGGCTGGCAGAGCACCTCGTGGGACAGCTGGTAGAGCAGAGCAGTTTGTGGGACAACTGGAGGAGCAGAGCAGAGAGCGAAGCAGCTCGTGGGACGGCTGGCGGAGCGGCTCACAGTGAGGACTGCAACAGAACCCCACGGAGAGATGGGGCAGTTGGCCTCGGACCACGTAAAGTGCCCCTTAACTTGCCCCCCCCATTTCCACCCTGGCTGGGAGGTAACACTCTGCAGATTAACTTTTGAACTCTGCACTGACCAGGGACAGAGGCTTTTGGGCTGTGGGACTTCTGGGACTTTGGGTGATTTTTGGGTTGCTGGATTCACAAACCAAAGGGAAAGGACACGGTCCAATTTGCTGGAGTGGGTTTTGCTCCCAGGTTGGTTTATGAACCCTAGTTGTGGTGTTTTACCAATTTAATGCTTAATCTTTGAGGCACCCAGGGGTATGTGTAGGATTTTCCCTACACACTGGGTGCGGGCTCGAGACAGTTTTGCATTGCGTTGTTGAGAGGGAACCCGGCCCTTGCTGCATTGAACTCAACCTGGCAGAAAGGTTACAGGAGTAAGAGGCCTGGGAGCTATTAGTGTATGGTGTCCCTCATTGTATGCTCATTGCACGCAACCACATCAATTAGCTTCAATGCTGGGAGCTGAGGAAAGGCCTGGCTTATACTGGAGAGCAGGAGTACATTTGTTTAAAAAGATGGCCATTGCTCATTTGTGCAGCCCAGGGTAGGATTTCCTTTAAGAGCCACCTGCCCTTCTCCTCAAACATGCCCCCTTTTCATGGTACTTTCATGGTACCCAAGCCAGGAAGTGTAGGATCAAAAGAAGTGTGAGCACATGCTGAGTGAGCCTGTGCCTGCTAAGGCAGCTTGAGCACCTGGTCTGGAGGCCAATTCCTCTACTTAGCCACTTAAGCACTGCTTGATCCTTTGCAAATCAGTTTCATGTATGTACTGCAAAATAAGAAAGGGAGAGCCAACCAAACCAAACAGTTTTGACAGCTTCACTAGTTTGCGAAAAACCCTTTGCCTTAAACACCTAATTCTTCATTTTATTCCCAAGAGGAAAGTATAGTAGAATGGGGGGGGGGAAAGGATGTTTAAAATAAACAAAACATATTTATTCATACGAAGTAATGCCATCTTTGAAATATTGTGCTCTTTGTCAGCAAAATACGTGCCTCAGATTGTAAATTCTTTGTTTAAAGTGCCAGCAACATGTCCCTATAAACAAACATGTTTTTTTCATATTTACGTTCATCGAGTTTTGCTTTTCTCTATCTGAAGGAAAAAGTTTCCTTTTCTTGTCCTTGAAAACCTGATGGTAAGAAAAAAAGAGAGAAAATGTAACAAAGTTACTATTAGAGAAGATGGAGTGTGTTTGCTTCAAGGGACAGCTGGATTGTGTCTGGTGTGGAAATTTTCTTCTGTCTTGCTATTCCTGAGGCCAGAGCAAAATAATGATGATTAGTACAACTTTAAAGAGTAAAGTCACTACACAAAGTCTATTTATGGCCATGTGATCAGTCCTTATTAGGCTGAAGGGCTAGTCTCATATGTGAATGTTTATCTGCTTGCTTAACTTAGGAACGTGTAGATGCAGAAGGAAGGAATTTGGGGGTTGGAAGATAGTGGCTACCGTGTATGACGACTGTTATATGCTTGAAAAATCTTACACAAAAATCTTGAACTCCTCAAGACAATTATTTTAATTTAGTCATCCATAATAAATGATAATACGACATCCTTTCAACATCAGTATGGAATACAGATTTCTATTTACAAAAGAAGGCAAATGTTATTTAGTTCAGCATGTCCAAACAATTACTAAGTTATGAAATTTGGCTATGGACAGTATTGTGTTAGATTTGCCTCATGCTTATTTTATGTCTCATGAAATATTTCTGATTATAGAAGTATTTATGTTTAAATAGATAGGTACAACTAAGAGAATATGGAGTAATAGTAATAAAATATTTTAGACTTTAAATGTAATAATGTCTTTAAAGCTCATTCACTGTTTTATTCCTGTAATTTTGGCTATATCACCTTAATCTCATCTCAGTGAAGTGAGAGCGGTATTGCAGGAACTGAGACCCAAATCTCAAAGAATTAATGAGTTACTAATTAACATGGTGCATCATTAGTGGTTGTGAAATGGAACACAGCATATTCATCACTGTTAAAATCTTGATTAAATTTATAATGTAATATTAGGTATTTGGCTATTTCTATCATACTGTTATGGTTCTTTGCTGTGCTGACTGCAAAATATAATAACTTCTAAGCAGTGTGTAAAACAAAGTGCTCAATTCACTTTATTAAAATATCCAATAATAATTGATTTAAAGGCAATAAAATGTGTTCATTAGAGGGTTTATATTCAAGAAATATTGAAAGTATACCTAAAACTGTCACTTTTATTGTGAATGAACAGGATAATATAATTTGAAAAGAGTGTGATCATACTAAAGATTTGTCCTGCAGCATTATCTGATAGCTCGTAAAGTGCTGAAATTTAATATGATGCTTTCAGTCAGTTTAATTGAAATTTAATTGCCACTTTGGGCAGAAGGTTTAGATCTGATCAATAAAATATTAAAGATTTTGTGCTTTCGCTTGGAACAGTTTCTTCGCTGATGCATCAAGTGTACCCTATGTTTTAGGAAATATTTGTTTGTTATAGTTCATACCATGCTCAATATCACCTTCTAATCTGAATGTTTTAATGTGCTGCACAGATAAATAACAGAAATAATAAAGCAATAGTTAATCCATCTAATTACAATAAGATGAAAGAAATAACGGTCACCTTCAGAGTCATGAGAAAGGCATTAATGTAAAAGAGCTATAAATATTTTGAAATGTCAAACCTCAGAAAGACAGAGTCCAATGTGAGCCTAGCTGTAAATCAGGCACAAAGAAGGACCTTGAAAAAAAGATGGTTCTTTGGTATTTTAGAAATAATTACTAATACAAAAAGGGTAATGATGAACCTATAAATTACATTAAAAAGGGCCATTAGAAGAGGATTAGTTTATAAAGCTGAGATGGTTCCTGAAAATTGTCCTGCTAGTTATTTCTACTTTTCATTTCATATTATTCATGAACCCCAAAATTATCTGATTAATGATAAACTAATTGATTGCTACTTTGCAATTCAAATACTGTACTGTGGCCAAGTCTGAGATCTCCCTTTAGTGTAATCCATACAGCATCTTCATTTTCTTTCTTTTGGTGATGGTGTTGGGAGAATTATTTTAACTTGTTCTACATAATCCTATAGGGGCAACTTCAATCCAGCAGGGCCTAAACTAAAAATCTTATGTGCAGTTTGCTCAGACTGAAGGATGATGGATATCAACATCCAAAGTGAGCCTTCCCAGTCCCTTCTTAAACACTTAATCATTTTCCCAACTAACCACTGTCACATGACCTTGATGAGAGCAGACACATTTGGATGTGATTGAAAGGTCACTCCCCTAATTATCAAGCAGTCTGCAGTGATGGAGTTAGTTTGTAGATCAAAAAACAAACAACTTGTCATACCACAAAGCTTGTTATTAAGATCTTGGGTTTTTAGCACTGGATCATACCACCCTGTTCTGAGATCACTGGGCTACAATTCATGAGAATTTTTTTCTGTGAGATGAGACAATGCTTCTAGCAGCAATGCATGAGCTCAGCTCTACACTACCCGGACCAGAGCAAGAAGGGGGAAGATTTGAGGAACAGGCTGTCTACAGGAATAACTGTATCAAAGCAGCATAAGCCATGATGAAAATTTCAGTATAAGTTATTTATTATTTGAGTACGAGTAACTCAGACTCTAGTTTTTTACGTGGTGTGGTAGGGGCATGTGTAGGGCAGTGGACAGCCATCAAAAGCATGGCAATTTGTGATCTTTGTTACCAACGTAGGATGATGTGTACAGACATGAACACATCAGAATTATTTGTATGGCCTAAAATCTATGGTGTATCAGAGCCATTTCCTATGGATCACTAGTGGAAATATATAATTAGGGAGGTCAAAAAAGAATTTGAAGAGCAGCTAACAAAAGAAAACAAACTAAGTCACCATGGATGGTGGGTATTGTATGCTGGGGGAGGCTGTGCCTTCACAAACAGCCTAACATGGCCCCACTCATGCTCCGCCCCCAGGCCAGGCCCCCATCCTGAAGTTTCCAGCACTCTGCCCAGGCTGGCTGGGGCTGGATACATGGCCTGGCTCCCACAGGAATTTGGGGCAGCTGGGGCTGTGCTGCCTGCTTGGTGCTGGGACCACGTTGCCTGGCCACCTGGAGCACCAGGGCTGGGGGCACTGTGGCCACGCCTCCCAGTGCACTGGGGCTGGAGGTGCTGTGGCTGCACTGCCCAGTGCTCTGGGGCTGACTGCCTGGTGCGTGAGGGCTGGGAGCGCTGCAGACACACTTCCTGGTGCTCTGGGGCTGGC
>ML677332.1:48163530-48228050 GCA_007922305.1 Dermatemys mawii | reverse complement strand
AGGGCTGGGAGCGCTGCAGACACACTTCCTGGTGCTCTGGGGCTGGCCTCCTGGCACTAGAGCTGGGGGCTGCTGTGGGGAGTGCTCTGGGATCCTGTGGGGGAGGGGGAAAATGAGGAAGGGGAGGGGTGGGGCCTTGGGGATTAGCCTACCCCAATGGCCAGGTGACCTGCTGGATTGCTGCATGTAAGAGACAAGCAATTTTTTAAAAGTATACAAGAAGCAGAAAACATGCCAAACAGTTAGTGGGGCCACTGGACAATCAAGATGCTAAAGGAACAGCCAAGGAAGATAAAGCCATTGCAGAAAAGCTAAATAAATTGTTTGCATTGGTCTTCAGTGTAGAGGATGTGAGAGAGATTCCCACATCTGAATCAATATTGTAAGGTGACAGATCTGAGGAACAGTCCCAGATAAAGGTGTCAATAGAACAGGTTGTGGAACAAATTGATTAATTTAACAGTAATAAATCAGGAGCAGATTATATTCATCCAAGAGTTCTGAAGGAACTCAAATATGAAATTGCAGAGCTACCAGCTGTGGTGTGTAACCTATTGCTTAAATCAGCCTCTGTACCTCTGGATGATAGCTAATGTAATGCTGGTTCTTAAAAAAGGGCTTGAGAGGCAAGATTGGCAAGTACAGGCTGGTACGCCTAACTTCAGTACCAGGCAAACTGGTTGAAACAATAGCAAAGGACAGAATGATCAGACTCACAGATGAACATGATATGTTGAGGAAGAGTCAATGTGGCTTTTGTAAAAGGAAATTGTGCCTCACCAATCTATTAGAATTCTTTAGTGGTGTCCATAAGCAAACTGATAGTGTACTTTGACCTTCAGAAAGCCTTTGACAAGGTCCCTCACCAAAAGTTCTTAAGTAAAGTAAGCAATCGTGACATAAAAGAGAAAATCCTCTCAGGGATCAGTATATAGTTAGAAAATATGAAACAAAGCTTAGGAATAAATAGTTTTCACAATGGAAAATGGTAAATAACAGGTTTGCCCAAGGATCCATACCAGGCTCAGTGTTGTTCATAAATGATCTGGAAGAAGGGGTTAATAATGAGGTGGGAAAGTTTGCAGACAATAGAAAATTGCTCAAGATGGTTAAGTTCAAAGGTGACAACAAAAAGTTACAAAGGGATCTCACAAAACCTGATGACTGCTCAACAAAATGGAAGATGAAATGTAGTGTTGATAAGTGCAAAGTAATGCACATTGGAAAACATAATCCCAGCTATTCATATGAAATAATGGGCTCTAAATTAGCTGTTACCACTCAAAAAAGAGATCTTGGAGTCGTCAGGGATAGTTCTCTGAAAACATTCACTTAATGTGCAGTGGCAGTCAAAATAGCTAGCAGAATGTTAGGAACCAATGTTAGCGATAGATAATAAGACAGAAAATATCATAATGCCATTATATAAATGTTTCATATGCCCAAACCTTGAATACTGCATGCATTTCTGGTCACCCCATCTCAAAAAAATACATTGGAATTGGTAAATGTACAGAGAAGGCAACAAAAATGATGTAGGGTCTGGACCAGCTTCCATATGAGGAGAGATTAAAAATTCTGGGACTGGTCATCTTAAAAAAAGATAACTAAGGGAGAAATATGATAGAGTCTCTAAAATCATGAATGGTGTGGGGAAAGTAAAAAGGGAAGTATTTATTTCTTCACATAACATAAGAACCAGGGTTCACACAACTAAATTAATAGGCATGAGGTTTAAAACAAACATAAGGAAGTACAACTTCACACAATGCATAGTCAACCTATGGAACCCATGGCCAGGCGATATTGTGGAGGTCAAATGTATAATAAGGTTCAAAAGAGAATTAGATAAGTTCCTGGAGGATGTTCCTAGCCATGATTATCAGCGACACAGCCCAATGCTCTGGACGTCCTAAACTTCTAACTACCAGAAGCTGGGACTGGTTGACAGGGGATGGAGCAATCAAAGATTGTCCTTTTCTGTTCATTCCCTCTAAATCATCTGGCATTGCCCACTGTCAGAAGACAGGATAGTGGGCTAGATGTATTGTTGGTCTGACCCAGTATGGCCATTTTTATATTCTTATAAATCAGTTTCCTATGATGTTTTTCTCATGCTCATGCCCAAATTTGACAGAATTGTCCTTTTTTTTCTTCCATAAGGATTATGAGAGGTAGTTAAGCTACAAAATCAAAATCAAATTCTGGATTTCAGATTTCCAAGAGTTCAGCAATGCTTTGATCTGAGGTTTGGTCTGGACCTTTAAAGATAAGGGCTTTTGATCCAGATCAGGATTTAGATTCAAACATTTCCCAAGTTTGAGAGGTGTGTGTGGTTTAGAAATAGGATTTTGTTTCAGGCCCATGTCTAATAAGAACAATGTTTCAGTCTGAGCTTATTTCTAGCCTTTCATCATCTTGAATCAGAAATTGTAATGTATTTAAACCTTGTCCTCTGACTACATTGTTTTTGTGTACATTCAAATAAGTGGCATTGTATTTTAGACTGACAAAAGACATTCTTTAATTTGTTCTTTAATTTGCTCACATCCCTTCTCCAAGTGCAATTTTCAACAGGAAAGCACCAAAATTTGTGTCACCTTCCCTCTGCACTTACAGTACAGGATTAAAATTGCTGTACCGAAGAATCTTGTATTTTTCCCTCTTGTAATGTATCACAACCACATATTCCAGAACGAAGTTAAGGTGGGGGAAGAGGGAAAGATGCTCAGCTGGTAGACAGCACCTCTACCTTGCAGAAGATTCATTCCACTGCACATTTTGAATCTGCTGACAAGAAACTTGCAGCACAAGTAATCAGAGCCTTTACAAGATTGATTTTTGTCCCCTGCTGGCATATGGCATATAGGGGAAAAAGGCTCTCATCTCTCAAAGTAATCTTAACTATTTAGAAACCATTATCGCAGGATTACAAATCATCTGAATACCTTTCCTGTGTAACTTAGTTATTTATTAGCAAGCCCAGCAAGTTAGTCAGGTACCATTATATACTGTAGGTCCAATCCTTCAGCCCTTGCTCAGTGGGAGTTTTACCTGAGTAATGGCTGCTAGATCAATCCCTGTATTTGCAAAGTTTACTAGACCTGCTTCATTCCATAAACAAATCTGTGCAGTGTTAAGTATCCTTTTAATTGTTGAGTTCTAACAAAGTATATTTGCAGCTCACATTTTCAGACGAATTAAATCCAAAATGTAGATATATTCTGTCTTAGATTGGTGAAAAATGCTTAAAGTCAACTTGTCATATGGACTAAATTAATTCTATTACCTATACAGCTCTGGAAAAGAAGATGTAGAGAAAAAATGGAGAAGCATGAGATTTATCTGATGTTTAGTTGATGTATGAGTATATAAAATCTTAAGTAATACAGATAATGTCACACAATTTTGTAACATATATTTTCAGTTGAACATTATAAAACAATAAGGCATAAATGGAAATTAAAGGAAAAATCTGAATGGTTGTCAGAGAACACTTTTTCATTCAGAGAATCATAAACATATGGAATGGTGTGTCAGGCAAAGTTTCTGAGATAAGAAGAGTGGAATAATTACAAAATAGATTTATATATTGAGGAATAAAGTACAGATAATGGGAAAGAGCTTGAAGTCAAATGATTTTCGACCCTCACCAAAAAATTCTCATAAAAATCATATTTAGAGCTAATTTCCTAAAGTTTGCCTTCTATTCTTTGAGTATTAATTATATATAAACATGTGTATCATACATACGCGTACAGAACTATACTTTACTTCTAATGCATTTCAGTATATATAAACACACAGAGATCGGGTGTGCAATTTTATGGTTGTATCACTATTGCTATAAATTAATGGCTGATGTGAAGATATTGGGTGTTTAAATTCTATTAGAAAACATGGAGCTCAAAGGCATTCTGATATCATGGTGATGTGTGCAATATAAAAAACCAATATAGACAAATAGATAAAAAGGCAGCTCCCAAGGCAAATAAAAGCAGTTAACATAATTTCTTTTGTGCAACCAGTGATTAAAGACAGAGATGAAAAATGCAAAGCAGAAGATTTTAAAGTCTCTTAAACCTTAGTCTCTTTACAGAGATTTGGATAAGAAGATATAGTTAAGTACATTTATAATCCAAGTCTCAAAAATAACACTGGTCTCTCAGATTCCTATTTCCTCATAAACTCCCTATTGATATACACATTATGCTGTCAAAAATAATGTAGTCAACTCCTATTTAAGCCAAGACTCTGAAGAGCAATGAAAATGTATGCATATGACAGAATTGGTGGGAAGAAGAGGAGAGGCCAGCCCAAATATCTTACTGACATACCGCTACAGCGCGGCACATTCACAGCCCTGGACCATTCCTCTCAATGCATTCTCTTACCTGCCAACCTCACTTGTGTCTTATCTGGCTAGAGCATAGTTTGCTAACACCTGTTTTCCTACCTAGGCCAGACAATGGGAGAGCAGCAAACCCACACTATATAAAACCAACAAAAAGGACAAATGGTTCTAGATTTCATCTGCATATTGGTGACACAGCAGACAGAAGCATCTCACTGTCTCTGGTAGTAGTAGGACATACATGCTAAGCATGAGGAGAATAAGGATGGAACATAGTGATTTCTTGTTGTAAAGAGTAAATACTCCTTTTGTACTTTTTGGAGAAGAAGAAACTAAAACACGGAAAGGGCACCCCATCTACTCTGTTAAGCTACTTCAGGGCAAGTGAAGAAAATCTTGTGCTCAGTGGTATGAGAGGTAGATTGAAGAAATGCAGCTTGAATACTGTATCTGTTGATAAGAGATTATCCACCATAGATGATGATGTTAAAACTGTAACCAAACCAGCCATGTCTAAAAACCAGAATGGTAGGATAATCTATATTATCAAAATATGACCAGACTTATTTCAGCATCATCTTCTCAATTACCACACCCTCAAACAGGAAGGCAGATCTCTCACCACTTCTTTTTACAAGCAGTGGAGGGCCATGGTCTATCTTTCAAATAGTTGGGTGTAATTTCACCTATCATTTCACTGGGCAAAAAGGAAGTAGAGAAGGCAGGACAGTCAAAACCTTCTGTCTTGACTCAGCTCCACTTAATCATTTCAGATTCAAGCAATCCTTTAAACAAAATGGATGGTAAATGCTTTGCAGGAACACTGAAATCAAGTTAAAATAAGTTAATTCACTAGACTGCCCACTATCTAAATAATTCTGCTGGACAAGATTTTGCTAATGCCTTGACAAATAATGGCTTCTTCACCTCTCTCTCTGTTATTGGGGGAAAGGTTACAAATTTTCAATGCAGCCATCTGAGTTTTTGAGGTCTGTGGTATTGGAACTCCAGCTTTCTCTTCTGCCATTTCTTAAATCATAAGGCATCTGTAAACCACATATATAACCTGTGAGAATGATATGAAGGGAGGAGATATTACCAAAAGAGAACTCTTAAGGGCTATTTATCATCAGAGTCAAAGAGGTGAATGATTTTGCTTTTGTATTATGTAAGGAAAAATCTCTTACTAGCATCTCAGCCAAATTTAGACTCAGAAATCAAAGCATTTGAAAAAAGAATCCTAGTTCACCATGAGTTGACTAGTCACATAAGGTGATTTTTTCAAAATTGCCTGAGCACTTAGGGGCAGATTTTCAAAAAAATGGAGGCTCCTCAAGATGCAGATAGGTGTGTAGTGGGGTTCTCAAAAACACCTGAAGTCCTGTTGATTTTAATGTGACTTAGGGGACTAACCTACTTAGACACTAGAGGCCTATCAACATCTTTAGTCTCCTACATACCATTAAAAATCTGGCCCTGAGTGCCTCAATTACTTTTGAAAATGGGATTTAGGCTCTTGGTCACTTAGGCATTTTTGAAATGTTACCCATAATCAATGTTTGAAATGCCTGGGCCCTTTTATTGCATTCTCTTACTGGGGAAAAAAGTTAGCATAATTGCCACATTTATGTTGCCCCACGAACCTGCTACTTGCCACTCACCTGACGCAATGGGTTCCTTTAATAATAATGAAAAAGTCCAACAGTATCCGTTTAATGGTGAGATGTAGCATAAAAACAGGGGAAATAGTTTTAAATTATGAGGCTGTTCCAATAAAATACACTACCAGTATGTGTGGGGAAGAGACAAAAGTGATTCCTGACATTCAGTAGTAACTTCTGTTGTCAATAAATAATGACATTGATACGCGTGAAAGAGACCTCATCCAGTGTTTGGCCTAGGCTTTACCTCTTCACCTTTAAAAGAAGCTTCATCAGAAATGATAGAGAACTTCTATTTAAAAAATGGGGAGGACATGTAGTCTATATTATATTGAACAAAGAACTAGAAATCAGAATAATTACATGCTTAAATCATGACTGAGTCAGAAACACACTATTTGAACTCAGGGCAGGTTTACACTGCAGGGTTAAGTTGACCTAAGCTGTACAGTTCCAGCTACGTGAATAATTGTATTTGGAGTTGACATAGCTTAAGTTGACTCATTGCAATGTTTACCCGACCCTCTGTGTTGGGTCAACGGGAAACTCTCCCGTCGACTTATCTTATGCTTCTCATTCCAGTGGAGTACTGGAGTTGATAGGAGAGCAATCTCTGGTTGATCTAGCTTCATTAGACCCACTAAATCGACCCCTGATGGATTGACTGCTGCAGCGTTGATCCACAGTAAGTGTAGGGATGCCCTGATATCTCAGTCAACCTCAGATATAAAAACTGCATTTGAGCTGTGCTTTCTTGGGAAACTAAATTGCCAACAACATACCTCTCTAGTTTTGCTTATTACACTGTTTTCATCATAAACATTCTAAGATTGTACCCAAATGCATTCATTATTAGTTTTAATTATTAAAAATTACTTTTGTCTTGAAAAATGGGATGGCTCATAGAAATGTTAATATGGCATAAAGCCTGTAGAGACAGAGCCTCTGTATTGCAACTGCCAGTTTCAATCTTATATATGTCTGTCCTCCTGTTATTGAAAGTTATAATCTCCGGGCTGTTTAGAGGCCGATGCAAAATATTTTGGTGTCTTATTCCAGTTCCTAGTGTGTAGTGCTGGAGTCCACAGAACAAAATAGCAACACAATTGACTCTAATTCACACACTCAATGGCCATTAAATCTCCAGAGCTATCAATCTGGCATCTTTCATGAGGTGGTATTTAAAATAATTCAGCAGTGCCACTGATTTTTGAATCATGCAGAAGTGGAAATCAATAGGCACCAAAGCAAGTTTTCAGAATTGGGTCTTTTATTGGCACCAAGAAATCCAGCAATACTCTGGGTCAAAAGACCACATTCAACAGTGATGGAATGGGGAAAAAAATAGACTAAATGCCTGCATATATCTGGAAGAATAGCATATAGATAGAAATTGTTTAAAGAATTCTACTCTTTTCATGTCACCTAGAAATTTCCACAAACATCCAATATTTTATTATGTAAGTATAACCACTAATTTTGAATAAATGTAAATAGATATAAATAGGTATATCCAAGATTTTCAAAAAATAGCTAGTGATTTTGGCTAACAAGAGGGGGGAAAAAAGGTTTGATGATGTCCAAAAATATTTTAATGGGTTTTGGCCACTGCCCTGCAACTCAGGCAGGTGGCTGAAGGCTTGGGTGAATGGCATCTGTGACCCATTGACTAGTACAATTAAAATATAGAAGAATTCTGACATGAATGGGATTTAGCCACAATATATAGCTCTGTTGAAGAAGAAAGTAGAATTATATTTATCCCTAATATGCAAAGAGAGCTGTTTGTGCCAAACAAAATGAGTATTTGAACAAGATACATTCAGATGTTGACACATATGAATTACTTTGTACGTATTGTTTGATAGCATACCAGCGCACAAAGTTGTTAGCATCACTCTAGGCATGTTATGGATTTACTGTATTATATACAATGCAATTATTGATTTACATAAGTATTGCTATTTTTTCCCAAATGTAACAGATTTTAGCTTGAAAGGACTATAAAAGGAGAGACTTGCTATAGTTTAAAATTGGCAGCTGGTCGGGAGATGAATGCCAAGCAAAGTGACTGTACAGGAGGTTCCTGCTGTTTCTGCAGGGAAGCATCCCTGGGTGAGACATCTGCTGTTCAAACTTCACAACACATTGTATCAGGTGACAGTCAGTCCATACCTAATCCAAATGTCTTCCACTGTAAAATTTTCTGGCGAAGTGAAAATACATTTATACTCTGCATTGTCTGTCTAAAATGGTCAAATCTTATTAATTAACTTATCCATGTTTTACTAATGAATCTCTACTTTTCTTAGTATTGTTATTGCTGTATAGCAATAATTTATTTTTCCATGCATGTTTTAGTAGACATGGCCTGAGGTGCAAAATCCAGATCTGAATCTGGATCTAAATGTCTCCACATTCCAGGCCTATTTGGATCTGGGTTACTTTAGAGGATCCAGTTCCAGTTTTCATTTAATCACAGACTTCCTACACTCCGACTCAAGTGAATGTCTGCATGGTATCACCATTAAAAATGTTTCCATGGAACATGTGTAGTCGTTGTAGGAGGTAGTTGGTGATACATTCTACTCATTCTGGTGTGTTTTAGAAACACTTTTAGCATAAATCCTCTAGTGTGATTTGCACTTCACTTAATTTATAAATATATAGACAAGCCTCAGTCTGCACATCATAACCAGCAATGTTTTTGTATCATGCACCTCAAATGAGAAAATCTGTAAATCAGCTTGCTGTTGTCTCATCTGTTTTCTTTGTCCCTCTTGCTGCCCCTTCTGCTGTTCTTTTCCACATTCTTTCTTACAACTGCTACTGCTTAAGTGATGGACAGAGGGACACATTTTAGGAGGAAGAAATGAAAACTGAAGACCGTAAGGGTCAATGGGAAAATGTCCCCAATAGGATGCTTTCTCAAGAACAAAATGACATCACTGCTGAATCCCTCTGAAATCAGAAACAATGATATTAGTGAACAAAATCCACCTCCACTCTGACCACAACCATTTCCTTTAGAAATCATTCTGCTCACATTATGCACCACAGCTAAACCACTTGTGCTTACTTTCAAGGTTCCAGCGAACAACTGTGTTTTATATAATCTTCTACTATCTGCCTAGTTTGCTCCACTAAGACCACAAGTTTGTTTGTGTCATTCTTCCATTCTTGTCTTTGTGCTATCTTCCATGCCTCTCTTCTATTTCTGGAACTTCTGCTTTGACCCAGTCTTCCTGGATCTACTTCAAATCCCTCCATAGAACATGTTCCTTGTGTGATTGTGAAAACATTCCACAAAGGTATAAACCCAGATTCTCAGCTAGGATACTCAGAGTAGCTCCATTGACTTAAACAGGACCAGCTGAGACTCTGACCCTATATAATTTAAACAATGAAAAGCCTTTGTCTCCATTTCCTCCCTCAGTGTACCATGTGTATGTTTTGTCTTGTGAAATTCCTTGAGGATAGAGTTTGTATCACACTCTTGTCCCGTACAGAGTTGAAAACATTATTAGCCATTGACTAATGATAAATAAATAACACAAAAAGCTCCTCCCTTGGCCTTCTCTGAGTGAGCTATTCACAAGGTAAGTACCAGGTGTAAGGCTGTTGAGAAAAGGATAAACGTTATGTGGCTCTGGGAATAGGCTTTGAATTTTGGCTTCGACAGAACCAGTCTGGGATAATATTGGGTTAACTGCCAAAAATTCATCTATCGCCACTGATCATCACAAGATTGGTGGTAGGGAGGGATTGGTCCTGCTTTGAGTAGGGGGTTGGACTAGATGATCTCCGGAGGTCCCTTCCAACTCTGAGATTCTGTGATTCTAAGATCAAATATATTATTTTATAGCCCTTACTTGCACCTCTTATATACCCCATTGGATCAAAGGAATGACTTGCCTGTTGATTGGTATATAAAGGGGTGTGTATGCAAAAAGGAAATTCCATCACAGCTGCTGCTGAATAGTTTGGGAATATTGAAACTGCATAAGATTCCATACTAAAGAAATTCCAGAGGATATAAAGTTTGACATTACGTGTAAGCAACATGTTTATTTTTCACTGCTCTTTTCAGTTCTTCTCTTTCTTTCATTTCTGAGGAAATGAGTATTCCTTTAACTTCTCTATTTGGATTAAGCCTTCCTTAGGCTAGTGAGTTGGCTTGCCATTTGGCTCTTCTCTAGCTGTCATAGCTATGATTACGACTCAGCCTTTAGATCCTTAGAAATGATCGATGCACCAGTCATCTCTTCTTCAAAAACTGATGGAATTTGGTCCAATAAAATGTATTACTCACCCTTCTTGTCCCTCTAATAATGGCCGTGTTGAGGCTCCAATTATGTGAGGATTCTGGGGGCTGTTCTGTGGACAACCACTCGGTGGGGCCCAGTTGGCTGAATGTTATTTACCTCAAGACTCAGAGGTTTCCAGTTGTATATATCTGATATTTAAACTAAATAACTAAGCAAAAAGAATTCACAGAAGCAAATCCATTTAAAATAAAATGGTCTAATATAAAATCATCCAATTAATCTAGTTATCAGGGTTGATAAACATTTTCAAATAAACTGCCAATTCTCTATAAGATTTTCGTAATTATTTGGGAAGGCAACAGTTTTGTTTAGCTACCAGCCCTAGTGTAGTTTTAGTTGTAGCCGTGACTGTCCCCAATATTTGAGAGAGAGGGTGGGTGAGGTAATTGTCAGTCTCAGTACCAATTGATATATTCATATTCCAGCTGGATGGCTGAACACAGGGAAGATCAAATCTCTCCCAGGTTGAAGGCAATGTTGAGACTACATCTCTGAGACCAGTTAAATCAAACTGGCTATCACTTAATCACCCATAATATAGACAATATACTTCTCTCCCCCAAATTATAGGTAGCCAAAAGTCCAATGTAATTCAAGACTATTTGGCTTGTCACATTAAAATACAAGAATTTAGGTGATGATATGTTTTCTCAGGATTAAACATACAACTCCTAATCCATAACGTAATGCATGCATGTGTGATCTTTTAGTAAATGAGGTTATTTAACCTTGGGCTGTTTTAGGTATTTGAGAAACTATTGTCTTCTAGGCAATGACCTCAAGTAAATTCTGAGGGTTTTATATACACACTCACATAGTCATTCACACACTCACTAGCAGCTGCCTACTAAGGAAGCAAACCAACCACAAATGCATGAATGCTAAACTAAATGCATCATTCCACTACTAAAAATTGGAAAAAATAAATCTAAGAGATTGATACTTGCAATTGGTTGGATATTCCAATTCTTGTGGTTTCATTCAGCTTCAGGAAGCTGGTATATTCATAATACTGGATAGAACAAGTACGGATACGTTTTGGAAGAAATGAATGTAGGTTTCCCTAAATTTGTCATTATTGGTGAGAGTGTTGCAGTTCACAGGCCTATATTTTTTCAATCTGAAGAGAAGGTTATGGGCATTAACTACAGTTGTAGAAAATGATTAGGTTTGGCATAGATGTCAGGAAGGTCAAGCTTTCTTACAATTTTCTCCCCCCTTTTCCCCTCAACCATTTCCCCCCTCCACAAATTTTCTTGTTGTGCATAGGGCACAGGGCTCTAATTATCATATGAATAATCTAGGTTCTGAATAACATACATTATTTACAACAAAAATCATGCCCCACAGTTGTTCTGTGCATGCAACACAGAATGTGCTATTGACTTTGAAGGTCTCTGCAAAAGTATAATGCATATATCAGTTGTTTATTTTTAAATGTCTTTTCACCATAAACTAAATAGTTTCAAACATTAATAATGGATATTTACCTAGAAAAAAAATTAGTCTAAGGAGTGTACTGCCTGGAGGATAATATTAATTAGTAATAATAGTCCATAAGTTAGCATGTATTTTCAGAAACTATCTTCTTTTACATATGTATGGAGAATATTAATTCCAATAACCTTGTTCAAACTGGGTTACTTCCTTTCAGGCTTTGTAAATATCTAGATGTTGATCCTTTTTACCTATGCAGCTGAGATTGGGAGTTGCATGTGAGCATTGTAGGTTATGTCTACCTTGCAAATAAAAGTTGTATTCTTAACTCAAGCCAGCTAACCCACATTAGTTAATCTGGGTTAAAATAGCAGTGAAGACAAGGCAACTCAGCTTTTAACTTGCATTAGCAACTGGAGTTCAACTTCACATACCCCTATAGGCTTTAACTCGAGCGGCTAACCAGAGTTAAAAACCAAGTTACCATCTTTTCACTACTTTAACCTGAGTTATCTAACATGGGTTAGATAATCCAAGTTAAGAACACACTACTTGCTACAGTGTAGATATACTTTTAGAGGAAAATATAGTTCCTGTGCTCTGTGATTTATAATCAAGCTGCAAAAATGTGTGCTAGTCTGGAATATCAGATCCAAAAGTGGTAATGGACACCTTTCATATGAAAACCCTAATTGTGGAATATATATTCCCTGGTACACTGGGATAACCATAAAACAGACCTGCTTAGGCCTTAGCCAGGCTCAAGGAAGCCCCACTCAAATTCCATCAGAGACAAAGTATGTCATGGACCTATACAGGTTCCCTAACTCTGGGCTGTATCTGATCGTGCTTTTCTCTGGACTCAGTACATTACAAACCCATTTGTTCCCCATAATGCTGAGAGAGGAAGTGAAGTGATGAAGAGTAGGAGTGTTGTGGGATTTTGCCAGAGCCTTTCCAACTATTTTTCTAAAGGTTTTGGTTTCATAAAATGGAAACTGGTTTTGCAAAACTTAAAACTTTAAGGAAAAATAATAATTCGAGGCTCACAAAATCTCATCATCCTCAAGCCTAATAATTCCTAGGTCTGATTTAAATCTATAAAAACAAGAAACTATAGCATTCAGGCTTCATCTCCAGCTGAAAGCTACTTTTGTTTTGTTGCTACACATTACAAGGATCTCCAAACAGGGGGTTGCCTTGAATAAAATGCATTCAGTAAAAGCTCAGCACAATGGGGGTGAGTTAAGGATGAAATATCAACCTTGATTCTGAATTTCCCTGATTCATCCTTTTAAAAATATATTTCTATAGTTTAATATACTCTTGGTTCAGTTGCCTTTTTCAGCATTCACCACCTTCTTCGTGTTTTATGCAATGTCTGATAGCAAGTGTCAAGAGAAATTTAAAATTATAGTTCATTTACTTTGGTTAAACATAAGGAAGCAAAAGCAATTACCAGAGTAAAATGATGGAATTAAAGATTCTTCTTGCAGCCTAGTTAGGTATTTAGTGTTTGATGACTGTTGCAAAAGATAAATCCATTTTTCACAGAGGGCTGTATCAAACTACCAATCATGAATGAAAGCCACTGAACATGATTTAGATAACAAATATATGGTTTGCAAACAAAAATCAATCTTTGACTAGGGAGGTACAAAGTAGTTGACAATACAGTGTCCCTTTTTTGTTCCTCAGTAGAAGAATGCTTCTTTAAAAGTGATGAAAAAGCCTTATACAACATTTTGAAAATTCTTACTAAAAGTATGCATAAAGAAAGATTAAATTTTAAAGAGATCCCTGCAGATGTTCTGCAGAAGATCTGATGTACATAATCCCATATATACAAATTAAATGCATCCTTGACATGAGGCTAAAATGTTAATTAGTTTTTAGTATAATTACAGGCTTAGTACATGCTAGAAGTTTAAATGTAATTGATTGGTGATTCAGTTTGACTGACCATAAAAACTGAAAATATACTTATTGTTTTGGTGCCTAACCTAAATTAGTGCATGGGCATCTATAATTTAATCCATGGTTTATACGGTACATTATTTTATGCAGAAAGATACCTGTTTGATTATTAGATATAGCAAATTTTAATCCACATAAGACATATAAACCAGTTTTTTTTAGATGAATGATTTATATATTCACGGATATAACTGTTTTTACATTGTTCCCTATAGTGATATTTAGGGCTAAATTGAGCCTACAGGTTCAGACCTAAATATGGGGTGGCATGTACCTGAATTGTCCCTGGAAGAGCTTGGGTAAAGAATTGTGCCTTAGAGTCAAAATTCCTGCATACTAATATCTTGATCTGGAGGTGAAGCCTTTTTCTGAATGTGTCATACTCTTTTCCATCCAGCTTCTTTGGTTATGATTCTGTCCACTTGTTTGCTTGCCCTGTTCTCCTTTCTTCATCTCAAGCTGTGACCCTGACAGATTTTGTGCTGTGCAAAGGTGTGTGTGTGTGAGAGAGACCTTATTCTATTTATTCTGTGTAGTGTACTCTAACCCCCTCTGCTCTATTGTCAGCCAGCCTCCCTGGTCAAGGCAGGGAAGATGCGAAGCCATGGGTCTGTCTTCCCTCCCTTCTTCCCCACTTGCTAACAAGGAGGATATTAGATGTGCCTCTGCTACCTCTCCCCTCCAAGCCCGTAACTGTGGTACAGTCTAACTCTTAAGAGAAGGACGAGAGTTCTCAACTAGGATTTGACACGCTGTAACCCATTTTCTTTTGGGATTTGTGTGTGTAAAGTTTTGGGTTACACTATTTTTGGCTTTTTGGTTTGTAAGGAAGAAAAGATTAACTAGGGGGTTCTTTTTGTGACAGTTGGAACAAATTCCCTTTCTCTCAAAATGCCACAGGAAACTGGGCCCAAGTAAAAACAGTTCTCAGGAGACAGAATTTTAGGAACAGCTGTACCCTAGTTTTTATGACCACTATATAGAAATTTTACATGTGCTTTCTAAAATATATCTCTACATATAATTTATTTGTTGTTAGGAGTGGAGCCAATTTGGAAACATTTTGGCTCAGTTGAATTTTTTCAGTTTCCAAGGTTTTCAACGTTTCTAAACTTGTAGTTCAATACCAACTCAAATAAACATGTTCCTATTCTCTTTTATCATCCATGTAGGGACACAGTGCTGTTCTCATTGAATTCAGTAGGACTTCTCAAGCCAATAAGGACTATTCAGGCATAAAAAAGAGTTTCTAAAATCCAGCCCTAAATATCTCTTTTTGTAGTCAGATGTAGTACTAAAAACATATTGGGATCCTGACTATTTGGAAATATCTAGTTACTGGATAGAGACCCAGAAATTCAAATTCTGGTTGAATTATATGCAGGCCAGATTCTCATTTGTATCATCAGTGTAACAATGTCGTTATGTTAATTTACACCACCTGAAGATCTGGGCCTTAGTTAATGATGTTTTATTGCTTTGTTTGTAATTACTAATTTGTATTACAGATAAGCAAAATTGTTGACAGTTCAGATTAGTTTCATATACAGAGTATTAAAAGAGAGGTTGTCAGATGCACAAGATAGAGGAATGCAACAGAGTTGAGGGATTAGAGGTTATGAGTTACGTTTAAGTATTACATAGTGTTATTTATTATAAAAGTTATACCAATGCTTTAGAAAATGCTTCTGAGTCCTACCATCTGCTTGTATTATTGTTCACAAGGTTTAGTATTTTTTTTCTGGGGTCTAGCCAGCCCTCTTGTGTGTAATAATCTGGAATCCTTTTATACTTTCCTCAGTAATCATTCACATTCTGTTGCAAAACCAGTAAAACTTTAAACAACTACTTCTCATGTTTAATTCATGTTGGGGTTATTCTCAGATGGTCTTAGAATGCACCCATTCACTACAACCTTCTTAAAATAGCCTTTGAATGTACAAACTTACAGATTCCTTCCCCATTTTCCCAGATGGAACCTTGTACTGTATTTCTACTGCTCTCTCCCTCTCTCTCTCTCTCTCTCTCTCTAAGGCAGACCAGGGCCTACTAGGTGCAGCTGAACACCTATATTTCCCAGTGACTTTGGAATTAGGCCAGTTGCAAATGTACAATTAAAGTGTATGTTTTTAAAAACAAAGCTGTCCTTATTTTTCTGTTTAATTATCTACATAACAGTGAAATAGGATCCATTTGATTTGAGAGTTAGAATTGCTGATTTTCCTATCATATTCTATTTAAAGATTTTAGTTAATTAAAATATTTATATTTTATATAAATTTAATAATAATTTAGTTAATTAAAAATTCAGGGCATTTGAATGGCACTTTGGGTTACCCAACTAACCTTTCACTTCAAAAGTATCCAGTGAAATTTTATATTGTCTCTAGGAATTTATCATACGCAGCTCCCTCTACATATTTGCTATTCAAGCTGGGTTGGTTAACTGTGACTTTCCTAAAAAGTCACATGACATTTCTGGTCCCTGACTGATGGACTGTGTAAGGGTTTTCTGCACAAACATTAGTGCCATGTGACTTGGAATTCAGGTTCCATGAAACTTCTTGCTGGTAGGCCTGTTTGTGTGGAAAAACTTATTTATATTTACAGACTATCTGTCAGGTGCTTCATGCGTTCATGGAAAGTAAATGCAAAAGGCATATGGCCATGGCCAAAGAGAATTCATTTAAAAATGTGAATGAATATTCATGAAAAATGTGTTGTAGTGTTTACCCTCTTCTAGTAAATAATATTGTTAACATACTGCTAAAAGGTCAGGCTTTTATCTGAGACAGAAATAACTATATCATGCTAAACCACCTCAGTCTGTTGTTTGAGGCTGTATCATAAACTATTAAACTGAAAGTTCTGTTGCAGCCTTAACTGTAGACCAGGGGTCTCCAAACTATGACCCAGGGGCCAGATCCGGCCCTTGGCTTTGATTTATCTGGCCCTCCAGCTAAGCAGGCATGCGGAGCAGGCATGTGGAGAAGCTGCTGCTGCCCCCCACTCCCTGCCATGAGCTGCTGCTGGCGGCCCCATATGTGGAGCGTTGAGTGCCCCCACAGCAGTGGCCGGAGGAGTAAAGGGAGGTCGCAACAGCGGCCGGAGGAGCAAAGGGGGTATTTTGTATATATTTGCATATATAATTTTTTTTACAGTCGCTTTGGCCTGCGAAGCCCCTTCAAAAATCTAATATGGCCCTCATCTCATAAAGTTTGGAGACCCCTACTATAGACCAGTTGCTTTAGCATAACCACCCCTCAATCCTGCATGTTGGTCTTTGCAGCTTTGTCTTTGCTAGCTAACACATGGAAGCTAACATGAGGTAAAATTCCAGTGAAGAGAAGATAGTTGTAATTTTAACATGTTAGCAGGTTGATGTAAACACAAAGGTCCCCACCCCCAGTTTTTACCATGACCTGATAACCAGTGTGAAAATTGTAAACTGTCTAGTGGATTTTACCATGTTAGTTAACGTGTTAGCTAGCACTAGGTAAGAAGGCACCTCTTTTCCTAGTGTGGATGTACCCTGTGAGTGGATTGTGGCAGGACTCCACCCATGTAGACATTTGCTGAACTGGGGCCTAAAGGAAGATTTTCAAAAGGCACACAACAGTGAGGCACCCAACTCCCATTAAAAGTGGATGAGTTAGGTGCCTAACTGCCATTTATGCACTTAAAATCTCCCTTTGAATGTGTATGTAGTATCCATATAGAAAACTCTACTCCCATACAAGCAAGAGGTAACACTGTGAGATTGTCTAACACCCAATAGCTATGAATGAGCACAGTTATGTATTTTAAGTCCAGATAGTGACATATACCTTTAAATGCTCAAAGATTTGCTCATAATTTTAGCCTCACAACTCCTATTGTCTTTAATGGAAGTTGGATGGCAAACTATACATCAACTCTTTGAATATTTAGGAGACAGCATGGAGGTGTTCTGTGTTTTTGCTGTGAACACACACACACACACAAAAGTCAAGTTCAACAGACCATGAAATGATGCACTAATCTCAAGAGTTCACATGCAATTTGGGGTATATTTTCTTCTCCATGAACAAGCAATTGTAAAGGTAATTGCCACCCTGAAAGTAAAGCAGACCCACAAAACACATATACTGTAGTTGCAGCCTGAAATATCTTGTGGTAAAATAGCTTTTCTTATTTTGCCTCAAAATGAAAACAATTTTTGCAAGATAACTTCTGGAGCATATCTTCTCCCATTTTATGTCCTCTGTGACTACTTTATGATGTTTGCTAATGTTATGTAATTGTTAAGATACATATTGCTTGACTTTGTATGGTTTTCCTAGTCTGTTCCTTAATGTTTGTAGATTTTCAGGAAATAGTTTATTTGAAAGATTATTATTTTGGTCAGCTTTCTCTGCCTAACATAATTAACTTTGTACAATAAATAAACAGACTGTCACTAACCATGATGATGATAGTACTATGTCAAAATAGATCAGATAGAGAAAAAACAATTATATTGTCTATTCTATAGCACTTTTCATGAGAAGACCTAAAAGCACTGTAAAACCATTGCTCAAAAAAGGATCTGATGTTAAAGTGGATCTAAAGAATATCCAGAGTTCCAATGCTGAGGAGTTTAAAAAAAAATACTTAAAAAAACCCCTCAAGATTGACCTATGCCCTAATATGTGTTAGGAAGAAGATTTTCCTAGGAGAAAACTATTTTATAACTCCCTACTGCAGGATTTTTTGCACCTAGAATTGGCTGCTATGAGAAACAAGATATTGGACTAGACTGAAGCCTGGTTTGAGCCAGTATGGCAATTCCTGTGTTCTTATTAACCCTCAGAACATCCCTAAAAAGTAGGTAGATTATCCCATTTTAGAGATGGTTACAAGGAATTAAGTGACTTGACAAAGGTCACTAACCAGAACCAGTCTGTACATAATGGCTTTCTGACAAACATTTACTATCCTTGCTACGTCAGTGGCAACAAAGAGACAAGACTCGTGAAAACACATGTAATTAATACTCTAATCTAACCTGGCTCCATGCTATCTTGTGGTTAAAAAATGTCAGCAGTCACAATTACATTACTTTGTAATAGCGGGAAAACTTTTCTAGAAATACCGGTGTATGCAGGAGCCATATAAACTTGGTTAAAAAAATGAGGTACAACCGCATTTGCTCCAACCCCTCAGACAGAGACCAACACCTACAAGATCTTCATCAAGCATTCTTAAAACTGCAATACCCACATGAGGAAGTAAGGAAACAGATAAACAGGGCCAGACGTGTACCCAGAAGCCTTCTCCTGCAAGACAAACCCAAGAAAGAAACCAACAGACCACCACTGGACATCACCTACAGTCCTCAGTTAAAACCTCTCCAACACATAATCAGTGATCTACAACCCATCCTGGACAATGATCCCTCACTTTCACAGGCCTTGGGAGGCAGGCCAGTCTTTGCCCACAGACAACTTGCCAACCTGAAGCACATTCTCACCAGCAACCACACACTGCACCATAGCAACTCTAACTCAGGAACCAATTCATGCAACAAACCTTGATGCCAACTCTGCTCACATATCTACACCAGCAGCACCATCACAGGACCTAACCAGATCAGCCACACCATCATTGGTTCATTCGCCTGCACTTCTACCAATATAATATAATATCATGTGCCAGCAATGCCCCTCTGCTATGTACATCGGCCAAACTGGGCAATCCCTACTGTGACAAAGCTCCAAGTCTGTACTTGTGGGTCCTGCGCTTCCTGGCAGATTTAGGGGCCTCAGAAACTCATCTAGGCCCCAGAGTGACCTCCCTTTCTCAGTATAATTGGCAAGAGTCACCACCTAGTGAGTTACCTTCATCACAGGCCAGTATGGAAGATGGAAAAGGGGGGAGCCCGGGCCCGCCCTCTACTCCGGACTCCAGCCCAGGGGCCCTAATAGTATCAGCTAAGATGGCTGACCTTTTAGGCACAAAACACAGTACAATTCCCTGGGCTACTTCCCCACAGCAGCTCCTGCTTCTTCAAACTCTACTTCACCCTTACCTCAGGGCCTCCTTCCTTCTGTATGATATGTTGTTCACCACTCGGTCTCACCAACAGCATAACTTCCTTCCACAGCTCCTGACACCCACAGCCCACCTGACTAACTGGGAGGTTTTTATCTGGATTCAGCCAGTCCCTGATTGGCTTCAGGTGTCCCAATTAGGCTAGCTGTTTCTACTCCTTTCTAGAAGGTTCTTAATTGGCCCCAGGTGTCTTGATTGGTCTGGAGTAGCCTTTGTTTGGCTATCCAGGGAACAAGGACCTGCACATCCTAAGGCTGATATACCTGCCTTCCAGCACTCTCCTATATCCTTCTGGTCTGACTCCGTCACACTACGTAAAAGGATAAATGGACACAAATCAGATATTAGGAATGGCAATATACAAAAACCTGTAGGAGAACACTTCAACCTGCCTGGACATATAATAGCAGACCTCAAAACAGCTATCCTGCAGCAAAAAAACTTCAAGACCAGACTTCAAAGAGAAACTGCTGCGCTCCAGTTCATCTGCAAATTCGACACCATCAGGTCTAGACTTAATATTGACTGTGAATGGCTCGCCAATTACAAAAGCAGTTTCACCTGCTGGAAGTGGGCTTCACCCCCCTGACTGAATTTACCTTGCTTTCTTGCCTGCTATTCATACCTGCCTCTGGAGATTTCCACAACATTCATCTGATGAAGTGGGCTTAGCCCAGAAAAGCTCATGATCCCTAAAATCTGTTAGTCTATAAAGTGCTACAAGATTCTTTGTCGCTTTTGGTTAAAAAAGAGTTAGAACAAAAAGGGATTTGTTGCCACCTTTGTGCTCAGGCATCTACATTGAACATGACACAAAGCAATATATCACTTATGACTGTATTACATTCAAAATCTATGTATGGTTGCAAATTCAAGTATTTAAAAGTTACAGAATGCCTAATTTATAATTGTCTGTTCCAAACTAATTTAGCCCCCTTGTGCATCCAACCAGGCACTGAATGAGGCAGGGATTCCAGGGAAAAGTAAAATGGCATCAGATACATAAATATTACAGTTAGGGCTGGTCAGTTTTTTGGTGAGTTTTTTCTTAAAGAAAAAAGTATTTTTAATTAAACAAAAAAAGGCTGTTATCCCAGAAGGGGAAGGTGCACTGCTAGTGCCCTGTGCTGGGTCTCGGGGTGAAGGGGTGGTAGTTTTTTCAGTTGGAGTCCAGCTCAGGTTTCTCTCTTTTGCCCCACCTCTTTAGAAGTTGAGGGAACTCCTGCTCCATCTATTGCTCCCATGGTAGGGAGTTGGGATGCTGGGGCCAGAGGGAGGTTCCCCCCATCCCCTTATATCTGCCTAGCCTACTCCTAGGTCTCTCCAGCATCTGCTGCTGTTTCTTCAATGATTTGAGCTGGATTATTTAGAGTGTTCAGTGATTTTTTTCAGGATGCTAAAATTTTCCTGATTATCACTCAATTAAATCTGAATGGTATTTCATGGGACATAGAAAAGACTCTGCTATAGCCCTGAGGAGTTTCTCCCTGCTGAATATCAAAAGCCTGCTGCAAAGAATGAAGGTGTTAATACTTCTCAAAGAAAGTTACAAGAATTCTTTATAATGGCAAATGTTAGGCAACCTAAATATGGGCAGGTTACCAGCTTCCCCTGTCCTTCCGATGTTACTAGGCATTGGATGTTACAGATATTTTTGTAGTCTGATCCTCAGATGATGTAAATTAATGTAACTCTATTGAAGTCAATGGAATGCTGAGATGCTACAGATGAGAATTTGGCCCATAACATATGGCACTGAAATTAGCAGAAGAGCAAGACCAATCACAATAAGAAAGGATCAAAGAGTAATGGTGTAAACTGGATGCAGGTTTCTACCTGCTGAAGATCTGACCCATTGTGTTTAGGCTTTTTATGCAGCAGCAGGAAAATGCAGAATTATCTGTCAATTGAGAATAATTCAAGTGGATGGATGACTCAGGACAATGCATCAGCGCTCTATAGCTATTACTAAGGCTCTTTCAGTCGATCATCTTTGAAAGGGTTAGAAACATGTTACTTTCACGTGAAGAGCTCTTGACTCTTAAGAGCCAAGAGCACTTCACATGAAATGTGAATGTCTGTTGAACATTTATTCTATTATTAAACCATTCTAGCCTATTACCAAACCAAATTGCAGCAGGTTTCCCTTCTAGTTCCTGGCACTTCTAGATTCAAAAAGAAATGTGGTGTGATATTAGCACTCAGCTAATTCTATTGCTCCTGTCTTAGTTTGCACTAGGCTTGTCACCTTTTATTTCCTTGACTCTTCAAATAGATCACACCATTCACCCAACAGAGCCATTATGGTTTAATGGGAAAACTCAGAAAAGGACAAATTAATGGCTTTGTTGGAACAATTAGTCTACCTCAAATCTTATTTTAAAAACATCAGTGTAATAGGCTATACTCCAGAAGCCAGCAATAACTTCTTTAACACTCTTATAATCTACTGGGGGTTGTTTATGCTCAGGCATGATACCAAAAAAAAATAAAATAAAATTAAGTTTTCAATAAACACAAATTCCTATAAATACACACAGATTTTGCTCTTAAAAACAAAATAAGAGCTCTCTTGTGGTTGATTAGCTGTTGCTTGCAGTAGGGAAAATGGGGAGGTGCATTGCCTGAAAACACAGCTTCCAGTCACATTATGTCCTATTAATACAAGAGCCTTTTGGAAATGAGAAGTTGTAGAGCAGAACTGTGATTGTAGTTGTTCTTTATTTTCAGTTTCAAAGAGGAGGAACTGTTGAGGACCCTAGTGCCCTTATCTATAACAGGACACTAGAATATTTTTTTCTAAAGTTATCCACTGTTCTGCCACTCGTTCAACCCAACTGGTGGTAGCAATAATGTACAGAAGGCAACAGTTGCTGCACCGTGTCTGCGCTTGGGAATAGCTGGATTCAGCATTGCATGGCCAGCAATCAGTGTAACTGTATTGATGCTGACCCCTAAGTGTGAAGCAAGACCAGTTGGGGTTGCACTGCTTGGGGTTTATCCCAATTACAAGTTGAGAAAAACCTTGAGTAACTCACTTGGTGCAAATCCATGAATGGCCTTGACTACACTTAGTGCAGCTATTCTGATTGCTGATCTGAAACTGCTCCCAAATGGGGACAAGTGCAAGCAGGGTATCATGAGGCACTGCCTTTCAGCACGCTCCCTTGTGGCCCCTCCTGGCCCTGCAGGTACATTGCACTCAGGGCCCGCTCAGGTTTTTTCTATCATTTACCTTGACTAAATTGGATCAAGACGTACCTCTTTCATGGAGTCTGATCTATTAAGTCTTTCTGCCATGTATAATTCACTTTATTATTTGCCCTAGGTCATCCTACCCTGGATCCATATAACATTCTGGTCAGCTCTCCCAAACCAAGAGTCCCCAACTCTCCTCTTTGGAGCTGGGCAATTAGTCAGCCAGATGTAGGGCATCAATCAGCTTTTTTGTTGGACAGCTTTCCCCAATAAGTCTTCAGACTCAAATGGTCATCAGGAAGCCTTCTCCTGCTGGTGTTGACCCTACTATGGTGGAGGAGGCAGCCTTTATGCTGGTTCCCTTCTCCCAGCTCATCTCCAATTGGTCAGGTGAGAGGAGAACTTTGCCCCACACACTTTGCAAGGCTCCCAGCCCTGAGTACTTAAAGGCACAATGAAAGGATTTTCCTGCCAAGCACCACCTATTCCCAGGACTGCTTCTCCTCTATCATAATCTCTTATGTTCTTATATGTATGTTGGACCTTTCACAATTTTAAAGGGCCACACCAAGTGGTTGGCTGGGCTGACTAGTAGGCACCACTACCTTGAAAGGGGCAGACTGCCTCACCACACCAGGTTAGAAAGCATAGCATAGCTGCTGAACATTTTTCATTTTGTTACCTCATCTCCCTGCCCTCACCCACTCTGTCTGTTTTGTCCGTGTCACATCCTATCTCATAAGGGCAGGGACTGTGGCCTTTGTTGTTCTCCGTACAGCACCTAGCACAATGGGGCCCCAGTCCTTGATTCCTAGATGCTACTGTAATATAAATTAAATAATGGTGCTTAAAACATGATTAGTGCATGGACCACTGGCAGTCCCACTGTTGCTGACATCAGTGGAGCTGAAACAGTGATTGCAAAATGGGGAAGTTTTAGGAAGTAAAAAAAAAACTTTATGAAGATACAGCCTGAGTTCAAGCTGAAGATAGTTCCCCTGCTGCTGGAGCAGGAGGGTGATATCACAGTCGCAGGGAAATGTTAACTTGAAACTGAGTCCAAGTCCCTGCTGTTATACTTGTATGGCAATGACAGATACCTAGATGAAAAGGACAGATTCTGGCAGCTGGCTGCACATGAGGTACTAAGTTAAAATAGCACATGACAGTATGCTGTAAACCTGGGTAACAAATCTTCCTATTGTCATGGTACCCTTGACATACAAATACAATGAGACTTGTGCAGTGGTTTGTTTTTTTCTTTAAAAAAATTGAATAAAACACTATAAGCATATTCCTTAAAATAATGTATTATGGATTATGCAAGCAATGAGTATTGAAGTAAAATAGAATATAAGAGCTGTTCTATTAAATCATTGTATGATATGTTATAGTTTCAAGCTACTGCATATCACTCCACCATAACATTTGCAATGTAATGAAATGGTCCACAGTGATTAATATTCTTAAGTGCTTTCCCTTTTTTCCTCTTAAGAGCTTCCAGACAGAACAAGAAATATGCCACATTATCAGTGTTTGTGTGAAGTCAGAGTGTCATTAATAAGTTTGATCTGTGCACTACAAACAAATGCATCTAGGGACAAATTCTTAGGTGGTGTAAATAGATGCTGTTCCAGAGGCTGCACTGGAATTATGGCCATTTGCACCAGCTAAAGATATTGCCTCTTAACTTTAAAGTGAATTAAGGATGCTTCATATCATTAGTGTTTTCTCTTTGTCGTTCGGATTTCTTCAGCTGCTCAGCTTTTGTTTTTGTTCACATGTATATACATTTGTGGGTTTTTTTTAATGATTAAAATATATTATTTGAAGTAGAAACACCAACCTAAACCTAGGAAAATTTTAATTTAAAATGTTTCTGTGACTTCAAGTGTGGTAAGAGTGTAACACAATGGAGTAGAGGGAAGTGGTTTAAAAGTCTCATTGTTTCAAAGAGTCACCGTGGTCATTTGCTCCTTTTGTAGTTGAGCTTTATGTAGGTTGTGTCCACAGGAGGAAAACTAAGACCTACAATTTTTCATTAGTTCAACTGCACAAATTATAACTCTGAACAGAGTTAGATGAAAGTATGGCAAAAACAACAACAACAACAAAAAAACACCTGAGTCCAGCCTCCACTGTTATTATCATTGGTCCAGAATTACAGGTTTCAGGTTTTATAGCGAAGGTTCACTTCAGTCTATGATGGAGTTCCACTGCACTAGTCTCCTTAGAATGCTGAAATGATCATCAACCCCATATCTCCTATTTGTTGTTTTTCTTAAAGCCAAAGCTCCTGGACTCAAGTGAAAGCATTCCTTGAGTCACCCTATAGACTCAAAAACCAAAAAGCAAATAAAAAGCATCTAAATGTATCACGTTTTTTTTTTTTTTAAAAAAAAAACCACTCATGGATGTGAAACCAATTTCATTCCTGGGTGAAGGATGGAAATCTCACTGAACTGAGTTAGGGAAATTAAAGCTGCAAGGTAGATCAGGATTTGCTCTGGGTACTGGGAAGCCAGGGTGGGTTTTAGAGGGGAAGTCTATACTTATGGTGGTGTGTTGAGGACAGTTTATAGGGTGACCAAATATTTTGATTTTATAGGAAAAGTCCCGCTATTTGGGACTTTTTCTTATAAAGGCTCCTATTACCTCCCATCTCCTGTCCCGATTTTTCACACTTGCTGGCTAGTAACCCTAAGGACAGACACTGCATGTCCAGATAGCATGGGTATAAATAGCAATGTAGATGGTGAGGTACTGCTTAAGTGAGTAGAGAATGGACACACCAGAACTGTAGAGTATAAACCTTGCACAGTTCTCTACACATCCAAGCAGGGCCTCCCATGTCTACATTGTTATTTTAGCCTACTGTGTCCCCACTACTGGAGATTTCCCCCACCATAGTGAAAGATTTGAACAGATGGAAAAGGCACTGGCAGAGGGGAGGCAGTGGGTTAAGTCTCTGATATCTGGGAGCTG
The DNA here is from genome assembly GCA_007922305.1 of Dermatemys mawii. NCBI lineage: Eukaryota > Metazoa > Chordata > Testudines > Dermatemydidae > Dermatemys > Dermatemys mawii. Next base: position 48,202,038 of record ML677332.1, on the reverse strand, counting down.
CAGGAGCATCTCCTTGCTGCCTCCCCCCTGCCAGAGCCATTCATTGAAACATTTAGCTAAATACCATAGTGCAGACGCAGCCTGCTTTTCACTGTGACGTGTGGCTATGCATACCCTATGTGCTGCCTCAAATATAGACAAGGCCTGAGTTGGACAGAAATGTGTTGTCTAGGTGTTGTTTGCCGTGGGAGAGAGTATGTAGGTGACGTGATGAGAATAAATTATTCCAGTCAAGGCCTACAGTGAATTCTGCTCATGGATTTGGCTTGCAAGGAAAGTCAAATATGAAATTAATCAAACGGGTCAGCGTGCCCAATCTCAAGGAATCTGTGCCCGCTTTTGTAAATCTAGCCTGTAGTTGGCTAGAGGCAATGCAGACCTAAGGTTCCACTGCTTGCAAAGTACTAGTAGAGCCAATATTTGACTTGGAGGTTGATGTCAATCGTATCAATTGTCTATTGCATTTTAGAGGTTCGTGTGAGAGGAGAAATTAGAGAATTGCTTTTGTACAATCAGCTCCTGTCAGAGGTTCAAAATGAGGAACACACCTCAATCTGAGCTCAAATTAAAGACTTTTTTATTTGTTGCCATTTGAAATAGAACATAAGACTGATGGAATAAAGTGTTCTAGGAGTGTGTATGAAGAAAGCTACAGAAATAATTATAAAGTATGGTCTTATCAGCAGGTAACAAAAACATTATCATCCCACAATACTATAGCAGAAAAACACAAAGTAATTAAATTGTACATTGAAGTAATTAAAAAAAAACAACAAAACAAAACAAGAAAACAGGGCAACTAAATCACCTAAACACAAAGCACAAAAGTGTGTGCAACAATGTCAGACTCAGCATTCATAATCATTAGTGGAACTGCCTCTGCATGTTCACTTTGGTGATACCATGTTCAGTGCATGAGTGTGTGACAGAGCAATGAATACAGCACAGTGAAAAGATGAAATGTAACCTGATTTTCATGCTCAATCAGAACACTTTGTGGATATTGTGCCCAACGACCTTCCACCAAAAGGGGGAGGAGAAGATCTAAAATCAGCTTTGCAATGGAGTACATTTTATTTTCAATGACACAGCCATTAGGCCTCTCTCTTTTTCGTGGAGCTTTCAGAGATGTATCTTACTAGAATCTACTTTTATGAAAAAACATACTCTTAGTCAAAAGAGCCCAAAGCATTAAAATATTACGATATAACCTTACACTATAACATAAAATTGTAAGTAACATAAAATGAGGAAACAATAATATTACACTACAATTCATGTTTAAAACAAATATCTCAGATATTGATAACACAGATGTGACTATACATGGTGAGCATAGGACAAAGTGAGACCCAGATGTAAACAGCAGCAAACATATAAACTGACACATAGTCAAATTATACATCTGCACAGATGTTTATTCATGCAGTATATTTTGTATCCTTGTATAGAAGCTGTAGCTTATATTACATTTAATTACTTTCCCTGTGGCTTTATAATTGAATAGGATTTTTAATGTGTAATTGGAGTAGGAAAGTGTTGATTCTTGAATGTAGCTAATAAACATTTGCCAAAAAGTTAGTCTTTTTTAACCTTATGACAATTTCTAAACGACGGTGACTTCTACTAGAAACTGTATGATAAAGCTCTGTCTACTTAAGAGCCTTTCCCAGAGCCCATGGAAAGAGTAGCAATGACTTCAGTAGTTTTGGATCAGGTCCAAAGTGAAGGTGGCTGCTAATCAAAGGCAACTTATAAAAGAAGGCATATGGTATACAGTTGTGTATGACATTTTCCCTCTACTTGTAATCAGATGTCTGGAGCTACAGAATAATAGACCAATGTTAACAGCCAGTGGAAGGTTTGAAATGTTGTCATTGATCAATAGTGTAGCATCTTAGTTAGTGGTGAGAAGACCGAGAAGGGAGTAAATAAGGAAGGATAGTTCTTGAATGATGGAGATGTAGTGTATTCAATTTTTTTCATCTGGACAGAAGGTTGTATATGTATGGGCAGTGGGCAGCTCTAGAATACAAGCAAAGCCATTCTTTTCATGTCTCACAGAAAGAGGTCTACAATCTTTCCATAGTTCGCATGGTGTATTTGTGCAGAGTAGCATGGCACGGAAATCAGATCAGTCAGATTTCGGTGTTTCGATGCCTTCCTCCCAGTCTGAGGCCTCAACAAACACATTCCATGATGCAGTGAGTTCTCTTACACTCCACAAATTACAAGAAATTTGAGGAAGGATTTGCGTCATTGCTCATTAAGCATAGGTTCTGTTCTTCTTAAAGTCACCCATTAACACAGATGGGAGATGCATAAGCAGAATTTGGGGTGAATAGACTCCATATATTTATTTTTCCATTGTTGTCTACACAAAAGAAGGAAATATACAGGAAGCATTTCTACAATGCACAAACCAGTAGTCTTTGATGCTAAGAATATTGGGCCAAATTTGGCCCTATTGTAAGCATGTGGAACTCCATTGGAGTCAATGAAGTTACTACCAGAGCTGAATGTGGCCCATCATCTCTCCTGACTTTATGAACTATCCTAATTCTTCTCATAACATATATATTTTTGAGATTTCACCAATCAGACGAAATCTGATGCTATGTGTCAAAACTGAGTTGTACTGAGTATAGTGTGTCAAATTCAATGTATTTTAAGTGAGGAAGTTACCACACTTTGTAAGTGAAAGAGAGAGATTGGTAGACAAGAGATGCCCTGTCCTTAGTGATGAATGCATAATGGTGCTTGGTGAATTTGGTATTAAGCTGGAATGAGCATACTGAATGGGTTGTGGGTGTATTTGGAAAACACTACTGTATGTGGGCTCAAAAATAAGGGTGGCAGGTGGATGACTGCTGTGAGGATCTGAGAACTATCCCTCTCATAAAGTTATGTGACCTAATTGGAAAATGACCGCAACTTTATTTGGTTGCATCTTTATACCTTTATTGAGGTTTTTTTTAAGTGCCAAGATGTTACAAAGAAAACTATATTCAGTCAGCAAAACCCCCAATGTGTGGACGTGCTCCAGCATTTGCACAGGCAGTTATTATGACTGTACATGCAAATTGGGAATGCAATTGAAAACAGCTATTTAACTCAGAAGTAAGCTTTTGAATGTGCCTTGACCTGATTTGCATGCTAAATTGTGGGTGCACAGATGAGTTCATACTATTTACATGCTTGAATGGATCCTTGCTTTTTTTCTTCTGATTAGTTAGTATTGGTACTGCTGTAATGTGAAGGTATACCTGTATATAATTCTGTTCCAGCTAAAGTAAGTCACACAAACAAATATCAGTATTTCATTCATTTCTTCCCTTAAAGACCCAGTATTATTTCTTCTTCCCCTTCTTTTCTCAGAATATTTTTAACCATGCACACAAGACTTAGTTGGTTTCAGGAAGCAGATGCTGAGTCTTGGGAACATATTTCTTCCAACAGCAGCATCTGGATGTATAGTTGTCTTCCCTGGTGATGAGGCTGGTTGCAGAACAACAGCCTTCAGGGCTAATGTCGAGGGTCAGGCTGCTCAGGGAATTGTTGTCTTTCTCATGAATTATTTTTTTTTTGTTGACTTGCTTTAGATTTTAAGGAACCTGGTTCCACTACCTGTTAAATTGGATCATTTATAGTAATTAGGTCACTTTCACAATAAAACAAAGGCTAAATGTATTGACTGGTTTATTTAAGGATCTCTTTTACAAGCCAAAATTCAGGCCACTTGTACTCTATGGGCCTAGTTCTGTGGACATTTACCCACACAACTTCTGTTGATTTCTGCAAACATTAGGGACCAAATTCAGCTGTGACAGAAATGTAAATTGCTTTTGTGATGAAAGTGGTAAAATACTGAACCTTAGCAGTAATACTCGTTAACAATTAAGAATAATTAACAGAGCTGGTCAAAATATTTGTTCAGATTTTTAACATAAAAAATGGCCTTTTTTCAAAAAGAAAAATGTTGAGGAACATTTTAGCTTTCAAATTTTTTCCATTTTTTACCTTTCACTGAAAACTGAAACAAAAAGTTTCTTGGGTCTCTGATTTTTTTTCTTTTCTTTATTCTTCCCCTCCCTTCTTCCCCATTTTCTAGTAGAAAGGTGAAAAAACAAAATATGGGAAAAGGGGAATAATAGAGAAAACAAGGGAAAAAACAGTAATAGGGAAAACAAGGGAAAAAAACAAACAAAAAATTCTGTGAAAAATACCTATAATTTTTGACCAGCTCTGTTAATAATGATTATTTCTGTAGCATCAGACATGTGCATGGAGCTTTACAGAGCAGTTAGGAAAATGGATGCCATGCCTCTCAGAAGTTTGTCTCAACTGACTTGATTTTGTATTCAGTGGTTGTTCAAGACAAGTGTAACCTAATCATTCACAGTGATGGAGAGAGGAGGGATTGTGGTAAGAAAAGAAAGAAGTAAGATGAAGTTGGCCTCCTGCGTTATCCTACAGCCTCTTGTTATTTGCTTTCCTGCCACTTCCCTTCTATCCTGTCACACCTTGTGCACACATACTGGCTGTCAAATTCTACTTTCAATACACAGGTGGAAAGCATCAAATAATTTACTCCAGATTTATACCTGCATAACCGGCAGCAAAATTTGGCTTAAAAAATGCTTGTTACACTACTTTAATACTGTTACTGCTTGATGGGCACTGGTGTCACTGCTACATTTGATCAAGAGACTTCCAGGTGAATTGTATACCCTTACTCCTGGCTAAACTTGACTTTGATCCTTGAGCAATAAACCCTATTTTTATAAACCATCATTCGGCTATAAAAAGGGATATTCATCCCTACTTGGAACTAAAGTGTTATACCAATAAGTCACTATATTTTCATGCACACATTATTCATCCAAATATGGAAATTATTACACTAAAAGATTCTGTGTAACCAAATTACTAATTTTCCTTAAATATTTTGGCTTAGATACTAGTTCTATCAATGTTAAAAGACCAGAAAGCAACCAGATTTTCAGACACCTGAGAATTCCTTTGCCATGAGGGAACTCTCAGCTTTCACAGCACTTGCATAGCCAAAATTTGGTGGGGTAGTCAACCATCAAGGGGAGGTAGCGCCTTGTGGTCAGCCCACCCTGCTTCCTGGCTTGGTCTTTTAAGGCATCCAAAAGATACATATAGAGACCTAAGGATCCTGGGGAATGAACTGTACCTTTAGGGGCCTGAAATCTTGCAGGGAAGGCTCCCGTCACACCTAAACCAACTAGGAAAGAGTTGGGAGAAGAGGAGCAGATAAAAGGCTGCCTCCTTCCTCACAGCAGACAGACACAGACAGAAGAAGGCTACCCTGTGGAACTCTCCAGATTGGAAAGCTAATTGATATTCTTCTGAAGGGAGATGACAAAAGCCTTCAGGAGGCAAGAGGCCTGAGATACAATCTCAGTCCCAGAGGGAGGGCTGAGGGAGACTGTTGTAAATACTAAAATAACTGAAGGGAACGCCAGGCTGAGAAAAGCCATGTAACACTGCACCTGGACACTAGGAGGCGCTCTGGAGGTGACAGACACAATGACACAGCCCCTGCAACACCTTTGCTTTCTCTGGTCCTGGTGTAGGAGCCAGAGATAGGGCATAGCCAGAGCATGGCACACTCTCAAAATCCTCACTTGGTATATGGTCCCTGTAGAAGTGTTGCTAGCTGGCGTAGAGAAAAGCAGTCCCAAGACTGGTCATTTATTAAATTGCAGAACATTTATTGCCCAACACCAATTCTGATAGCATATATGTTCCAATATATTTGTGACTTATTTGTTGTTTGTAACCGTATTTGTTGGCGTTTATGTTATCTACTATGAATAGTATCAGCAGTGTGCATCCAAGATGAATGATGTGACAGATCCTCAAAAAACATAAGCCTCTTTAAATGGCCCCATTTTAATTTTCAGTTCTGAATCTGGATTTAAAGACTATAATGGTCTTGTGTGTCCTGGGTGCTCATGGTTTAGGCCTCTGCCCCAGCTAAGTTAGCAATCAATTGCTTTTATTGTATTCCAAATAAATAAATAAATAAATAAAGGCAAGTATTGGGCTAAAATTCATCCCTGATGCACACAGACTGATGTCAGTGATGTTACATCAGGGATGAAATTAGACTGTTTTTCAGAAATAAATGAAGCTTCCTCAGTGCTACGATTCCCTCTGTGTTTATTGCCTATTTTGGTACACTGAAGCCCTTGTTGGAAGGCAGATGAATAACATGGTTCTGAAATTTTGATGGTTATAATAATAAAACATATGTAATATTATTTATTATTTATTAATATTATTAACTTGCATCCAGGGCCGGCTCTACCTTTTCTGCTGCACCAAGCGGGGGGAGGGGCGCATTCCAGGCGCTGAGAGGTTGGCTTCAGCAGACCTGCCACAGGCAGGCATGCCGCCGAGTCCACGGGAGGGGCCGCCCTGTCAGCGACCGGAATGTGCCCCCCGCCTTAATTGGCCCCCCAGGCGCACGCTTGCTGAGCTGCTATTGGGAGCCGGCCCTGCTTGCATCCTGGCAGTACATAAAGGAAACAGCCAGCAGTTTCATTATGTCATTATGCTCATTATGTCAGGTACAGTACAAACATAGAAGACCCTGTCCCAAAGAGCATACAAATACAGCACTTTGTGTTCAGAGTATGGAGTATCCAAGAGTAAAAGTATCCTGGCCAAATTCAGATCTCTAACACCAGTGTAAGATGTGAGTAACTCCAATGAAGTCAGTAGAATAATTCAGGGTTTACACTAGTGTAACTGAGATCAGATTAGGCCCCAGAAGTTTAAATTTCCTTAATAAAATAAAGGATTTATACAGTCTTCTTCTCCCTTTGTTTCACTCAATATAAAAATCTCACCATATCAGAGAAACCTCAGATTCAATGTTCAATTTGATCCAACTGTTTTCTGTTGTATAGAATCCTTGTAGATGATGAACTATTCTGTAACCTTATATAGTTCAAATATAGAAGTTTCCTTAGCAAAAACAATCCATTTTCTGTGCAGAAAGACAGATAATTCTCCTATCTGAGAAATTAACCTAGCCTACCTGCAGTGAAGCAGAAGCGTGAACATCTATAGTGGGGGTGAGCTGTGAAGTGGAAATAATCTTTAAGTGGCTTTTTGGAGCAATTGTATCATGTTGCCAAGTTTCTGTAAGACTCTGCTGTATTAATATTATTTGATTAATTGCTGTGTAATGGATTAAGATTGCTACCCCTAGTATGAGGTTATAGTTATAAAACAGTATTTTTATCACTGACAATAATTTTACTCTATACTGATAACACACACTAGAAAGTTACTTATATGAACATTACTGTAATATTATTACCATTGACATGCTGTCCTTTCACAGTATGCAATGCACTTGCAATTGGGGACTATATCTTGCATTTGACCTCAGTGATTCAATAGTTTTTTTCCCATCTGTCTAACTTTTGCGACTTCAGTGTATTCACTATGATGAGATCCAAAAAATGAAATGTCTCTGAATTGCATGTAACATTTAACACTAGAATGGACAAAGTGCTAGGCAAGATGGTGTTGGAGCAATCCTGTACAAGCGAGGAACTAGATGAACTAAAAAGTTTGTTCTATCAATAATTTACATGAATCTGCAAATCAACTGGTTTATGAATGAGAGTATCTGCATATGAGATGGGATACTGAAACTTTTTGATCATGCAAACTACTGACAGAGAGATTGTCCCAGGGCTCACCTTACCATGAGGCGAATTGAGGTGGTCGCCTCAGGTGTCAGACTGGGGCGGGGGCACTAGGACCCAGAGTGTAGAAAATTGTGTCTGCTGCTGGTGCATCTGTATTCTCTCTGCTGTAGATGCACAGAGATGGTGGAGTGCTGAGCTGGAGGAAGGAGGGCACATGAGACATAACAGGCAGGCAGGAGAAAAGGTGAGAGGGAATAACAGGAAGCAGCAGGAGCTGCAGGGAGAGAGAGGAGGAGGAGGAGCCTTTTATGTACCTCTCTAACACCCCCAGGAGCCTGGGCTGATTAACACCAGCTTCTCAGGGAACTTCCTGTTTCCTGCTGCTTCCCTGAACCTACTTGAGGAGAACAGGCAGTCAACTGAAGTAATAGGAGCCAGTTAGGCCCTTAAAATGCTGATACCTTCCCTCACTCAGTCCCTGCTACCAGCCTGCTTATTTGTCCCCTTCAACTGAGAGTTGAGAGCCACTATAGTTAGCACAGAACAGCAGTCATGAGTGAAAGAAGAAAAGCCCTTCTGGGGCAGCATTCAGAAAAAGAAAGCAAGCAAAGGAAGGTTTTCTATTTAAGCAGGAAGGAGCTCTCCTGAGATACATAGACACAAATGTTCATGGTTAGGCTTCCGGCCCCAGTGAGGATGTGAGTGGTGAGGAGATGCCTGATCTTCTAGTTAGTCAGAGTGCTGGTGACCTGGCAGCTACCGCAGCATCCATATCTCCATCTCAGATGGATGTAACCATGCACATTCCTGAAGAAAAATGTAGATCAGAGATGAGTGTAGTGGAGGCACAAGAAACAGCTCCTGCTTAGTTTAGTTCCTTAAGTCTAGATGATCCAGAAATAATGATCAAGAAATGTACACAAACCACTACCTTGGAAAAACAATTCAAAATGAGATCATAAAGTTACTGGCAACAAAAGTCAAATAGAAGATAGTGGCAAATCTTAAGTCAGCAAGTATTACTCTGTTATTCTACACACCTGACATCAGCCATATGGAACAAATTACTTTAATAGTGCATTTTGTAACAACAACAGAACCTAGTGAAAACTTCCCTGCAATGGGAACTGTCAAAGAGCATTTTCTAGAGTTTATTGACATTTGTCATACCAGCTCCTGTAGTATCATCAATGTGCTTTTTAAAAAGCTGGAAGATATTGGAATTGTGATAGCTGACATGAGAGGTCAGGGCTACGATAATGGTGCCAACATGAGAGGAAAGAACAGAGGACTGCAGACATGGATCTGAGAGTTAAACCCTCAAGGTTTTTTTGTCCCATGAAATTCTCATTCATTGAATTTGGTGATCCAGCATCAGCTTCTAGTGAGGCTGCTGAATTTTTTAATGTAATTCAAAGCATCTGTGTATTTTTCTCTGTATCAACTCATCGATGGCAAATTTTGAAGCAACATCTGGGAACATCCTCTCTGACATTGAAATCACTGAATGCCACACAATGGGAAAGTCAAGTGGAGGTGATAAAGCCTATCAAACACCAAACTGGGAAAATAGATGATGCTATAGTTGCCATTATGGAGGATAATGCTATGACAGGAATGGTTCATGGGAGAACAGTGGCAGAGGGAAATGGAGCACAAGAAACATACATAACTTCAAATTTCAGTGTGGCTTAATGTTGTGGCATGACATACTATTTGAAATAAATGTAAGCAAGAGACTCCAAGATGCTGTCCTTGATATATCTGGAACAATGGAACAACTGGACAAACCAAAGTCTTACTGGTCAGATGAGAGATTTCAAAACATTCTGAAGAGTGCACAGAAGTTGGCAGAGGAACTTCACACTGAAGCTATTTTCCCACCCATTCAGGAACACAAGAGTCACCGAGGAAGAAGATATTTTGATTACAAGGCATGGGATAATCCCATAAGAGACCTCAAACAACAATTCAAAGTTGAATTCTTTAACCAAGTGCTAGATTGTGTAATACAGTCAGTTGAAGAACGTTTCATGCAGCTCGAGGAACACTGCAGTATATTTGGGATGTTGTATGATATTCCAAAACTCCTCACTGTACCTGGAGAAGACCTACACCAGCGAAGCACTAGAGACCGTGCTGACACATGATGACATGTGTGATATTGATGCGAGTGATTTAGATGATGAACTGAAAACCCTTTCAAGATACATTTCAGCAAGCTTAATTCCAAAGGCTGTTCTGGAATGTATGTGTACCAATAAGATGACCACCCTCTTTCCAAATGCTTTTGTTGCTCTACACATACTTCTAACACTTCCTGTAATAGTTGCCAGTGGAGAATGCAGCTTCTCCAAGCTGAAGTTAATAAGAACACATCTATGCTCCACAATGACACAGGAGAGGCTGGGCAGTCTTGCAGCCATCTCAATAGAGCATAAGCTGGCCCAGACTGTGGACCTTAAGGAAGTAGTTCAAATCTTTGCAACCAAGAAGGCATGGAAAGCACCACTTTGATTATTCAAACAGATAAAAATGCCAGTGTTTACTATGCAGATAAGACAAGTTACGTCTGCAGTTCAGGTGTTTGAAAGATAAGTATTACTTAAAATTTTTGAACAAGGCATTTTAAGTTGTTAGTTCTCCTTTACTGGGGTAGGTAGCAGAGCGGTACCATGAGAGGAGTAGAACAGGAAGAAGGCAGAACTGAGACCTTTCAAAGGTTTGGCCCATGCGAGGCGATATGGGGCATCATTTGAGCTCCCTGCCTCAGATGCCAAAATGTTGTGGGCTGGCCCTGATGCCACCTACTCATGACTGAAAACTGGGGAAGAGGTTGGTTTGCACAATCACAGAACATTCCTATGACAATTACAAGATTATGTAGAAAAGTAATACTGGGAAAGCATTTAATGCATTTTTAGCTTCTTTTTAATACAATTTAGCAGCTGGGAAAAAAAGAAGAGGTATCACTATGTGATCAGCCAATGCTCCATGGAGCACTTTTAGCAAGCCTTTGATATAATAGAACTTGCGGACTATGCATTTATGCTCAAAAGGGGGCATTTTTCCAGATACACATATTTGTTAGATTGTGGCTTGATTCTTCTTTCACTGAAGTCAGTGGTTAAGCAACCCCTGGACTTCAGTGTGACCTGGACCAAGCTCCAAATCTGCATGCCAGATTTTTTTTGTAAACCAGGTGTTCTTCAGGCTTTGGCGCAGTATAAAGATGCATCCTCCAATTTCCTGTGGATTTGTTTGAAATTTGAAACTTTATTTTGTGGGGTAGCTGTCCGTTTAAGGAAAAATCCTTTGGGGTTTAATAAGGCTTACACGTATAAAGTTTTATGTACATTTCTCTATAGACTGATAGAATGTAATAGCCATATTAAAAAATACCCTACAGAATTATATAAAAGGGATATGCTTTCCATTACATCCATAGGAAAGTCTAAAAATATAAATACTAATTTTTCTAATAAATCCTATATGCCTTTTCCATAAAGCTTTGTTAGACAGTTTGTTTTAGTTTTTATTCTAATATTGTAATGTCAGAAAGAATCTCTATTCCTGACAAATGTGGAAAACTAGATTTTTAACTTTAGAAGAGGATCATATTTGAAGAGTTTGCAGAAATATTATACTGAATCTTGTTAGCCTTGGTTCAGTGATAGAACTATATTTTATCATTGCTATGAAATAGTCTTTGACTTAATGCTGCATCTTTCTTTTCAGTCACAAATTGGTTAGCCCTTTCCTACTGGGTCAAATATACTATTGGAGGAAAGTACTATTTTTAAATAATAATAATTTCCACTCAGGATGACACCAAGTCTAAATCTGGTTGCAAAATGCTTGTGTTAAAAGAATAGAAATAGGGGTTTTAAAAAAGAAAAATTGTGAAAAATATGAATAAAAACACAATAAAACAGCAAAGAAGCTAAATGTTTAACCATCCAAAACCCAAGTATTTTATATATTATGCACTTCATTTCAAGTAAATTATATGAAGAAGGCTGCTATGGTTTCAATCCCCTCTGCATTATTGGATATTAGAGGGCACAGAAATAGAGCTCATAAAGTATTTTCATTAATAAGCTCTCCTTCCTGTATCCTTCACCTTTCTGTTATTCTTCACCAGAACACCCAATTCATGTTTTAAAAAAATAGACTAACAAGAATCAAAAACTATACAACACAGATGCTACTCTAGCCATCAGAATCAGGTCATTTTTTAACTTCATTAAATTGCTGTCATATGGTGTCTGCTGACATGCATCAGACTTTGGAGAGTCTTACTCATCAGGTATTCTCTAAGATTGTTAACAAGAACAGCAACTCTCATTAGGGGTCCCCAAAAAGCAGTTAATTAAGGGACAAAGGTTGCTCAGATTGTGACAATTACACCTGTAGGTTCCTGTAGAAACACCAAAATATCTAACTAACGTATGTTTGGTTGCTTAGTACAAGAAATAAAGAGCTAGTCCATTAAAAAAATGAGAGGCAGAAACTGTCAACCATTTGAAAAGCTTTACGAAAATGATCATCCAATTAGTGGCTATGATCAAATCAAGCATGAACTCTCTCTGGATGGCTCCATAATTTTCCTTCTTGCATGGTGTAATTTCATATAGCTCAAATGAACTCGTGAGAGGTAATTCAGTTCCAAACAGTTTTCTCATCACTGCTAATTATACTAATACATTGAAATGCCTCGTACAAAATGCATGAGCCCTTTAAGCCACCTCATTAATGTGATATAATTTTTGCCAGAATATATATCAAACCTATTATCACCACAGGTTTTCTTTAGCATTTTTTTTCAAAATGTCTATCAAAAAAGCTTGAAAAAGTAGATTTCTTTGGTCTGGTTGCCTAATAATTAACTGTTTCTTTGAACTGTGGTATTTTTCTTTAAACAGTACTAGCAGTATGCAGTATGATAGGGGTATCCCTCATGCCCACAGGTTTTTCTCCCCGAGTATTTGATTCCTCAAATCTTTTTTCCAGTTGTAGCTGATTCTTGAAATGGCAAATGGTGCATGCAATAATGTGCAAAAATGAGTTATACAAACTGAAAGCAGGGGTGTAAAAAGAAGCATCATCTGAGACTAAAATAAAGACAGATTTTATGGTATTTATGTCAGTTAATTTAACTGCTGGTAGGGGCTTTTGTTGAAACATGAGTTAGTTCCAGTGTTTAACCTTGCAGTATTAATTTATGCTTTATGGCATGAGTACTTCATCACTCCCTCCTTGGGAAGACAGTTATCTCATTAGCTAGAATTTAATGAAATGCAGGGATACACTTCTTAATTTCAAAGATTACTATAACACAAATCAGGTGTAAATCTCAGACTGGCTGTCCCTTCTTTTTGCCTGTTTAAAAAAATAGGTTCATTTTGCAATCATATCACAGAAATTCATTTGGTGGGATAAATTTCACTACCGCTATTCAAAAGGCATTTCTCATCTGTAAAAGTTGGTTTAACTTTGTATGCCATAATACTGGTGACATTTAAGGTCTGCATAAAGTTTGAGGTTTATGTCTCATCATTACAACTATGATCAATTTAAAAAAATATAGTGTTGATTTTGCTGAGGGATTTTCTTACACAAGGAGTACTGAATGGGATTCTCCTTCAATTTCTTATAGATCTACAGCATATGTAAGCAAATTCCACAGTACTGATAACTGACTAGGATATATTACTGTTTTAGCATTTCACATTAACAGTAAAAGAAGCTTAACTGTAGAATCTGGATAGTTACTGGAATTTGGACAACATTAAATAACTCACAAATATATATTTTTAAATTATCTATACCCTATAAAACATACATCATATGTGAGGTAAAATATGGGCTACACTGAAATCAATGGTTAAACTCTTGTTGGGGCTAAGATTTCACCCCAGTATATTTTAGATATTGGGGGGTGAGTGAGACTTGTAACTGATATGTAAATCATATTTCCGTTTATAAAGTCTCAAAGCAATAGATGAATAGGCAGAAAATTCCTATCTATGTTGTAATGTGTTGGTGCGTATCACCATATTGTACTCCGTAGTATACCTTCAAGGACCTTACTTTCAACGGGTTCAAGCTTTGTGGGATACAAAGCTAAGGCTATAGTGAATGCAGGCTGGTCAAATATGAAGTTGCTATGCAATTTTTTCTACAGCCCTTAACTTTATTGTTGTCATGAATTCATTTTACTTTAGTTACTGAGACACCAATCCTGTAATTCACTGCATGTGGGTGCATCACTGTGTACTGCTGTGCCTGTATGCAGTAATACCAAGATTCAAGGAAGTTCATGATGTTAAGTTTGTTACCTGTGAAGGATGCCAATACTAAGTTCTTGTTAAGAATAGCAAACATAGTTTCCTTCACATTAGTATTAAAAGAGGGAAGCCTATCAAAACATTCTGGTATCATATAATGTGATGGCATTCTCTCATAATTAAGTATTTGATAAGCACATTTTAAGGCCTGGAAAAATAATATTTGACAGTAATAAAGAGAAAAAACAGAATATTTTACACCAATAATAGTGCATTACAAAGTATGTCCCAAATTTTCAAATATCATTAGGCACCTTCATGGTCAAATGGGCACCTTGTTCAGTTTTAAGTGGAGGATGGGAAGATAAGTAATTTTCAAGATAGGGTTCTGGGCCTTCTGTGTGCCTACAGATTGCCTTGAGTGCATAAGATACATTTTCAAACCGAATGCCCTGGTGGGAGGGAGAACATCCTATGTGGTTTTGGTTACTGTGTTGTTCTTTTCACTAATGCATAGAGCACTTATATTCTGCAATTAAATTATTTGTAATATACAGTAACCAAAGCCAGCTGTCTACAAAGATCTGCATTTTCATATCTCCCCGAGCAGTCCATAGCCCCACCTTCCACAATGGAGGATGACTTTTGGTCTCTGCAGCCACACTCCATGTTCTTACACGCAGGTACTTGAAAGTTAGGCATCAGCAGGGCATGCCTAAGTCATGTAATTAGGTGCAGGTTGAAGGAATAGAAATGGACAGTGTGTGGACTCAAGCTCAGGGTTTATTATGCACAGCGCTGGCAGTGTGTCACTTTGCTTATTAGGCTCAGAGAAACTGCAAAACAATTGATTACAATAGATTATATAGGGTGCTCATTGGGCAGAGAGAAGCAATGGGGTGGGAGCTCCCGAGCCCCTAGATAGGTTCTAGCAGCAAGACAAGAAAAGCACAATAAGCCAATCGTCTAAAAAATTACATAATGGCTCTGCCCATGGCTCAGGTTTTATTGGTTCATATTGCTAATACTCAGGTAATTACCTTCAAACTTTTCCTATTAAAGTATATAGTTTAAACCTTAATTTTGGGGTCCAGGGAAATGAGGTAGCAGCTCTCCTGGCTGACCAACAGGTACATTCCTGGAGATTTAAAGCAAAAAAGCAGTAATTACTATTTAACAATAACAATTGTTTATAGTTTTACCCTTGCATTTCTGTGGACCTAAGATTGGCCCACATCTGTGAGGGGAGGATGTCGTAACTCATGTCAGTCATGTTAGGCCTCTCCCTGAACTCTGTCAGGCATTTGAGTGGTGTTGTACCACTATCTTTTTCCTGTACCAGGGAATTAACTTTGAGGCCCTTCTCAGGGCTTCACGTGTCTGTATCTCACGATAAGGACACCCAATTATGGCTCAGCATCTGGAATTATGTTGACTCCACTCATTGACTTGAAACACACAGGGTTCTCTGTCTACCCCCCAGCTTTCTTTTAGCCATGTGTTTTTCTTTGTTAGCCAGGCCCCAGGCCTCAGACCATGGATTCTGGGCCTACATGAAAAGTTCTTAACAGAAACTGTGGTTAAGATTTTACATCCACATGAAATGGATTTTGGCCCTTCACAGGTTGACTCAGAAGCCAGGACAGTGCATGCAGGGCAGGATGGTTTGAGAGAACCTTGGAGATGTCCTTCTGAAGGAAAAAAAATAGCTAATCAAACAATCACAAAACATCTGGTTGTGATGTCAAGTAGCATGCTGATCTGGGTACTGGACTAGGAGATGTGCAGAGACTTCACTGTAGAAGTCAGTGCTGTGGTCAGGGCCTCGATTGCAGTATTCATGAAGGCAGCTGTCCCATGCTGATTCAAGACGTTCATGCAGACCACTCTTATAAACATGGGGCATCCAGCTGCTTTTTGCCTCCTACTGCATATTCCTGTTTAAGTACCCTCAGAATCTTGCTATAACAGATCATCACCTTTTCCTTCCCTGGAAGCAAATCCTCTTGAGATGGGATGCTGGGTGTTGGCTCTGGCCTGTCCAGCTGGTTCTGCAGGGTCAGATGTCGCATGTGCTGGATTGAGATGGCGCTTCTTTGCCTTGAAGAGTTGATGTGGAAGAGGTGAAGTACGATCCCTCTGTCTACGCCTTCCTCCCCACCTTTTGGTTCAGATGTGGCCAGCTTATCTATCTGCCTTCAAGAGAAGTTTATTTTCTGTTTGGGCCATTTGCCTTCTGCTTCTCTCCTGATAGGGTGTCAGACTATGTATATCAGCTCAAGATCTGGTTAGGTGGTTTTCACTGTACAGAAACTCCTTCTACTCATTTCAGCTCTGCATAATTAGGCAAATGCTTGGGGTGTGGCCACACAACCACCACAGCACATTTTCAGGAAAGATAGAAGAGACTTCTTGAAAAAAAATTCCTGATCAGTGTTTGGTGTGTATATACCTGGGTGCCTACAATCAGATTTATGTGCTGTATAAGTGGCTTTGAAATTTTTTGACACTCTATTTAGGAATTGCTTCAGCACTGAAATGCAGAAACCTCTGAGTGGAAAACAGCCTGGATGGGAAAAGGAGACACAGCACACCATCTTGTCCTCCTTTAAGCCCCTCCTCAAAACTAACTGTAATGCATACAGTAAACAGCAACACAACAATAGCTAGTCAGGTAGACCGCTCTGATCATTACTGATGACTGGCTAACAATTACATACTTCTAAAAGGAAGGATGGCCTACTGGATAGGGCACTAGCCCGGCACTTGGGAGACCACCCAAGTTGAAGTCCTTGCTCTACTGTAGACTTTCAGCGTGACCTTGGGCAAGTTACTATAGCCTCTCTGTGCATCCATTCCCCATGCGTAAAATGGGGACACTAGTTCTTCCCTATTGAGAGGGTAAATACATTGGATACTGTGGTAATGGAGGCCATATAAGCCCCTAAAATAGAATATATTTATTTGTTATAGTTTCCCCTTCCCCATCTTGGATACCTCTTAATCTCATCCACCTATTATGTCTTCCTTTTTGATTATAAACTCTTTTGGGACAGAGATGATCATGTATGCTTGTACAGTGCTTATCCAATGGAGACCCACCTGGTTGTGCCATTTAGATGTATAAATGTCCAATAGTAATAACAATAAGCATGCTGCAAAGCATGTGGGGAGGGGACATATTGAACAAGGATCCTGAAGCAAATCCCCTATTCACAGGAAGCTTGCTATGGAATGTCTAATGCAAACATACAGCAATTTTTCAAGGTTTCAACCAAAAGACTCCTCCACAGTAAATTGCATGAATTTCAAAATATATACCTAAGAAGTGCAGAATTACTGCTGCCTGGATTTGACCTGGTTTCAAGGAGTCTGGACAGTTCAAACCTGATGCAAAGACCTACATTTAATATACTGTACAACTACCCAAATATTACGGCGAGTCACAGGGTAAGCTGACCGGTTAATGGGGCTGTGGCTCAGCTACACTCCATGCCAGGCTCAACTCACCTTTCCCAGGTGAAGGGAAAAATGCTGGGGTCATACGGTGAAAGCTGCGGGAGGGAAAGCTGCAGAAAGGCTCCTCCAGGAAATCCTGGGTTAGGAAAAGAATCTGCTAGGCTAAAGGTTTAGATGGGGACATCTGCTGCGTAGGCAGCTGAAGAAGCCTCTGTGACAGAGGCCTTAGCAGGGTCCAGGAAACAGGACCTGGTTTACTTGTGCTGGTTGCTGTTGAACTGTGTGTGTGTTTGAACAATCCCTGGAAAGCTGACGCTGGTGGAAGCGTCATGGATGCAGTGGCTGGTGAGCTAGCCCGCCGGTTTACATGGTGGGGAAAATGAGGCAGAAACAAGGTCTGACACCAGGTTTGGGGAGATCCTGTTACACGCAGCAAGAACTGTATTTAAGAATGGTTTTGTTCTTCATTTAAATTTTAAACAAGATATATTTTGAAATTACAGTTGAAGAGCTAAAACAATTGTCGCTACCCACATGCATCATCTGTTTCACGCTCATATGGTACGTGCTAAATAGGGCCAAACTTCAAGAAAATATGCAGAGCTTCAGCTTTGGCCCCATCTCTAGCTTTTATAGAAAGCTTTTTTAATTCCTGAGCTCCTTACCCCTCCTCTCTTGTTCACTGCTCTATAAGCTTTCATGTTGACAGGCACTGTATTTATTCTCCAGAATTCCTGTTAGCACTGGAGTGGTTATAATCTGGATTATCTTCTTTTCTCAGTGGCACTGATGGTACTTCTCAAGGGAGAATTTTCACTCATGGCTGCTCTTCAGCTTATTTTATTTTTGCCTTTCCAGATGCTTTTTTTCACATTCTGTCTTGGAACAAGTGTGGCCTCCTTTGCAGTGACTGTGTACACAAGGCTCAGTTGCTCATCCTCTCAGAAGAAGTTTACTTTTCTTTAAAGTCTAGACATCTGCAAAGGTGGCCAGAGGCCTAGATCTTGATTTCTGAAGAAATGTTAACATGGTGGGAGGGGAAAGTTATTCATGAGTTACAACCTGAATGAAGTGCTTTACTTTTAATTCTGTATTCCTGCATACAAAGTTCATTGCAATCTGTGAATCTAATTATTTGACCTAAATAATTTCTTACAGTAGTAATAGAAGCAGTTTGAGTGGTTTGAGCAGGGGATTGGAAACCAAGACAGCTGGGTTCTAGTATCTGCTGTGTTACTGACTGTAGTAACGCTGTGTTACTGACTGTAGTAAGAGTCAAGATTTTGAATTAAGGCACTGTGGGCACATTTTCAAGAAGCCACTGGTTTTGGTTCCTAGGTCCCTAAAGTTAAATCCAGTATTTAAGTACCATTGAGTTTCTCCAAATCTCCACTCAACTGCAGCCCCTAACCCTGTAGGCGCCTAAATTCCCTGTCCACCTACATTCTCACCAGTGAAGTCCCCTAAATTTTTTCAAGTGGTCATGTGTAAAACTACTTAATTCCTGATTCCTTCCAAGCTGCTTGGTGACTAACTCATGCCTAAGCCCTGGTGGGATTCACAAACTGGGCGTTTTCCCTCCTATCTCGCCTGCAGGACCTGATCCAGTTGACATGCCCAGAGCATGCCAAACCCACACAAAATGCAGCTGAAGGTGAGCAGATGGGGATTTGTGTGGGTGGGGTTGGGAGGGCAGTTCTCAATAGACCCAATAGTTTGGTGGCTAAAACACTCACTTGGGCTGTTGAAGACCTAAGTTTGACTCCCCTTTGTCTGATTTGGACCTAGTCCTCCCATATCCTTGGAGAATGCTGTAACCATCAGACTGTTGGGTATTCTGGGCAGGCTGCTCTCAAGTGCTCTTCTTTCAGGTGTTCATGTTGTATAACTAATTCAATATTTACTAAGCCAGAAAAAGAGTGAAAATGACTTTATAGCACAGTTGGGGCACTCACCTGAGATGTTGGAGACTTAAGCTCCAGTTAGTGCTCTAGTGAATAACTAGCCATTTTTCCAAAGTAGAACAGTTTCAACAGGTGAGACTGAGATCAATCCACCCTAGAACACCTTATAGCCTAGTGGTTAGCCTGCTTACCTGGCAGACCTGCATTCAAATCCCTGCTTCAAATCAGGTGGAGTGGGGCAGCATGTGCCAAACTATCTTTAAGGGTTGGGGCCACTCTTTGGCATTTTTTACTGGCAAACGTAGGCAGCTTGTTGGTTTCTGTGAATCCTGTTCTTAGATACCTAACTCTCTCCACGCATTGACTTAGGCAGTCTGGGCCAAGTGAATTCCAATCATATAATAAATTAAAGATTTATTAACTAAGAAAAAGAAATGAGAATTATTTACAAGGTTAAAGCAAGTAAACATACACACACAAGAAAGTTACAGTCTTAGGTTCCAAAAAGTAACAGAAGCTGTAAACTCTATGTGTTCTCTAGGGCTAACTCAGGCCAGGCACTGGGGATCCCTTGCTTATGCGTAGAAATGTTGCACTCCCAAAGTCTAAGCAGCATAGAGAGACAGTTTCTTCTTTCCAGGGATTTTTATTTCTTTTCCCCACAGTTCAAACTGATGGAACAAGTACACATGCACATCTCCTCTTTCTGAGGGTGAAGGGAGCAATTTGTTCTTTGATGTTTCACAATGGCTCATTCAGTTTCAATGGGTCTTTTTGCAGGCAGGGCCCAACACTTTCTGGAGGAAGCTAGCATTTTACATTAGTTAGTGCTTCTTTCCTGTTTGGAGATTACACAATTGGTTTACAAAGCAAACACTTAATATAAATGTATAACATGAGCTACAGATATTATAAGTGAAATTAATACATGCAGCAATTTACAAGCTTTTATTTCATAAAGTCTAAACACATTTTTTTAAATAAATCTAATACCTATTTTAAAAATACTAAAACACAGGTGAGCCAGACTGGTTTCCAGCTATGCATTTGTCAGTATTCTGTTGAGGACTACTGGTCTTGGCATGAGCAGACACCTGATCTGCCAGCCTCAGACAGTGGGCACCCAATGCTCGAACTGAGGTAAATGGGAACCGTAGATGGTCAGCACACAAAATCAGAGGACACGTGGAAATTCTGGGCCTTAACCTCTCTAACAGCTCACTGTAAAATGCATATAATATCTACATCATAGTGGTGTTTTGAGAGCTAGCTAATTAATAATTGTGGCATTGCCAACACCAGATATTAAGATCATGAATTAGGCTCCAACAATTGATGAATGGCTTAAAAATGATGAGGTGTTTTTTGTTTTTTTTTCAAGATAATGAACTTGGAGTTCTTTGTTTTGGCCCAGTTTTTTAGCTTTTATATTCATTTTTTTCTCCATGATAACAAAGTTTCCTTTTTTAAAAAATGTGAAAGCTGAGATTCTCACACAGTCATAGGATTTCAGGAGTAGAGGCTCTAAGAAAACCAATAAATATCATGCGAATTGGCAATGCTGAGTGTAGTGATGTGATATCCTGAGATAGAAGTGGTTATACAGAAAGCCACATCATGCTCATGTTGAAGTCAATGGCCAATCTTTGATTTACTTCAGTGAGAGGAAGATCAATCCCTCTGTGGCTGAGACAACTGGAGGAGGAAAAAGACCATCCGTTTCTATCATAAATCAAGGCTAAAAGACTCCCCTCAGCATTTTTATCTTAGTGATGGAGTGGATAGGAAAAACTACCCCTATGTGCACAGCTGAAGTGTTCCTTTGAATCTGCAGCAGAAAGCCAGCCAGGCAGAGGCTGCAGAAGAGTTCTAGGTAGAAACTTCACAAGCCATAGAGAGAAGCTTTGGGTAGAATACTGTTTTCCTTTACTCCAGTAAAGTTCCTTGGTCAGTGTTAAAAGAAAGACACACTGATTCCTTATCATTATCACATAACATCTCCAATTTAGATTATTTCTTTAAAAAATAAAACCAATTTGGACCTATCTACATCCCCCTTCTGACAGGGTACAGGAAAGAAACTTGTGGTTTCTACAAATCCCTTTCCGGGAGAGGCAGAAAAGATGAGGGCAGTGGCAGTTAGGAGTTGGGGGCTTACATACATGAGCTCTTGAGCTCCAAGTAGCTCTGCAAAAGGTGACCATGGAGGCTTTTGTTTTTGTTGTGGTGGTATTTTTCCATTGCAGAATGGTCAGCGTTCTTTCTTGCTAGACTGGCTACTGTGAAGCTCATATTCTATGCAACTTTCTATGACTCCCACTTTATGGGAGGTCACATATTAATTTAATCTGAATTGTTCCTAAAATGATCTATTCTAATTTTAAAAAGCCTCTTTGCTTCTTCCACTTGTGTTTGTATTTTAATTTTTTCTAGTAATGGACTAGTTCATGATTTCCTTTCCTCAGAAAGGATTATGACTTCAAATTGTGCTTAGTTTGGTTCTGTTAAATTGCCATTATTTTCTTCTTGGTAATCTAACGTGTCAGTTTTGCTTGTATTAAGGGATTGACACAAATAGCTGATAAAATGTAACAATAATCATATACCTGATATATGACCACTGATATGCATAGCTCACCCACTATATAAGAAACTGAATTCATAGCAGCTTACTCCTGTTTGCATCAAGATAAGCATATTGATTTATTTGGGTGGGTTACTGACAAGTGTAGACTGACCATAAAACTATGTGTAGATTTAATTATTTCAAGGATCAAGGGGCAACATTTTATCCACTTAGTCCTGTGGATATTAATTTTTAGATTTGGCTATTCATAGTATCATTAATGAAGAAAAGCTGCAAGAGAAAACAGACCATTTTCAGGAATGTGATTCAGAACATTAACACCTTAATTTACATAAAATTAGTTACATACTGCTGCAGTAATTTAATTTGTTTGACCAGGACTTTGCAACTGTGAAAAATAGATTCAGAAAGGCCAATCAAAGAGTTATACATATTTTTTCCAAATGACTGATTTCTGGATAATATGATACCAGAGAGGTTTAATTACAAAGCAGTTCAAAAATACAGTGTTCTGAAATTAAACTATTTTTTTTTACTTCCTGAAAAGAGTTTGACTCATTTCTGAAATAACTGCCATATTTTCTTCTTGTGTATTCGAGAGGTCATAAAATCACAATCTCATTATGAAAGTTTGGGATATGATTATAAAAAGGCTGAACTCCATAATCTTTAGGAAAAATCAGTAGAAAATGTACAAATAAGGAATTAGGTAATATAGATTTTTCACACAAGGATAGATTAATAAGAAAAAAGGCTTTTGTTTTGCTTATTCATTTGTTTAGTTTTTTTAAAAAAAGCTAAAACCTTCCCTCACATTTCCAGGTTCCTCAAATGGGTGAAGGAGGGAAAACAAATTTCTGTACTCTGGCTGTTGAGTTCATTGCTATACAGGAGAGCAAATCACCCATCACCCTCTATCAGGAAGAATTAAAATTTGTCTCTGCATTTTTTCTTTTAACTTGCATGTGCTTCATGCAAACCAGGTTACTCACCACCAGCCTTTAGATCAGTAATTCTCTAGTCTAGTTCCTTGTCTACACTAGAAAGTTGCACTGCTTTAACTATACTGGTATAGCTAAAACAGTGCAATCCTCTAGTTTGGATGCAATTATATTGGTTTAAAGATGCTTTATACTATATAGCTGTTCCTGTATGGGAAGGAGAATACTGCCTTCCCCCCACCCACCTCACCCCATATACTGTCATAACTGCATCAACACTAGGGCTCTAACTGGTATAACTATGTTGGTAAAAAATTACATCCCTAACCAATATAGTGATACTGGTAAAATTTCAAGTATAGACCAGGCTTTAGTAAAAACAGTATATTTGAAATTAACCATTCACAGTAATGCCTGCTACAAAATGTCAAACTAGTTACTGAACTACATTTCCCAAAAAGCCACAGGGCCTAAAGTTCAAGGTATAAGAAGCTGCATTGTGGAAGCTCCAAACAGGAAGAATGACATCTAGGTAACTGCTCCTCATCTAACCAACCAATTGCTTTATAACAAAACCACAAATTTCCACATAACTAGATCAGGTAGATTTAAGGCACATAAATCACTGTATTATTCACCAACTTTCTCTGGATTGTAACAGTGACTTCTTAATTAATCTTGTTTGTGTATATTCTTCCCTGAAAAAAAGAGCCTCTGAAAATATTCCTATTTTACACAGTATATTCCTTGTCAGAGGGTGAGATTGGCATATTTCAGAAATAACCTATGACACACCAAAAGAAAATGTGTGCTGACCTGGGCAGGAAGGGCTGGCGGGGAGGGGAGGAGTGGTGTTGAGCGTTAGAAAGCTCTCAAGATGTTTTTCATATTCATTCAATCAAGATTCCAATGATTCTTGGTTGATTTGTGTTTTTTGTAAATAATGGATCATATTAACTGGCACAAATCAGCATAGTGCCATCGACTTCAATAGGAGTGAGATTGATTTACACCAGCAGATTTATTCAATTTGCTGCTCAGAAGGTAAATTGGTTGAATTTAAGGCAACTAAATAGGACTGTGTGGCAAATGAAAAGATTTGCTTCTTTGTGCTGTAAGAAGGGTTGCCTCCATGGTAATCCTTCCTTTTCATGTATCTAGGCCAAGCTGTTTTTTAGTATGAGCCATATTTTAGTAGAGAGATTCTTGTGTGGACACGCTTCTCTCCATTTGTGATAATATAAAATCCCTGTGGTGACTACAGCAACTGTTAACAAGGACAAACAATTGGCCAGATTGAGACATCCTTACTTATGATGAATAGTATCTTTCTTCACAATGATTTCACTGAAGGCAGTAGAATAGCTTGTGGAGAAAGATGTTACTCAGCATGAATAAAGGTATCAGCATCTGGTCTAGTAGGATGAAAGCATTAAAAATATATATATTTAGCAGTCTTTGTGCAATTAAGCAGCTGGAAAGGAGAGGCAGCACCATATAACCAGCCATATTTGCGGACCACCAGAGATCCACAGAAAGTAACTGCTTGAATTAAGTTACAGTTTTATGAATACAGATTATCTAGGTGGGATTCACCTGAAGACCTTTGTTTTCTTATGATGGTGTAAAATGTAGTGATCTGGCTAGTGCTAGAATATGTACTGGGGTAGCAGGTTGCAATAGCAAACTCACTTATGGGGATGAGGGGACAGGATGAGGGTATTCTCTCTGGAAAAAATATGGAACCAGAGTTGGCTGATACAGTGGATATTTGGAAGATTTCCCCACCAGCAGTGCTCCTCTGAAGCCCTAACAGGAGTAAAGATTCCCTTCTGTTCCTAATTCTGTAACCATGTTAATGAGAAAACATGCAGTTGCATTCAATTTTTAAAGGACTCTGAAAGAAAATATAAGATCAAAACAATAACAGTTAGTGGATAGTTAATGGTGAATATTTGAAAATTACATAATTATAAATTATAAGGCTTTCTAAAGATAAGCAAAAACTAAGAATTGGTTTCTGAGGATAGTATGAAAACTGGTCAAACAGTTTGCTGATTTAGGCCTTCGTCAAATATACAGAAGATGAGGCTTAAATAACTACCTTTTTAAATGAATAGACTTAAAAGAATAATACATTGTGTGCTGAATTGAATCCTACAAGAATACAGAATAGAGATCCTTTTAAGTGAATATCAGAAAAAGGAATACTCGTTAAAACAAACATAAAAGTGTACCAAAAGGTGAAAAAATACAAAGGAAATTTGACTGGCTGCAATGTTAGTGATCATGCTTAAACACATTTTATGAAACAGCAGTCTCTTCTGAGTGAGTATCTGTTAAAAGAATAGATCTGTGAAAAAGTATACTATATAATTTTTGTGCAACAAGGATATGTATTTAATAGGTTTCTACTCCAGATTTGATCACAATTAGAATTATACTGCTTTGTTACATTTTCTCAGTTATTTTTTAAAACTTTGCTTTCTTTGAAATATATGAACCTTTTAATGTATGGATAATTTATTCAGCCCCTAAATTTAAATGCCTTGTGGGCGTAATTTTCCCATTTTAGTTTACTTCTATAGCTGCCTTCTTTGTCTGGAATATATTATTCATTGTCTCCAAATTATAACAGGACTGATGTGTTAGAGTATAACTTCTTAAATTCATTTCAATATTTTAACTATTTGCATAACAATCAGGAGGGGTAGAAAGCTTCCCCAGCAATGTCTTTGTCTCAAAGAAATTGTCAGAAGACTTTTAATGCTATTAATTGTGTTTGCAGGAAAGTACAAAATATTTTAATATGACCGTGTGAATATGAACATGAAGCTGTTTATGTTCCAGTATTGTGACTTTTTTGTAATTTGAAAATGTTTGCACAAATTATGGGTTATTAAGGAAGTATTCAGATATGGAGTCTGATCTGGAAGTCCTTAACCGATTAAAACTCTCCTTTGGCATCAATGGGGAGTTTTGTCAGAGTAAAGACTGTAGTATTGGACTCATGATTTTGATTTCACCGATTGATGAAACAGACTTTCAAACAACATAGAAGCACATGCTATGGGAGTATGTTAGTGTCTGTGATTAACAAATATACAGAACCCTTTCACCCACAAAAATACTTTTCTTTTTCTGTATTCATAGAGGGTGAAAAATTCAACCAAGTGAACAGGGACAGTCCAAGGCTTCCCACACCACTTATGCTGCTCAGTGGGATAGTAGAATGGGTATGGGTAGAGCAGCAGCTTACAAGAGGTGGAGATGGAAGGGAACACTTATGTCCATTGAAGTAAGCAGAAGGACCCTCTGCATGAGCTCCAAACAACCACAATGGAGAGGGCTATTGGGTGCTTATGCTTGAGAGGGAGGAGGGCCAGTAGCTGCAATTCTAGTCCCTGAACTGGAATAGAAGCTGGGAAGGAGCCGATTAGGGTCCTTGGATATTTGTAATGGAATCCTGGGAAAGCAGAACCTTGACCTGATGAACACTGATTAACAGGGTGAGAGAGTCTGGCATAAATCTGAAGGAATGCTTTGGGAACGTACTGTGATAACTATTGTCAGAGACCCCATGGAGATGGATGAGAGATAGGGCTTTAGATTAAAAGGCTAGAGGAAGAAGCAGTGTCTTCATAGTTCTGGTAATTTATTTTTCATACATAGCTTAAAATGATTCTTATGTACCAAATGTATTTGAAAAATAAAAAGGGTAAGTACTTTCCACTGTGTGGCAGAGCGGCAACTCACCCCTGCGGCACCTCCTGCTGGTCCTCCAGGAATTAGCTCTTTCACAGCCCGAGCGCCCTCTGCAGGCTGGTGTCCCGCTGTCCGCTGGCCCCAGTGTCCCTCACTGGATCCTGGTGCCCTTGTATCTGAGCTGCTGCCCCTTAGCAATACCCCCACAGTCTAGCTCTGGGTCTCCCCTCTCTGGGAACCCCCAACCCTCTATCCCCAACTTGCCTCAGCCTATGGGCTACTGCCAGTCACCATCAAGCCCCCTTTCACTGGAGCCAACTGCAGTCTGTATAAGCCAGTCATCATAGGCAAGGAAGGTTGGGCTGCCCCCTGCAGCCCCAGTACTCCTTTTTGGCTGTCTCCTAGGCCCTGCAGCCTGTGGGGGTTTCCAGACCGGAACTCCCCCAGCTTCTCTAGCCTTCCCCCAGCCCTACTCCACTCCAGGTACCCTGCTTAGTCTCCCCAGCAGCCAGGCCTGTCTATCTCTATAGCCAGAGGAGATTCTCTGTGTCAGCTCCTGGCTTCCCTGGCCTTTATATGGCCAGCTGGGTCTGTTTGGGGCTTGGCCCCCAGTTGAGGCTGCCTCCCAATCAGCTCAGCTTTTCCCTTGCCCTAGCCCTCTCTCAGGGCTGTTTTAACCCCTTTCTTCCTGGAGTGGGGCAGCCGTTCCACTACACACTGATAAATGGAATTTGGGCAGAAGCAAATTTATTTTTGTTTTATAGTAAGTGCATGGTTTATTTAGAGAATTGAATACTGAGTTATTGTTAAGAAATAAGAATTATTCACAGTAACAAGTACTATAAACCATCATGGTTTTTGATGAGACTAAGAAGCTTGTTGTTTCTTACAGGAAGTATTCACGAATGTTAAAATTATGCATAATCTTTCTAAAAAAGATGTTTGTTAACAAATGGAGGGCCCCAGTCTGCTCTACAAAGAATAACCATAATAAGGGAGAGGAAAGTCTGAGTTGTTATCATTGACCTGATGAAGTCAATGGAAGTTTTGCCACTTACATGGAGACAGAATTTCATCCTTGGCATTTCCTTTGAACTTTTCCAATTTGTGTGTGTGTGTTTTCCAGTTTCCTTCCCCACAGTGGAAGGACACACATGCATTGCTCTTTTACTCTCGGATTCCTTCAGAGGAACCACTCCTTTCCCTTCAGGTCCAGGCAGAGGAGTTGTAAAACATTTGGGACAGGATAACATGCTGCCAGTCAGAACTCCTTCTTTCTGTGGGCACTGGCTCCTTACCATGCATATGACAACATGGAGGCAATTGAATTGGTAGCTGGAAAGGGAGTGGGACTAGCTACCCTGATCAGATGGCTAGTGATGATCAGAACTTCATGTGTCTCCTGGCAGTCTTAGAGTTACTCTTGGAGTTTAAGAAAGATGATTATTAACTATATAAAGTACGTTGCCTAAATATTAAAGCTATATCTACTTTCTGTAGCTATTGTGAGTTATATGAAGTTTATGTATAAAGTATGTTTAAATATAACATTTAAGTATAAATATATAAATATATATTTATTATTTAAATATTCATATATATATTATATATACTATAATATATATTTATATATTTATATTTATATATATACATTTATATTTATATATATTGTATATTTATACAATAAATATATACTTTATATATAAAGTACGTTTAAATATAAAGTACGTTGCCTAAATATTAAAGCTATATCTACTTTCTGTAGCTATTGTGAGTTATATGAAGTTTATAGAACATTTTAAAACCAAACTATCATAGAAAAATATATTGAACTAAAACTTAATTTATAAATTGTAAGCATCTCAACTCCACCACCAAAACAAAGATTATGATTATTAAGCCATTTTTCACTAGAAAAAAAGTATTTCAGAAACGGCTGAGATTTTTTTGTCTAGATGGAAAATAAAATGGCCTAATTAAAAAAAGTAAAATATTGTATGCTGGTATGTTCTTAATAAAAAAGCATTATTTTCAGTGGTTCGAAAAATAAATATTTTAGAATAACCAAAATATTAAAATTTAAAATATAACTACTGCGTGTAAGATTTTTGTCATAAAGATTTTGTTTTTATTTTAACCATGTTACTTCAGGAATCAAAATATATCATCTTTCTTCTAGTACGTATGTTCCCTTTCTATTCCTACTCCACTCTCATAAAAATATTCACTTGACTGGAACCTATGTAACCTAAAATGCATATGGGCTTGTATGCTGAACTTTGAAGCCATTTAGAAAATTACCTCTACACTATAAAACTTCAGATAGGTCTCACTTTATTTTGGCATATCTGGTCAAATGAAACTCATGCATGAACAGAGCTGCCAAGGTATGATTCTGTTATGAGTCTCACAATAGTTACTTAAAGACTCAGATACCAGATGCTTGAAGTTCGGTGAGAATCTGTTATCATTGTTTTAAAGTTTCTAGCCTTCATTGTTTCAGTAAAAAGCATCAAGATATGAATCAAGTACACCTGAAAGGGTGAGAAACCAGAAGTCAAAATTAGGGTTTTTCAAAAAAATTATTTTAAAAAGCTCTCCTGGTTTTTAAGCCAATGTCATGATTGTTGGGGGCCTCGTTCATGATTTCTGAATGCTTGGGGTTGGCAATGCTTTGTAGGCTAACAAGCATAAAGCAATAAATATTATTAAGCCAATGCAACATCTTCCCCTTCATGAGCCAACAAAATAAGTTCTACTTGAGAAATGTCTTAACCATGTGCCATCTGAAAACATGGGATCAGGGTTGCCTGGAGCACATTCCAGAAGCAAATGCATCTAATCATGAGATTATTGGTGTCATTAGGTCCTGGAGTGAGTGATGGTAAGCTTATGAATGGCAGTAGATCAAGCAGCACATTTGGAGTAGGTAGAGATAGCTCTTGCAGGAGATAATACCAAAGTCTTCCATGGATGACTGGCCCCTGAACAATTTGTAATTTAGATGCACATAGATCAAACAGTGTGACAAGTATGAAGTATTTGGATATGACTGTCTTCACTAGTTGATAAAGAACTCTGCACTGGAATTTGTTGAGGAAGTTGAGAGATGTAGCAGAAGCTCTAGTCTAAATAGAAGTCTATTTGAGGCCTAGGAAAGACTTTGTAACTCTAGGAGATAGGAGGAAGGGGGGAAGAGTAGCAATGTGTCTTGCAGCTGCAACTTTTCTCCCAGTTTCATGTGTATGCCTGTTCAAGTTTATGGTGGATCACATTCTTGCTCTCAATATTTAAAAGTGAAAACATGTTCTGTCATATTTTCCACCCCTCTGCAACTTTGAGAAGCAAAATTGGCTTGGCTTGGAAATTGCCAGATTTACTCTGTAGGCTAAGGAGAATTGTTCTGTAAAGTCAGAAGAAAATAGTCAAACTGTTCTCTATGGGAGTTATGGGGTCCCTTTTGGAAACCTGCCACCAGTGAGATGTTTAAATAGCACCTGAACTGTTTGGAAATCTAGCTGCTTCATTTAGGTGCCTACATGGGATCTGTTTGGTGCTGAGCTCTTCTTGGAATCTGACTATTCAGAACCAAGTTTTCAAATAGCGTGCTAAAGTTAGGGTGCCCAGTTTCTCATTTGAGTGCTCAAATGGGCATTCAAGTGCCCCAAACAAGTTTTTGGGTCTATATAGCAAGTTTTATATTTAGTACTTATGTTAAACTGACATAGGTGCCCAGACATAATTGTCTAAAATTGTAAATTGGCCTCTATGCACATCAGCCTTCCACATCCCATTCCTTAAAATACTTAAGGATAAAAAGCATAATATTAATAAAATCATAGAAATGTAGTACTGGAAGAGAAGTCACCAAGTCCAGCCCTCTGCACTGAGGCAGGACCAAGTAAACCTAGGCTATTCCTGACTGGTGTTTGTCCAACTTGTTTTTAAAATCTTCCAATGAGGAGAACTCCATGGCCTCCCTTGGAAGCCTATTCCAGAGCTTAACTACTCTTTAATCAGAGTTTTTTTCCCCTAATATCTAACTTAAATCTTCCTTGCTGCAGTTTAAGTCCATTACTTCTTGTCCTACCTTCAGCAGACATGGAAAACAATTGATCCCTATCGTCCTCTTTATAACATCCCTTTACATAATGGAAGACTGCTATCAGGTTCCCCTCAGTCTTGAGAAAATAAGACTAAACATGTCTAGTTTTTTAACCTTTCTTCATATTTCAGGTTTTCTAAACCTTTTATCATTTTGGTTGCTCTCCTCTGGACTCTTTCCAGTTTGTCCACATTTTTCCTAAATTGTGGTGCCTAGAATTGGACAGACTACTTCAGCTGGAGCCTGACCAGTGTCTGAGTAAAGCAAGGCATTCAAAGTTATAATAATTATGAGAAATCTTGTTTTCTTCTGACATAGGTGAACAAGATCTCCCTTCTGGAGATGGGAACCATAGTGTAAAACTGAAAGGAAGGCTGGTCTTGTGATTAAGACTGGGATTCAGAAGATCCAGAGTCAATTCCTGGCCCTATCAGAGCCTTTTATGTGACTTGAGAAGTCACTTAATCCTTCTGTGCTTCAGTTTCCTGCCTGTAAAATAGGGATAATTATATTCCCTTTCTCCCACTCTTTGTCTCTCTTGTCAGTTTAGATTGCAAGCTCTTTGGGTCAGGGTTTGTCTCTTACTATGTGTTTGTACCAACACAATGGGTTCCCATCACAGTTGAGCCTCTGGGCACTTCTGTAATAAATATAATAAAATACTATAAACCAATAACCTTTCCTTTTTAAGGCATTAAACAAATATATTCATGTAAGTATTGAATGAGGTGAGGACAGTCTAGTTATAAAATAAGACTTGCAATGCTTACTTCCATAAAAGCACAAATTAGCAGAAATTAAGCACAATAATTGGGAGATAGAAGTATATTACAGGGAGAAATAAAAACCTCAATAGAAACTCTAAAATGATGTTAGGAAGACATCTATGAGCTAGTATGTATGTATGTATCACATATCAACTTACCTGAAGGGCAATGATTACCCCTGTCTTCTAGAAGATTTTTTCTGACATACCTATTCCCTCAAATATTGATTTATCAAATATACAAATATAACTAGGTAATAAACTGGGTGAATGAAAAACAATGTGCTGTGCAGTATGAAATAGGTACAAATATTTAATGATGTGTAATGTGTATTCTAAATGCCAGCATGCTATTTGATGTTTTTGAAATGAACATGTCCTCTGTTATATAGAAGTTATATATAATGGTTGCTGGTTTGAAATGCACCAAGTCAAGATGTAGTGGGAGTCAGATGTTGATCTGATGTACAGAGGCAATGGGTCCAATTTCTGTTGAATATTTGTCTTATTTGGCAGTAAGTTAAGCAGTATGAAAAACTGTGCAACTGCTCTTTTGGGTCATTATGTTATTGTGCATCATCTACAATATATTAATATAGCTTGAGCTTGTGTAAACGTCCTGTTAAATTATTTGTTTTTACCAAATCACTTTTGAAAACCTGCACTTTTTATCACAATCACTTCTTAAATCTAACATTTATCATAAAGTATTTTATTTATTGAATTTTATTTGCCATCAAGAGAGACAGACATGAATATAATGTTTAAAAAGATGTCTATTGATGTGAGAAAAATGCAAACCGTGTGGTAGAAGCTCAGTGAGTGGGAGAAATGTAAATGTTCTCTGCATTTTATCTCACATGACAGAATGCATTATGGTCAAAATAGTGTCTTCTTTGAGACACAGGTTTCTAATATCTGCAGAATGCACACTTTTATGTAAGCCTTTTATTCTGCATGCAATTGTTTAGTTAAATGCCCTACAGTCTCATTTTTAAGGCTCTCTTTTATAACACCACCATGTATTAGGGTACTGTACCTTGGCTACATATAACCTAATTATAATTACCCTGACAATATATAACACCTTCTTATAACCCCCGCAATGCGATATGAGGTGCAGTATATATTGATGTCAAAAGCAAGCTATTTTCATGAGACAATTAATTGTCTTTGACTCAGGGCCTGCATATCCCACCAATTAGTACAAACGGCAGGGTGCACTTTTAGAATTCTGCAGAGTTAGCAGCTACTGCTATTATGTGGAATTTAGAGCATTTAAATAAGTTCCTGTACATGTTCCGGTTTGCTTCAATTTGTTAAAATCAATAGTCACTATCTGTGCATCATTTTTGCATCATGACAATGCACATGGATTTAAGATTTTGTGAGCTTCTTTCTTCCTGTCAACAAATAGATTAAATTATAATTTTGGCCCTTCATATCTGATGAGTTCCATTGACTACAACAGAGCAAGAGCTCAAAGTTAAAGTATTCTTTGTAGCAGTACAGTAGTTCAGCAAGGACTCTCAGTGAAAACAATTTTAGTGGACCAAAGAAAAAATCTGATGCTCTACTACCACTTCAAATGGATTGTCTTGACGGTGAATTCTTATAACCAGATATGTAAATGTCAGAATGTTGGTTATACCTTTACAGGTTTTCACATTTTGTTATATATGAAAATGTAGGGCTCAATTGTTCTTCCCTACCATGACACAAATTAACTTAGATGTAGTTTCACATGTTATGATCTAAGTTTTGCAGCCAGCCAAATTGTTTAGAAAAATTTAAAGGGTGAACTAGTGTTGCTGTGGTCAGTGTTAGCAGCTGGGTCACAGTAGGGTCCTGATCAAAAGCCCACTGAAGTAATTTGAGACTCCTGCTCCTTTCAACAGGCTTTGGATGAGGTCCTAATAAACAGAAAAGTAAGAGTATACTTCATTCTCCTTTTCAGTCCAATTCAGGCTCGTGATGTCTCAAATTGCATTGTTTAAATAGAATCTTAAATTGCAGAGTGATGCTTCTGGGCACCAATGCATGACCAGCTGGTTTACAGACCCATCTGATCACACTTATAAATGCTATAGATGGATTCAGATTGCATATAGTCACCTTCTTTGGTGTCACTTCCTTTCTCTACTCCTGTTCTCTCTCTTTCTATACTGTTTTTAGTTTGCTTTCCCCCCTTTGTTTCATTTTAGACTTTGCTGTCCTTCACAAATCTCAGATTTACTTTTCAGGAGGATTTCTAATCAAATGGAGCATACACATATATTAACAAGCCTATTTCTGAACTGATATACAAAATTAGTTCTGTTTCTTTGTTTTCAGTATGTACAAGTTAATGAAAAAGTTTATTTAAAATATGTCTGTGGCTTATTAGGGTTCATTTTCCATCTGACCAAGGGTCTTATAGCCTGTCTTTCTTCCGTGGCCTTTAAAAGCTATTCTGGTCTTAATAGACCGTCTAGTTATACAACATTTTTCCTAGTGTAACCAGCCATGGTGGCCATCTGGGTATAATTGAAGTCTGGCAATTCAGTAAGCTTGTTCTGTGGAGTTTCCTGGGATCATTTGTAAATCAATATTTCATATATGGCTAGGGAATAGGCAATATAGATGCTTTATAACACGTGATAGTCTGAAGCCATTATGTGATGCCTCTGGCTGTGGACCCCAATATTTTTCCAGTAGCAGAATAGAAGTCTATGGAATGTCTGCATCTCAACACTTGTGGGGCCTACTTTCTGCTGAGATGGACCTTTAAGTGTGTATTCTCCCACTGATGGATGGAGGACATAAGCTCATAACACCCATTAACATTAATGGGAGTTATTCACGTAAATCCCTTGCACATCAATGAGAGAATAGGCCCCGTTCGATTTTAGAAATCTTTTCTATAAGGATTTCCCTGGTGTCTAGTATGGGCATATAAATGGCCATTTTATTGTATTAAATATGTATCACATCCATCATTTTAAATGCTGTGCTGTAATGAAGGCTTCTCTGTTCTGGGATCAGTTCTGAAAATATTTAAGCCTGGCAACCTAAACAAGCTTCAGTTGAATAAGCCTAAGGGCCCCATTCATGGAAACCTTATATACCATTTATATTTGATTTTTACTTAAATTACTTAGAAAAAGTGTGAAGAATATTGTTTTGGAGCAAGTTACAGGCTTTTAATATTCATTAATCCACCTTCTCGACTCTTAGTGGTGACTTTTCCATTATTCTTCTGAGGACTACTCTATGCAAACTGAGAAAGGAAAAAAAAATCAGAGGAAGTGTTTATAGCTTGAATGACTGCAAATGATTGTATACGTGTTGATTAAAAATATAAATAAAACGTTCTTGGATGGACAGAACGCTGCTGCTGCTGCTGCTGATGATATAATTAACCTTTTAGCTGGCATGAACACTTCAGAAATTTTGTGCCATAACATTAATTTGATTACACTGCTCTACAGCCAAAATGCTTCTGAAATAAATGTATTCAAACTTTACTAATTCTGGGTCACTGAGAACGAAAATGATGCTTAAAATTGTTGATTGGCTCTAGTTTTCAAGATATGCTATTGGGTCAGTATATACGACCTTTGACATGGGAATGGCGGAGGATAAGTGAGTTATAAAGGGAAGGGATCTCAATTTAAACCAGAAATGACTAAAATACATCTTTGAGTAGATCTATGAATAAATCTATGACTGGGTTTGGACAGTACTTGCTTTTTAGGCAAAACAATGAATGGTGCAATCTGAAACTGGTATTGCATCATACATGATATGAATTGCATCATGTTATTCCTAGAAGTCATGGATGATGCAATCATAACGAAGCTTACATCACTCTGCTGAACAAATTGCCCTATATCAGCTCTAGAAATCATACAGTGTCGTGTTCTCTTATTTGTCAGTGTTTGATTTTGCAAAGGGACACATTTCTGTTTAGCCAGAGTGAGCAGAGATGCCTCGTACTTGTGTGAACAGTGCAGATAACTTCTGCTATGTTTGTGGTGAAGTGACTTTTGCATCACAAAAGCGCAGTATAACCACTATGGTTAAGAAAGCCTATCACCTTTATTTTGGCTGCAAAATTGGAGATCAGGACAAGAGGTGGGCCCCACACATATGCTGCAACACTTGTGCAACAAATCTTCGCCAGTGGTTGAACAAAAAAAGGAAATCTATGCCTTTTGCAGTGCCAATGATTTGGAGAGAGCCAACAGATCATACCAGCAATTGTTACTTCTGAAAGGTGCCTCCAGTTGGGAAAGGTGTGTCAAAGAAGAAAAAGTGGACTGTGCATTATCCAAACATTCCATCAGCTATACGCCCAATATCCCACGGAGAAGGACTGCTGGTTCCTGATGCACCAGAATCATTCTCACTTGAGTCAGACGAGGAAGAGGAAGAGGATGAAACTTCTGGTCCTGAACCATCAATGTCACAGGACCCACATTTTCTCCCATCCTCCTTCTCTGAACCACACCTCATAACACAAGCTGAACTGAATGACCTTGTCAGGGATTTGGAACTACCCAAGAGTAAGGCAGAGCTGTTGGGCTCCAGACTACAGCAGTGGAATCTCCTGGCAGGTGATGTTAGGGTTTCCATGTTCCGTGACCGTCAAAAGGATCTTGTCCCATTCTTCTTCATGGAAGGTGATCTTGTAGCCTGCAACAACATCGATGGTGTAATGGCAGCCCTCAACATCGTTCATGATCCAGATGAGTGGAGACTCTTCATTGCTTCATCGAAGACGAGTCTTAAAGCTGTTTTGCTGCATAATGGCCATGTTTTGCCATCAATTCCAGTTGGTCATGCAGTCCATATGAAGGAAACCTATGACAACATGAAACAACTTTTGAGGTGCATAAACTATGACCAACATCAGTGGCAACTTTGTGGCGATTTGAAGGTTGTTGCTTTCTTGCTTGGTCTGCAGACTGGATACACAAAGTACTG
Source organism: Dermatemys mawii (assembly GCA_007922305.1). NCBI lineage: Eukaryota > Metazoa > Chordata > Testudines > Dermatemydidae > Dermatemys > Dermatemys mawii. Next base: position 48,165,616 of record ML677332.1, on the reverse strand, counting down.
CTGTTTTCTCTGTGAATGGGATAGTTGTGCAAGAGATTCCCACTACATCAAGAAAGACTGGCCACTCTGACAGTCATTGGAGCCTGGGAGGAAAAGTGTTCAGCATCCACCACTTGTTGAATCAAGGAAGATTTTGTTACCACCCTTACACATCAAGCTGGGTCTGATGAAGAACTTTGTCAAGGCCATTGACAAAACACAAGCAGCTTTCAAGTACCTCCATGGAAAATTTCCAGGGTTAAGTGAAGCTAAGATAAAGGAAGGTGTCTTTGTTGGGCCTCAGATTCGTGAACTTCTTCGAGATGATGCATTTGACCATGCACTGCGTGGCAAGGAAAAGACGGCATGGAAAGCCTTCCAGTCAGTGGCAATACATTTTCTCGGAAACAACAAGGCAGACAACTACAGGTTGTTGGTGGAAAACCTCCTCAAGGCCTACAAAAGCCTTGGTTGCAACATGTCACTAAAGATACATTTTTTGCACTCTCATCTAGATTTTTTTCCACCGAACTGCGGAGCAGTGAGCGACGAGCACGGCGAGTGATTTCACCAGGACATTGCAACAATGGAGAAACGCTATCAGGGCAAATGGAGCCCATCAATGCTTGCAGACTATTGCTGGACAGTGACAAGAGATGCTCCATTTAATGAATACAAGAGATAAGACAAGAAGCGCCGAGTAGACACTGAATAGGACTAAACTATGTACATAATAGTTTTTTGCCTTTTGTTTCGTAATACATTTTATTTATATAACCCTTTCGCTGATTTTTAAAGTGTTACATAAACAGGACAGGTGAAATATTATCATGTAAAGCAATCATAAACACATGAAAAGACCTAGGTTTACAATTTATGATTAAAACTCTACTATCTACACAATATACATAGATATAAAATGTAAAAACTTAAATATCTTAGAAACAGTAGCCAGTTGTTTTAATTGTCATATTTGAATCCAGCACATCAAAATACATAATAAATATCCCATTTTATCTCTGAAGCAGATGACTTCTAAAAAATTGTAGACCAGAGTTATTTGGGGAAGGGATGCACCAATATGCTTTGCTTATTATGCTTTTTAAAAATTATTTTGAAAACAACCAAATACCAGAAGACAAAAATAACAAGGGAAGGACAGTACAAAGTGAGCATAACAGTAAATCAACTACATATATATGCTTTTTCTTTAATAGTGGTATATGCTATTTTATTGGCAGTTTGTTTGCTTAATTAAAAATAAGTGCACTATATGCTTGTATCTGTTAAAATATAGTCAGTTGAAACAGAAACATTCACAGAAATTCCAGGGACTAGTTGATGTATTAATAACCTTTTTTGAACATTTTATTTGTTCTCAAAATCAGTTTGTTTTTACTCTGTAGTTATCTTTTTCTTTTCTTGCATTTAAATTTTATATTTTAAATATTTCAGATAGACAGTGTTCAGTTAGTTTTTTACTTGATTAAGATCTAAAAGACTGAAATATTCTTTTTATTTTAAATGTTTTCATATGGCATTTTTTCTGAACAGTAGATTTTTATAATTTAAACTAAATTATTTTGCATACATTTTATGCAACCTATCTGCAGTCAGATTTCACTGTTGTATTAAATGTAATTTTTATATAGATTCAACAACAGGGTATTCAGTCTGCAAGCTTTTTTTTTTTTTAATGAACTATGAAAGAATCTGCTTATAGCTACCTTGATACTTATATCATAATGCATATACAGTATAATATTATACAGTAGGAATGAAAGATAATTTTAGAAGAACACAACTGAGATTAATATATGCAGTACCCTCATACATTCCGAATATTAGGATTGGATTATGAAAGATAGAGTATGTTTGTGTATGTGTGTTTTATGAAGACAAAGGCCCAAGGCAATTCATGTTCGGGTTTACAATGGTTTTGCTGCAAGCATGCAGAACTAACTGGGTTTAGATTAAGGCAATCTAATTAGTGTCATGTCAAACTGGCAGTGATCATAAGACAAGAGAGGGGTCACTCTTGTCATCTGCTTGGTCTTTTGCCCTTAAATATAGAGCTGCATAAAGCACAATCTCCTTCTTGTTAATG
>ML677332.1:48093530-48161030 GCA_007922305.1 Dermatemys mawii | reverse complement strand
GCTTTAGCTTCATATCCTTACATGCCTTGACTAAAAATCATGAATGTTATTAATGCCTCCATTTCTATTATGAAATTTTCAATGTTACTTATTTAACATTGGAAAATTTTATAAAACTAAACATTGCTTAGTGTATATCTACTTCGCTTCACAAGGATAGAAGAGGAATAGTGTCTAATTTCTTACCTTCATCCAGATTGATCAGTAAACTTTTAGTTATTTATTCCTTTGTAAAGATAATGAAAAGAATAAAATCTAATTTCTCATTTTATTAGGATTGTGTATCTGAGCGATGCAGGACTGTGAGTTTAAGAAATCTGTAATCTCTTTAATAAAGGCCTGGGGAATTATTAGGAAGAAAAAATGTAAAATGCCTGACAGTTACATTTCCAAAAGAAAACCACAACAATCTCATTAAAGAAATTACTGACGGCAGCTCACAAATGTTAATGGTTGAAGCAATAAAGGATATACAATAACAGATTACTTATTTAACTATTGATCTACTAACTTATTGAGCCTTTCAGTGTAATGCATTTCACAATTTTAGTGAACCGTCATCTTCTTTAGCAATCCTAGACAATACAGTGCAAGAAAAGCTTCTAATGTATGGTAGCTACAACAGTGTAAAAGATAAAGAACAACTACCATGTTAAAAAGGAAGCTTGTATGGAAAAATGGTATTTTGCCATATAATTTTGCTGCACCTTAGAAGGATTGCAATGGAACAAAAATTTAAAATTAATCTTGAAATGTACATGTGGCATGAATTCTGAATACTTGGTTTTGGCTCTTTCTGACTGATAAGTCTTATAACAGTGACAATTACGTATTTCTAGAAAAACCTTTTGACATCTATTGTTTCATATTTGATTATTTATAGCTGACTGGCTTTTGTACATCTCAATGCCCCTTCTTCCTTTCCTTTTACTTCAGCATATTTTAGAACTTCAAAATATTTAAAACGCAAAATAAAATAAAAGGCCCCTTTCTGCCTGTGCATTTACTACTGTAATTGACATCAATGAATGTTGCCCAAGTGTATCTGAGAGAAGAATTGAAATCCGGGTATACTGTTAATGGTATTTTCCATATTTTCTCTATGATAGTTTGCTGAATTATGTAGCTATGAAGATTAATAGCCAACAACAAACAAGGAGAACTGAAATTTCCATTACACCAATGTACTACGATCCCACCAGAGTGTCTTTTCAGTGGCCTTGAATTCTAACTTCATGGAACCTCTGTTTTAGCTTTGATGCTGTCCAAGACTATACTGTAATGCTGTTAACTGTGCAGTGGTGTTTTCATAGTGAATATTTTTCATTTGGAGTAAAAATAATATATGTTACAAACAGTGTAAACTCCTGTATTGTCCTTGGAGCAAAGGAGCTCTTAATCCCCTACATTTACTAGTAAATCGCCTTGCTCCCTAAAATGTACAGTGCAATATTTTTAAATGTATTAATCTCTCCATCCTTTCTGTATATCACTGTTGCACTGAGGAGGAGGAGGAAGTCTGTTCACCCCATCCAGGCAATAAGTGTTCCAGCCCAGGCATCTCATCTCCCAGCTGGAGTCCTGGCAGGGAGTTTCAAGCCCCCAGACAGTTAGTGTGCATGCTGTGTTCTGCAGCATGCAGGACCTCTAATTGCTTGTTGCTTTCTGTTTAGCGCAGAAGCAAATGATTCCCCATCATGTGTTCCTTAAACTTCCAGTCAAGACCATTGATTTGAGTGGGGCTGTGCAAGTATAACCGAGGGAAAAATCTTCAGATAGGCATATGTAGCTCCCATTGAAATCAATGAGGATGACACACTTCTGAAGTATTATTTCCTATAATTATTTTCAACTAGAAGTTTATAGTCTAGTTGTTGATGTTGTTTGAATTTCAGAAATCATTGATCAGAGTCTCTAGATGCCTTCTTTACAATTACTGTTACAAGTGATAAATATTATTTTAGATTTGTTTCTCTTCAGAAATATGAAGCTTTTTTGTGTATAAGGTTTAATTAATTCAGTAATCATTTTACCTACCTGTATTTTTAAAAAATTACAGCAAATTTTGGACCTATATAAATGTTGGCCAACCGCACAAGAAATAGCCCTTTAAAAAGGTTTACTTTGTTCTTCTTATGCAGCCCTCATCATTGTATAGCTGAGGTCCCACAGTCACGAATGGATTTCATCCAGGCGAAGAAGTATTATTTCAATTTGACAGATGGGAAACTGAGGCACAGGTAAGCTAAGTAACTTGTCAGGGTCAGACATCAAGGCTAGCAAAGCCAGCAATGGTACCTAATGAGTCCCCTCTAAGTGTCTTATCCTCTAGACTAGCCTCCCTAGGTCCTTTATACTGTTTTAGAGGAAGGCAGACTAGTAACTGAGAAATAGATATGTGCTATTATTGGTATCTATTTATAATTTATTTGAATTAGCACCTATTACATGCTAGGCACTTTCCAAACACTGAAGAAGGACTGAACCTGCTCCAAGGAGCTCTTACTCTGTGGAATGGTAAAGAGAGGAGTCGCGTTACTGAGATGGCTATGATCTTGCTAATCTCTCTATAGTTATGAATCTCGGAGCATGCCCACTATATACTGCATGTTTCCAGAAGTCAGAACTGAGTCAGTATGAGCTGCTGAGTGCTTCTACAGCCAATAGAAGTGCGATGCCATTTCTCCAAACCACATAACTCCTGAGTAGAGCTAACCAATTTCTCATTGTAAATAATGAACAAGATGAGTTTTGCCTTTCTTCTCAAATGTTGTATTCATGAAAACACTACTTAATTTTTATTTAATCAGCTGTACAGACAGTTAAATGACAAATACTTTGTCAATTGTCAAATAATTACCCTCACAATACTTTTTTATTATTAAACCAGCTGTATACTTGAGTGCTTACTGAAATAAATAGGATGGGCAAGCTCATTTCCTCCCCAAAGAGAAGGCTGGGAAGGGCAGTTCTTTTAAGGAAATTGCTGCAAGGATTCTCTCTTAGAGCTTCTGCCACAGAATGTTGTTGGGAGGCCAATGTCTGCATCTCTATGGTAAAGACTAACTCTCAAACATGGCAGATCACCCAGGACCCATAAGAGATCAAGGCCATCCACACGTCTGCAATTCAGTTAACCCCACTTTGGCTCAGGACCTAATTCTGTTGGAGCTTTGCTGCTACCCCCCACAAGCACACTCTTTTAGTCATACTACCTCAGGTTGTGTGTGTGTGTGTGTGTGTGTGTGTGTGTGTGTGTGTGTGTAGCTCTTCAGCACAGATAACCAAGGCCTATCCTGATTTCACTCTGCACAGACCCCAGAGAAAAGGCACTAAGGGAGTGGGAAAGATGTTGAAGTGGTTGCCCCTGAGCCTTTCTTATGGGTGGAGGACATCAGGATCTCCAGGGGTATGATCTGGCCTTAACAAATAGAGGGATAGAGCTCATCTTACCTAATTTTGATTTATGGTAGTGGGGAAAAATTCTTGTCAACTTAGTATATGTCTACACAGGGATTAAAAAAACACACCCACAGCTGGCCCAGGTCAGCTGACTCGGGCTCATGGTCTGGGGCTGAAAAATTGCTGTGTAAATGTTTGGGCTTAGGCTATAGCCTGAGCTCTGGAAGCCTGTGAGGATGGATTTTTAGTCCTGCAGCCTGAGCCCCGCAAGCCTGAGTCAGTTGACTTGGGCCAGCCACAGCTGTGCTACAGGGCTTTTCTCCCCATAGAGACGTACCTTTAGGGTCATGATTTTCACAGAGAAAAACCATATTGTTTAAACGTCTGCATTTCAAGACAAGGATCACTCATACCTGTAACATGCCCAGCACACTTTAGGATGCTATATAAACAATAATTATGAAGTAATGTGACATAGTTGCCAATTAAAGCTTAATTAATGTTTGTAAAACACTTTAATGTACTTTGCTGAAAGATCTTACATAAGCACAAGGTAATTATTATAAGTTATTATTCAGTCCAAGTCCCAGAATCTGAAGATCTCTAAATTTTGGAGATGTGTTTTGCTAAGTCAAAATGGGAGAACCTGGATTCCTGTTGTCAATGTAACAGCTGGCCTTTATTCATATAATGGGCAAAACCAAATCTCCAAACTGGGTGAAGGGTGGTGTGCGAGGATTCAAAATACAGATTTGGATCCAAATTTAGTGGCTTGACCACACTGGAGAGCTTTCAAAATTTCCCCAATCTACGTTGAGGCAGACTGATATCTACAACATGAGGTGTAAAAAAAGAGAAAAGCTCTTTTTTCCTATTATTATTTTTTCTTAAAAGAAGATATTACTTATTGTTGTGTTTACTACAGAAGTGCCCACAATGTGATAGGCATTATCTACAAGCAGGAAAACAGACGATGTCCTATTTGTGGCCCTGATTTTGGAATCCAGTTCCACATGAGCATAAGGGTCTGTCTGTGCAAACCCGATTACAAGATAAGGGCCTAAGTTGGATACCTGGTAGAGAAATTTAGGGCAGCTTCTACTGTTGGTGCCCTGTTTTGCTGTTATGTGAAATAAATGGGTAATTAGGATAATCTCTGCTGTTATGACATCAGTTTAGCACCATGAATTTGCTGTTACAGGGCTGATTTGTTTGAGGGAATTCTTTGAAAATTTAGGGCTATTATCTTTTTCATAAAAACCGTTTTCCCCTTTTTTGGCCAGTTTTTGTTAGTAAAATTTATCAGAGAAGCCTACTAAGTAGAATTTTTACAAAACAATGAATATTCAGCTTGGTAAATGCAAGGAGAACTTAATAAAGGAATAGTTAAAGATGAGCCATGCTGCCCACAAATAATCTGGGTAGTCAGTGAACCACAGTATCCACTGGATTGCAAGTGGCAAAAACATCTCATTGTCTGCTCTGCTTGAGTTCATACACCTACTTCTAATTAGATACCTGCTCTCTACAGTGATGGTGGGGTATCTGATTTGAAAATGTGTGTTCTCCTTTAAATGCTTTCTGTTAAGTATATTGTGTCATGTGGTATTATGTAGCATTCAGTCAATTAGCATCTCATTATGACATAAAAAAGTACTTTGATGCTAATAAACATGATGCAACACAATGTGAAAGTTAACCGTTTACTTACTGGGTAAGTAAAGGTGCCTCTGCCACAAGTGGCCTTTACACTCTATCAAAAGTCCATTTGCATCATCTCTGCCATGCTTTTACACTTCACTGACCTGACGAGGTAGAGGCCCAAGGCAATCATAAATATCATTATGCTGAACCAACATTTACTGCTCCTTATTAAATTTCATATTTATGTGTGCTGTAATCCTGTGAAGTACAACACTTGTCTCAACTAGAATCCTTCACAAAACTCACCAACCATCGATGTGTAAGTATATTTTGCAGCACAGATGAAGGGAAAGATGCTGTTAACCATAACATGACAATTACCAGGCAAATAAAACTGGCTCTGAGTGGGATTTTTTAAATTGCTCAGCACTGGCCCAATTCTGCTCTCATTGAAGTCAATGGTAAAACTCCCACAAACTTTAATGGGAGAAGTGTAACGCCAATGCTGAGCACCTTGGGAAAAAAACACATTCAGTATGTGTACCAAACTAAGCCAATAATTTTCTAACCTATCAGCCAACATCATTTGGCAAGCAGTATTTTGCTCGTGCTGTTACTGCAGTTCTAGTTACACTTTTAAAATGATAAAATAAAGGAAACTCAATGTTTTAAAGATGCTGGTTAAAATGAGAAGAAACTGTGGTTGCCTTAAGGCAGAACATCTGTGTGAAATGTTTGCTGTTACTTCTTGAAAATAAGAAGTTGTTTCCTATTTGGGCTCTTTATGGGAGAAGTGAGGTTGGATGTTTATGGGAAACTAGGATGTTTATTTTTCCCTCGGGGAAAAGCAAGAGAAGCAGCAGTAGTTCTTGAATCAAAAGTGTCTCTTCATAGGTATACCAAGAAAAGTTAGAAAACTGGTTGTCCACTCATTTAATCTTACAAAACATTGATCCACAGTGTCTTGAGCTACTAATATTGTCTTTTCAGTGTGTTCTCCATGAAGTGCACTGTATTAACTGCCTTCTTACTGAGTCTTTTAAGCTTTTAAAATATGAAATGCATAGTGAGAGACAGAATAGCAAAATTCTCCTGATCAGAATAAATTTAAGATGTTTTAAGTTAAAAACAGTTTACTGTTAACATGAAAAATGTGCATTATGAAAGCAAGTGCACACACTTTCAGTATTTTAACTGGATATTTTGGAATTTTAGAATAACTTTGAATGTTAAGAATGGAAATCCTTTGACTGATTAGATATGACTTTAAAATTAGATGATCATATGCAATATTAAATTTTATCAACATCAATTCCTTCTGCCTTGAATGAGAAAGAAAAATGCCCAATTCATTGATGATGTTGAGATACAAGTATATGGTGAGGATGATACATATCAAGACAAGTCTGGCAAGAGGACATTACGATATCAAGGAAGTGACAAAATTTCAATTCAAGTCTATAGAGACCGTATTACAATGTCAAGACGATGGCAAAATTATGCCAATGTAAGTCTATAGAGACCTCTTGTCTATGTCAAGACAATGGTAAAATAATGTTATAAGAAATGATTGAGACCATGTTGTAGTGTTAAATTATGATGCCAAAACCTTGTCATTTCATGTCTATGGAGATCAGGTTATAGTTTTTAGATAACAGCAAAACAGTGGGACTTAAAGTGACAAATAGGGAGGAATTTAATTGGATTTGTGCTCCTAAATCACTTAGGCACCTTTGAAAATCCCACAATGAACAAATGGGCAGAGCCTCAGTTGATGTCAGTTAATGTAGCTTTGACATCTGTGTAGCTATACTAATTTACACCAGGTAAGGATCTGTTTAGGAACCTGTTTAAAAAATGAGGAGGTCAGACTTAATCAGAGTAGTACTTGGTACTGCTATAAATGAGACCACAGCGCAGCCTGCTCCTCTGAGCTGAGGGGAGAAGGATCTGACTCTTCTCAGTGCATCTTAGGAACCTCATTGATGAGTTCCTTAGGGAATTTTATCTCAATATTCTGTCTGGGAACTTGAAGAGTAATTGATGAATATTCTCAAGACCTTAATCTAGGCTAAGGCCAGGTCTACAGTGCGGGGCGGGGGAGGGAAATCGGTCTAAGAAATGCAACTTCAGCTATGCGAATAGCGTGAAGTCGACGTACTTAAATTGACTTACCCCGGTGTCTTCATGGTGATGAGTTGATTGTGGCCGCTCCCCCATTGACTCTGTCTGCACCTCTTGCAGCGGTGGAATACAGAAGTCCATGGGAGAGTGCTAGGGGATCGATTTATTGCGTCTAGACTAGATACAATAAATCGACCCCCGATAGATTGATCTCACAGCGTCGATTCTTGCCGTGGTGTAGACTTGCCTTAGAGAACAAAACAAAAATGGAGAGGGGAAGATAACTTCAATATTTTTAAATAACTTCTTATAATTTGAGGCACCAAATTCCTTGAACAAGGAACTTGTATGTTAAAGGCAGACCGTTTTTAAAAAAGTTGAATAAGTTGAGTGATTATGACAGTGAGGGACTAATAGTCCTGGGTTTAGCCTGACAGTGTTAGAAGGAATTTGTATACCTCACACAGTTATGCCATTGTATCCCAACCATGGCTTAGAATACTTTTGTGGGTTCCAGTCCTGGGCCTCTCTTGACTGTCACTTTCCTTTGCTGCATCTGGGATGCTGAGATCAGATGGGATGCGAGAGTTGACTGTCATTGGATTTGTAGGTATGCAGGCTGGAGCAGAAGCTTCTGCTTTTTGCTCTAATTTTGCCTCTTCCAGCTCCTATAATCTGCCAGAGCCTGAATTTGTTGACTTAGGGGGTTGATTTGATGGGAGGTTGAAGTTTTCTTTGTTTTGGAGGTATTTGCTATTATTTGACATCCTGCCTACTGATTTATGTGCAGTATGGATATGACTATATGGGCATTGTACATGTGCATAGAGGTCATAACAGGCTATTTCTATACATTGAACAAAATAACAAATTTACGATTTAATACCAAACTGTAGTAGTAAGGTCATTGTGTGCTCTGGATCTGTACAATAAAGGAAGGATATGAAGACATTGGACCTGAACTTATGAAATGTAGGTTTGGCTTTTTCACAGAATTCCTGTGTGGCCTTGGGAGAGTCCCTTAACTTGCCTGTGCTTTGGTTTCCATCTGTAAAATGGGGATAATACTTTGCCGCCTCTCATTGATACTCAGAGACTACAATGATGAAGGACATGTAAGTATCTAGATAACTAGAATTAATTAGGATGATAGTTTTCTGATATGGTTAATTGAAAAGAAGAAATTAGGCTGACTGAATTTTTTCCATCAAAAATGTTTTTCAATGGAAAATTAGATTTTTGACCAAACAAAATTTTTCACAGAAGTGTTTTATTTCCTCAGAAAATGTTGACTTTCCCTCAAAAAAACAAAGAAGATGGGAGGTAAAGTGAGGGCCAGGGAGCTGAACCCAAAGAGAAAATGAGAGCATGAGGCAGTGGAACTAGAACTTCCATGAAGCACTGCAATAACAGTTCCAAAATAAAATTTTTGTTTTTCAATTTTTTACCTAAAAGTTGGCATTTTCTGTGGCAAACTTGGACAAAAAAGATTATTTTTTAAATATTTCAACAACATTTTCAATAGAAAAATAAAAACCGCATACAAAATTCTGGACACCTGTAGATGAAACCACAAAAATAATTTTCACTATTAACCAGTAATGCATGAACCTGAAATATTAAGTTAAAATAAGCATCTCTTCTGTCTAGATTCAGATTCAAAAATTAATGGAAGACATTGCCTCTCTCTAACTACAAAAGAAATAATAAAAATGCATGTCTCATGGCATTTTCATACTAGCATTAGATGAAATTAGGAAGCATAGAAGAAATGAACAAACAAAACAGCCAAAATTTGCATATCTCAAGGGTCATATTTGCAAAATCTTAGAAGGACAGGTCTCCACAAAATGCTTTTGTGATCATATATATTATGTTTGTGCAGTTACCTCATGTGTGTATTGAATAAAGGGTAATGCAGATGGCTTTAAAGAGTCATTTGCACATGTATTTGCCTAATTTGCATGTCTTGGATTCCATTCTTGTGCATAGACCCCAAGCTTCCATTGTTGAAATAAGTGAGCACAATTTTTATTTTGGTGGCGGGAAATGTAAATTTGCGTTGATTTCTTTTAGGTTAACTACTATACCAAATAAGCATAAGCCAGAATTAAAATCCATGTTAACAGAAGTGAAATGTAAGTACAGTATACGGAGATGAAAATTTTCAAAAGTGACTATTATTTTTGAGATGCTCAAGTTTTGGGGCCTGAGACACCAGGAAGGAGCCTGGTTGTCAGAAAGTGTCGAGCACTTGCCCTCTGAGAATCCGGTGCTTTAAACGTATCTTGAATCAGACATCCAAAACTTAAGGCATGCATAAATATTAATCTCTTTGATAATCCGTTACTACATAATTTACCTCATTAGCTCCTGAGTTCAGTGCCCTATCTTAGTTCTGTAGTATCTATTATTTTATCATATTTTGTCTTCACTCATGGGGTTGAAATTCCCATAAACTGAATAAAGCTTTGTAATGCTGCAGTATAAGTATTGTACACAGAATATTTCTATCCATCCACACTCATGAAATACACATTTCCAAGTTTACATTTATATAAGTTATCAAGTGTCTTATTAGAAAACAACATATGTTGTGATACTTATGGGAGGGGAGAGGCTGTGGTAAACGTGTTGGAGAAACTTTGTAGTAATTCAGACCCAACAAAAGGAAGAAAATAATGTCAAATAGTTCAGTTTAATTTCCATTATTTGTTCTATAATGGTTTTTTTGTATGAATTTAGTGCTCTTCCAAGATGATAGCTTGAAAGCTCAGGTTTTCCACAACTGAAGATCAGTGTAGATCAGGGGTCTCAGACTCAAATGACCAGGAGGGCTGCATCACAAACACACACCCCTCGCTGCCCCCGGCCCTGCCCGCACCCAACCCCACCCCTTCCATGAAGTCCCACCCCTGCCCTGCCTCCTCCCCTGAGTGCGCATCTCCTCACTCCTCCCCACTCCCTCCTGGGAAGTGCTAAGCACCTGGAGGTAGGCAGGGAGGAGGTGGGGGGCACAGAGTGCTTGGTGGCTGCAGGAAATTAAGTGTGGGGAGAGAAGGGGCATGGAGAGCTTGGCTGGCCACAGAAAATAACCCCATGGGTCATGTGTTTGAGACCCCTGCCTTAGGTGAACTACTCCATCACCTAACAAATATGAGCCTCATACTCAGCCTCAGTGGTACACATACAATGATACAAAAGTATAGTAAAAAATATTTTTCACGGTGCATCGAGTCATAGTGCTGATGCACGTTATACTCCTTGGGAACAGCAATCATTTGTTGACAGATAAGGCATTGAATTTTATCTTTTACCTCTGTGAAAAAATATAAATTCTCCCATTTGTCTTGGAAAACTCTCTTTTCTTCCATGAATGTTCTTTTTTTTGATGAAGTCATTTCCAAGCAGTTTTAATAAAATATATTCACTTAATAATGCACCTCACTCAAAGGACCAAACAGGAACTTAGATTTACTCCTATTACAGCACCCTCCTGGACTGGGCTGCACTCACACTCCACTCTTGCTCTGCCCCTTCAAACCCCTTCCACAAAGATCCCACCCCAACTCTGCCCCGTCTCCTCCCCTAGTTCAACCCCTTCATCAAAGTTCGCACCCCAACTCCGCCCCTTCCCTGCCCCTAGTCCAACCTCTTCCCCAAATCCCCGCCCTTTTCTCCCCCTCCTTCCCTGTGCAGGAGGCTTCCCACTCCTGGCCCCTCTCTCCCAGAAACCGCTAAGCCGCCAGAGAACTGCCTGGTGGTAAGCAGAGCAGCACGTGGCTGAGAAGCATGTGGAGGAGCAGGGGGAGGCCACGGGGAGCTTGGCGGGGTGGTGGGAGAGCTTGGCCGGGGGGCCGCAGGGGAGCTTGTCTGGGGGCCGCAGGGGAGCTTGGCGGGGGGGACAGTGGAAGCATTGCGGGCCACAGGGAAGGGCTTGGCGGGCCGCATGTTTGAGACCCCTGGTGTAGATAGTGGCAGAGCACATGATCCCATCTCAATAAGTCTCAGCTCTCATGTAGGGAAAGCAGCACTGTGGTAATTCAATTCTCATGCATTACACTGGTATTGTGAGTCAGGATTCCATTTTTGGTGATGGTTGTGTGATTGGGGCTCCTGCTCACTAGAATATTGTGAACCCTAACCTCCTGGAATCAGACTACCAATTTATCCTGACAGGCCACATATCAGCCACCCAATAGTTACACCTTTCGTTCATTAAAGGTCTGTGACAAATTCAGACTGGTGATTTTTAGAGGTAAAAGGCTTCTTATTCTATTATCAATTCCGGAGGCGGCAAAGAGTCTTGTAGCACCTCAGATGAAGTGGGTCTTAGCCCCCAAAAGCTTATGATCCCAAACATCTCTGTTAGCCTATAACAGGGGTCAGCAACCTTTCAGAAGTGGTGTGCCAAGTCTTCATTTATTCACTCTAATTTAAGGTTTTGCGTCCCAGTAATACATTTTAATGTTTTTAGAAGGTCTCTTTCTATAAGTCTATAATATGTAACTAAACTATTGTTGTATGTAAAGTAAATAAGGTTTTAAAAATATTTAAGAAGCTTCATTTAAAATTAAATTAAAATGCAGAGCCCCCCAGACTGGTGGCCAGGACCAGGGCAGTGTGAGTGCCATTGAAAATCAGCTTGCGTGCCACCTTTGGCACCCATGCCATAGGTTGCCTACCCCAGCCTATAAGGTGCTACAAGACTCTTTGTTGCTTTTGCAGATCCAGACTAACACGGCTACCCCGCTGATACTATCAATTCCAGGAGTCATTTAACTTTCATCTAAATAATAAAGGGAACTACAATGTTCAGATAGCCCAGAAACTATGGTGCTGGGCACCAATATATGAGAACTTGCATAGACAAAGCGAGCAAATAAAATCTAGGGTTGCTACGTTTCTAATTGCTAGTAACTGGACCCCTGAAACTCTGCCTCTACCTTGCTGTCTCTCCCCAAAACCCTGCCCCTTCCTCTCAAGGCCCTGCCCCTGCACCCAAAGTCCCCGTCTCTATTGCTTGCTCCTCTCCTCCTTTTCTCCCCAGTCACCAGGGCCGGTGCCAGGTATTTTGCCACCCTAGGCAGCAAGCGCAGGGGGTGGGGGGTGCCAGTGGCCACCATCCTAGCGTCCGCTGAATTCCCACCTTCATTTCAGTGGCAATTCAGCGGACACTAGGACAGTGGAGAAGCCATTGACCTGTCACCGAATTGCTGCCAAGTGGGACAAAAAGCTGCCTTCCAAATTATGGTGCCCTAGGCGACTGCCTAGGTTGCCTAATGGGTATCGCCAGCCCTGCCCGTCACTCACTGGATCATTTCCAGGAATCTGCCCACAGGTAGGAGGTGGCCTCAGCTGAGTGGGTGCTGGTGTGGGTTAATGACCCAGCACCTCACCCTGCCCCCCAGTAACGGTTTAGGGTTCAGGTGCCATTTAGGGTTGCCAGGTCTTCTTTTCAGTCTGACTCTCTGATCAAAAACTGGGCACCTGGCAACCCTAAATGGCACCCGGACACAAAAGCAAAAAACCAGACTGTCCAGATAAAACCTAAACAGGTGGCAATCCTAACTAAATCTGAAGTTAGGTAAATTATGAACTCCTAGTCCATTATGTAAGAAAAATTCAGTTTTCCTAAAAGATCACTGTATGACTTGACTCTATAATTTTATATTCATAGATATGTAGGAACATTATTTTATTTAGTAGGGTTCATAGTTCTCTATATACTGTGCTGGTACAATATTGCATTGTTAAATTATGTCCCTATTAATGTCAAAGTATCAAAATAACCAAGTCTTTGGTAAATGATAACTACCTGCAAAATTATATATTTATCAATTAGACCATTTTAATTGGGAATTTGACAAAAATGTATATGAAATTCAGTGAATAAATTAGAATATTTTTCCAGTTTTAAACCAAATGTTTTTTTAAAAATTAAGGCCATATCATTTGGCGAAAAATAACTCAAGAGTGACAACTAGGGTCCCACAATTCCATTCATTATGGTTTGAAATGGCAACTGTGGCAACCCCTCTAAATGCAGGCTTTATGGAAAAGCAAGTAAACTTTGACAGTCATTACCTGAGCACTATGTCATACCACTATTGTTAATGATAAGCACTATCTAATTGTGCAAGCGCTTTTCCTTTTTGAATTATACGAGCGCTTATCTACCACAATTAGAGGCTACTGTGTGGATAGGATATCTTTGTGGTGATTAGAATTCACAAGGCCATGAGCCATATAGTGCAAAAACAATAGGTTTATTGAGTTTGTTGTCCCACAGTCAAATAACTCTTTTTCATTTCTCTACTCAGAGACATTGTCAATGACGGGAGAGTTGTCAATTACTTGAATATTTCAAGTAAAATAGCTGAAGGTTTTTTAAGAGGCTGAAAGTCTTTCAGAAGAGACTTTCTGGTGTAGAAATTTTTCCCTTACTTTGGCGGAAATTAACAGACTGTTCTTCTGGGTACTATGGTGATTAGAATCAGTTGAAGGAAATCCATCATGGAGATTGGGTTGTGAGAACATAAAAATGGCCACACTGGGTCAGACCAATAGTTCATGCAGCCCAATGTCCTGTCTTCTGATAGTGGCCAATGCCAGATTTTTCACAGGGAATGAACAGAACAGATAATCAAGTGATTCATTCCTTGTCACCCATTCCCAGCTTCTGGCAAACAGAGACTAGAGGCGCTTCAGAGTATGGTTTTGCATTCCTGTCTATCCTGGCTAATAGCCATTGATGGGCCAATCCTTCAAGAACTTCTCTAGTTTATTTCTGAACCCTGTTATAGTCTTCACAACATCCTCTGGCAAAGTGTTCCACAGGTTGACTGTGCATTGTGTGAAGAATGTTTTTGTTTTAAACTGTTGTTTGTTTTAAACCTGCTGCCTATTTGTTTCATTTGGTGACCCATAGTTCTTGTGTTATGGGAGTTTCTGTGCTACTCCTATAGCCACTGTCCTTCACTGCTTTGCATCATCTCACTTGTCCTTCTCACTCCATAGGATAAGATTCTACCAGCGTTAAAATAAGCTACTAACTTTATGAATCATAAAGTGTTTTTGTTACATGTGAAGAGTTCCATGATTTCACGGCTATAGTAGATTCAGAATATGATGTCTTTTGCAGATCTGGGCTTCTATAATATTATTTTCAGTATCTTGTGAATTTGGTACTTTGGAAGGGGGAATCATTGATGAAAGGATTACATAGGGATTAGAACAGACACTTCACATAACTATTGACTGACCAGTGGTCAAACAGTGTTTTACACAGACATAGCAGCAATCCAGAAATCATGGATTTCTACCAGAAATCTCTAGAAGTATTGTGAGTTAGAGGGTAGAGCATTGGGATGAAATTCAGATGATTGACATAGGTTACGTTCCTCTACTATTGACTCACTGTTGACCGTTAGCTGTCTGTGCCTCAGTTTCCCTCAACTACAAAATGGAGATAATTATACTTATTTGCCTTTGTAAAGCATTTTAAGATCCTTGCATATTATGTGCTAAGTATTATTATTAGTATTACTATTGTAAAATATCAAAAACCAAAGCAATCTTCTAGAGGATTCATTCAGAGTTCTATATTTAAAGGTTTAAAAGACGCACACTGTGATCTAATGTATTATAGGAGTTGTACAATAGCAAGAAACTTACCTCCCTGTTTTATACATATTAGATTTTTTCAACATTTTATTGTGCATGCCCCCAACAGCAATAACTATAATATGCTATACTTGGACAACTGCCAAAATTTGCCTGTATTTATTAATACCATCCTAACTATAACACTGCTGGACTCCTCTGAGTAGAAAATACAAATTGTTGCCATTTCAGACTTTGTTATGGACTGAAATTTTCCAACAGAGCAACTAAAGAAAAAATAACTTACCAATGAGCTAGAAGCTTGTTTTATTGCTTAACTGAAATAAGAGGCTTCACCTTGATGAAACTCTTTGTACTATGCTTGAGAGTTATCTGGACTAGCAGAAGGATGTGCGTGAATTTGCAGGCAAATGGAAATCAGAGAATCCATATGTTATACAATCAACATCAATGCAAATCTGAATTCAGTAAGAGGAACTGCAATGTGTTCTTCATAGACTTCAGAATCAATTAGAGAAGGCTCTTCATTGACCAATTTGCTCTACCCCCCTTCAAAGAAGAAGAGCAACACCCAAGTTATTCATTTGTTTCAATTTGTTTTGTGAGTTTACTGCTCATCCAAGATGCATGTCAGTAACCAGGAAATGAGCAGTTATGTCCAGTGGTCAGAGTAGGAGTCAAGCCTACCAGTTAGAACAGGAGTGGTGGTCAGAAATCAGAGCCCAGGGTTAGAGTCTGAATCAGTGGCCAAGTGCCAGAACTGAAGACAGGAATCAGATATGAGGGCTGGGACTGGTTTACCTGGAGTGAGGCAAGGCTGGGTCCAAGGCAGAAGCAGGACTGGGAATAATCAGGCACAGGAGCAATCCTACCCATGAACAAATGCTTTGAGCAGCTATTGAACTGCTTTGGCTGCTGGGCTTAAGAGCCAGTCTGCTGACTCTTTCAACCAGTCAGGCACTGTAGCCAGTCAGGCAACCTACTGCAGGCTAGTTGCACCTGTTAGGTTGCCCAGAGACTGGGATCTGCTGCAGCCCTGATTCCTGAAAATGTGTTGGTTGACCAGAAGATTGAAATCCTCTGTTAGCCTGAGAAGAGGAATAGCACAGGCAGAAATGATGCATGCTTCCCCACACTGTCCCCCTGATGGCATATCTCAACCCACAACTGAAAGCAGTGTTTGGGAATCAAAAAGTGGTTTCATTTTCAGCATTAGGTACATTCATTCCTTGATCTTTCTACTGAGATTTTCAGTCAGTGTGCCAATAATAAGTGGTGCTGTTCTTTGAAAGCTAATGTTATCATGTAAAATTTTCAGAAGTGCCCTAGGCATCTAAGTCGCCTTGACTTTCAGTGGGACTTAGGCTCCTAAGCACCTAAGTCACCTTTGAAGATAAGATTGACTTCTAAATCATATAGATGAAATTTTCAGATGTGCCTGTTGTGTTGGTATCTACTGTTCAGGACCACCAATTCATTTTACATGCACTACTGAATAGCCATCGGTGATGGTAACAACTTTCAGACATTATTTAGCTACGGCATATTGGTGGCCTGGAGGTGGAGTCTTTTTCTATTACAAGTGCCCTGGGCCATCCAGTTCTCCAAGTGCATGTACTGTAGAACATGGATTCCTATAAATAAAGCAACAGGCGTACCATCAAATTGCATATAGTTATTCACCAACACCTCCTTTATCTCCCTCCATGAGTAAGCCAGAGATGATTATAAGTACGTTTCAGGAAATAAGCCTAGCAGAGACTAAAGCAGAGCAAATTCACAAAAGTATCATATGAGGGTGAATGAGGCATCAGAATATAAATAGAAAGTACAGCATCAGTTCTAAACAAATGCTTCCAAGGTCTTTGTGTTCATTGACAGCTTCAGATATTCAATGTAAATGAATTTCACTCTCGATACCGGGAACCCAGTAGCTTGTGGCGACAGTGTTGCTTTTATAAACTTATCCTATTTTTCCCCTTCTAGGGTGAAAACAGTGCCTATTATAGATATATGCTTTTGCTGTGCATCAGTATAAATGTTCAGTCGACAGTGATTGTTGGCAGATTTTATAAAATATTTGTATAACAAGATAATGTTATAAATAGGAAACTAGATTAACCTCCATTCTTCACCAGTCTCATAAGCACACCAGAAAGTGATCAGATTTAGCCCAGTTATCTTCTGGAGGCCTGTGGGAAAAAATACAAATGCTATTATAAACTGAAATCTTTTATCTATGAATTGATTTAGGTGAAACTTAGAAGATTTAGAAATTTGTTTTGGATGAGTCCTCAGAAGTTTAACTGCTTAATTCAGATTTTTATAGCAGTGGTTGAACTGGTTTCAATAAAACAGGACCTGATCTTTATATTGAGCCAGATCTTTTTTTAAAAAAAAGCTGGAAAAGTTTAATTTTTAACTATTACTTTTCATTTGCACACTTCTTTACATCCTTGATCATGCTGGAAACAAAATGTAGCAAAAAAGATATTTCTCTCTTATGTAAGTACTGAAAGTACCAGTAGCAGAAACTTCACAAGAGAGCCTGACTTTACAGATGAAAGAGGACCAGATAAAAGTTAATGAAAACATCCAAACACTGGGGTGTGTGTGTATTCACTGATTTATCTGTTTTATGTATCCCCATCTGTGCCTGATCCACAGAACGTGTGAGGCTGTGACCTTCCCAGTTACAGAGCCTGGCTCATTGGTTGAAGTGGACAGACTCATGTTTTCATTCTGGAGATCTCGGATTCAGTGTGTTGGCCAAAATGGTGGCTTTCACATTTGTACAAGCTGAAGTTTTCACCCTAGGAGTAATAAACTCCTGAGGCAAATATGAAAACTGACGGATTTTATTTGAGACATTTAATTCAATAGAGCTTAACTGAAATTTCATGAACAGGTGAGGGAGATTTTTATTTCTTGCAAGTTCCATAGACATTTCACCCCCCTTCAGAGCTCTAATGCAGAGTGTCAAGTTACAAATATCAACAGAACCAAACCCCTGATTTTTTTTCAGGTGCCTTTATTACTAATCTTTCTCCCCCTTTCCTTCACTTTCTCCACAACCCAGCCATCATTTTTGCTCCCATCCCTTACTTTAATTGACATGCCCAAATCAACTTTCAGCTTTTGATTTCAATCATCCCTCTCTTTGATTCCCTGGACCCAGATCCAGTGAATCCAATTCTGTTATTCCTATTCCTCTTTTTTTTACTTAAATCCTATTCTTATACCTTCCTGAACTACCAGATTCATGGCACTGAGGGCTCCACGGTCCTTGGCAATCTTTGCTGCTATTTTCAGATTTCATCTCATGTGAAGTTTCCCCAGTTCAGAAGAGCCTTGGCATGAATAACATCCCTCTAACCTGGGGGAAACCTCAGAGGCATGAGCTTTGGAAACAAATATGTACGAAGAGGAAATTGCTGTTCTGGGTGATATATGACTGCTGTTCTGGGAGATGAGCGGAGACAAAGCAACATGCATGAGCTATTGGGGGTGGGGGATATAAGAGGATACTTATCCAGTCCTCAGAAGGTTTGGATTCAGCAATGGGCTGAGGTTCTAGCTATTTTTGAACTGGCTCACCCAAGCTGTGATCTCAAGATGTTGCTATTTGCCAGATATTTCAGCCTTGATGAACAAGCCCCTCTAGCTCACTTGGGAAAGCTTACAAACAAGAACATTCACTGCTGTTCTCCCGCTGGGCTTGGGACAAAAAACAAGTATGAAAGCTGCCAATATTTCTCTGTTTGCTTATTTCATCTGAATGGGACCAGTGCAATGATACAGAAAACACTGAGAGCCCAGAGCAAAAGCAACACAGTTAAAGTGCTTATTGGGTTTCTTCTAAGAGATTTCTTCAATGGTTTTAATAGAGCTTAGTGAACTGTTTGCAGCAAAGAGTTTAGCTGAGGGTTTTCAGCCTTTTCTCCCAGTTTCTAGGTTGTTTGCCAATGGATTTTGTGAATTTGTTAGTTATTGCAATTGTTCAAGAACTCACTGGTGAACTGTGTTTGTCTCATGCGTTTCCTATTCATTACTGCCACTATGTATTATCTACTTCAGTCACATGACATTGTCTCTGTACTGTGAATGGTTGAGTGTAACTATAAGAAAGGGAAGGAAGGTGTTATCTTGTTATGAGGGCAGAGTGAAAGGCTGGGATCACATTGTGGTATTTGAAGCCACCCCAGGAAATGAGGACTTTTTAAATATTATCCTTTCCAGGACACTTGAAGAAGGCCTTGCCTATATCATCACTACTTGAAAAACAAGGCAATTGCATTATTACAGGAAGAGATATTTTCAGATAGCTACCGTGCTGTATGGCTGTAATAGGGTGACCAGACAGCAAGTGTGAAAAATCAGGACAGGGGATTGGGTGTAATAGAAGCCTATATAAGAAAAAGACCCCAAAATCAGGACTATCCCTATAAAATTGGGACATCTGGTCACCCTAGGCTGTAAAGCAGTTCGTAACCTGTTGTAGTATTAAATACCTAATATACTAAAGGTATTCTTTCAGTTTGCTGGCCCCCAGTTTTCCATCATCCATTCCAGTTGCCTGGGTCTCTGTCACACAGTGAATGTGTCCTGTGTGTATGTAAATATACAGTACTATTTTGGGAAGAATGTGCTGGATTCCTAGACTAGCCTCTATTTGAGGGCTCTGGCCAGTGATCTGGGAACATTTCAGCAAGTCTATCCCTCTGCTGTGTTAATGAAGCATTGTTCTATTTTTAACATTCTTTACTGGTCATCCATCCACACAATGTAAAAGGGAGATAGTTGTCGGGGGAAAAGGGGGAAAGGGTTTACCAAAAGGCCAGATGCACTGAGTTCCTCCCAAGCAATCATTCATCACCAAACCAACCAGCAGCCACCAGACCACAGCAATCACCAACCGCAGCAGCAATCCAATCCTTCAGTACCCAAGCCTCAACCACCCATGCTTTAGCTGCCTGTCTCTCTTGTAACCTCAGCTGCTAGTAATTAACCCCATCCATCCAGTCAACCTACACAGACACACCCCACAGCAATTCCAGGCAGCCAAGGACTTTTACCTATGCCAGTACCCACACAGCGAACCCCCATCTTCATCCTCAGTCACTCCAGCAGCCAGAGTTGCCAAGTTTTGTTTCAATAAGAAAAAATAACACTTTCAGTTTTTTACCTTTTTTCCAACTAGGAAAAGGAGACAAAAATTAAAAGAAAAACAAGGTGGGATCAAAAACCATTTCTTTATTTGGCCCTCTTTTTTCTAGTGGAGTAAAAATATTAGACGTATGGGATTTTTTTTCTGCATCAAAATAAAAAAATTCTCACAAAAACTGAAAATTTCAAATGAAAACAATAAATATTCATCTCTTTGTATTTTTTTTAGGCATATTAATCTTTTTTCTACCAGTGCTTGCTTGTGGGTGTAATCTTAATCTCCCATATAACTAGAGCTGTATAATGGAAAAAAATGGGGTCAAACCAAAAATAATTTTTTAAAAATTCTTGGCAAACAGAAAAGTAAAAAAAAAAATTAATTGGGCTCAGATAAAAGGCTTAATTTGACCCCAAATGAAATGTTTTGTTTTGGTTTGAAATGTCTTTGACATCACTGAACTTTTTTTGAAATTAAATTGAAGGAAATTTCTAAATGAAAAATTATATTGAACCAAAAAATTGAAATGTTTCTTTTTACATTTTTAAATGAAATGTTTAGATTTTTTGTAATTTTCTTTCCTGACATAAACAATTTGGTGAAATTGACATGAATTAATGCAATGTTTTAGTATTGCTGAATGTGCCTCTTCCACCAAAAAAACGAGTTTATGTATAACTGTGCTTGAAACGATTAGATTTTTTTATCAGTAAATGTTGATTTTACCCCACATATACAAACTGAAGAAAAAATATTTCCATTAATAATTGAAATTTACAGATAGACAGAGTAAGACACGTGTTGCTTGAGAACATAGAAGAGTTTGACTTAAGGATATTTAGTTTGTATATTTTTACATGTGACATTGCAATTGATATTTTAATGATTATAGAACTTTAATTTTTTTAATCTCATCTGTCATAAAATGATGACTGTCTGACCTCCTTGTAATTTCCTACAGTTATGAAAAATGAAATCAATAAAAATTGGGGAGAAAATGCTTAAAACCCATAATTTTGAGTAACTATGAATATTTGCTTAAAACAAACATCGATATTATCAACTGAAATTATATATAAAATCAAATTCAGTCAAGCCTACATATAACTTTATCAGTAGTAATGTTCAAATGAATGTTAAGTACTGACTGCATCACCAGTTTGAGCAGGGGGCAGGAAGAGGGGAGGAAAATGTTATGGAATCAGTACTTTTCTTCCTGCGTACATGACCAGCATGGACAGAAGCTTGGCTTAGCTCTACTGACTGCAATTGACGGAGAACTAGTTTGCTACCAGTGTGGGCCAACAGCAAGTTAATTCTCTCTTGGAACAAGAGGGGAAAACCAGGAGAGAAGATTCCCTAGACTGCTTCTACTATGTGTCATCCATGCTTATGGAAAAAAAATGAAACTGACAGAATAATTTGGCCAAACTTGATTCCATTGCTAGTTTATTGGTTCTCTTTTTGAAAGTCCTTTTAATTTTTACAGCAATATAATAGCAACAAAATAGGCCTGAAAACCAACTGATAATGGAGAACAACTAAATGTTCTAAGGCTAAATTGTCCAGCTTTGCCTGAAGATCAGGGACTCCCCTAAATCCGTGTTAGGTTGAACCTATAGAAGGTTATACTAGATTCCTTGGCACTGGCAGCCTTATAACTGAGATATATTTTCACCTGTCAAAAAATCAATAAACTATACAGTACTTAATCCTTAAATGTTTCACTATTAGAATCATTTTCCTATCCCTCTGGATTAATGCATCATAAAATAGAACACTCAATTTTACATGAATAAATTAAGTGTTTTTCAACTTACAGTAATGAGGTAGTGTTGGCTCATACAACTTTAAAAACTGGTTGATATTCATGTATTGTTATCCGTAAGATATCTTTGCGCTCTGCAGTCCTTTATCAGACAAAACTGTTGATTTCATTGGCAGTTCAGCCTAAGCAAGGACTGCAGATGTGACTCTTGACTCTCTGTTCATTTTTAGCCTGGAATAATTTAATGCATTAATGGGTTTCCTAACAATCTTCCTGATTCTTTTCATTATGCCAGTTACTTCCCAGTGTTAAAGATAAGAGAACATGCATTGTAAGATGGGCATGTTAATGGCTCTTGGTTTCCTGAAAAGTAACACAGAAAGTGTTCCTCTTATACAAGGTAGCAAAAGATTCCAGACATACATTTTATGAGAGCACAAAAGGAAGACGTTAACATGCTGTGTTGTTCAGTTTAATGTCAAAGATCTGTCAAACAATTTAGAAGCAATTCATGGCAATATCTATGTGGCTGCTTGAAATGAATATGAGATCTATGTAGTGCCCTTCCTCATGCCCAACTATAAAGTTCCCCCAAACCAAATAGCTTTTTAGGTAGATGAGTTTACTTCTGGTTTACTTCTGAAAGCTGATCTCTAGCCAAGAGAAATGGGTTATTCTCTCAGGCATGATATAGTATACATGCAAAGGAAGTATAGTCTTGTAGTTTGGGCCCTCATCTGGGGATCAGGAAATCAGGATTTTGGTTCCAGTTCTGCCACAGACAAGTCCTTAAAGTAGCCTCTGATTTTGCAATCAATGGGAGAAGCGGGTGCTCATCGCCACTGAAAATCAGGCCCATGTTGTTTCTAGTTGGGCAAAATCTGAGGCACTTCAAGTCAGCTGTTGTTTTGAAAATGTTGGCTTTAGCCCCTCTGTGCTAGAGATTTACATCTGTAAAATGGAAAGTTCCAGTGCGGTAAAGAAGTGTGGATGTGAACATACATTTATTAATGGTCTGAGGTATCTCCCTGGTAATTTCGTGGGAAATTCAGCCCAGGTTCAGTGTAAAAATCTCTGGCAATCCTTTTGGTGAATGTAGAGAAGGCTTGAAATTTTGTTCTGAAAGTGTCATGCATCAAATCTGAGTGAAGCAATTCACCGAACTGAAAGTTAGAAAACTCATGTATGTCTCAAAAACTTTTCATTGCCATCCTTTCTACTGACTGTAACTGGTAATGGAAAAGCATTTTGTATCATATCCTCATTATCCTCCTCCTCCTCTTCCTGGCCTAAGGACTTCTTCTAAGATGCATTAGGTAGAGGATGAATTTTTATTAATTTGTATCCATAGTTCGTTTATATTTTAGCTGTAAATAGAAAAATACTTGGGTCAATGACAATGACTGTGGAATCATTAGAAACTCAAAATAAACATGTGAGAGTGGGCACTGAGATACACCATGGTCACCGTTGGTCTAATTATTTCTAGCCATCCTTGTTTTGACTTGCCAGTACATCCCTGTAGTCTGTATCAGACCAAAATGTGATCAAAACTATAGTGACTTGTCTGAGTATAAATGTGATTCATGCAGAGAAAGTTGTAAAATAGAAGGGAATGATGGCAATGGCTGAACTGCTAACAATTACAGTCTTTGATTTGAGTGATATAGTAGGTTTTTTTGTATATTTTTTTCCACTTCTCCTCTACCTGCCTCCTAGTGTCAAAAGAGGAGGTTCTCTTTTCTTTTGCACTAATCATCTCTGACATGCTGTTGGCAACCTTATCCTTCAGGTTCTTTTGCTTGTATTCTAGAACACATTCACCCCATGGGAGAAAAGCAAACATGATGTCTTTAAAAAGGAAATCTAAAAATATAGCTAGGAGATACTTGTCTGTATTCAGTGCCTTGGCATCTGTTCTGTATATAGGATTTCTTTTACCAGTGCACTTAGCAATGTTTAAATAGGTTACCTAATTTGAAAGGCAGTAAAAGGTATAGCTTAAGATAGTGCTACTAAGGTAAAATCATGAAAAGGCAAATGTAACCTAGCATGAGGGTTTGTAATGGTGAGATCTATGAAAATGTGCAAAATATGTTTACAGAATGATGGGAGCCACACTGCCTGCCACACTTAAAACCATATTGTGCACAGTATTAGAAAATAAAGTTTATGGAGTAATCTAGTATTGCCAGAGAAATGAACTCGACGACCTAACAGGTCCCTCAATTCTCACAATGTGAAGTAGGTAGAGAAATGTAATTATTGTCTCTATATGAAGAGGGAAAGTGAGGCAGAGCCGGTAAGTGGCTTGATCAGTGTCACAGAAGAAATAATTCTCATACTCAGAATTAGAATCCAGGCATATGTTCAGTCCACTAAACTATCCACTTCTTTAAAAAATAAAATCTAGAAATCGCATCAAATCTTGATAAGATTTTTTTTGAAAAAAGGATAGTGGGTGAAATCCTGGCTTCACTGAAGTCAATGGGAGTGTTTCATAGACTCAGACTCATAGACTTTATGATCATTTAGTCTGACCTCCTGCACAATGCAGGTCACAGAATCTCACCCACCCACTCCTGTAGTAAACCCCTAACATCTATGTCTGAGATATTGCAGTGCTCAAATCATGGTTTAAAGACTTCAAAGTGCAAAGAATCCTCTTTTGAATTCCATTGAATCAGGATTCAATTTTCAAAGATCTGTGTAACCTGAATATCAGTTGTGGCCTGCTCCTTAAACTCTTGCACAGGTAACTGTTTCTCACATTGTCTTAAATGGGAGTTTACTTGCATCTAGTGCACAGGATCAGACCCTTCAACTCTCTTTTTTTCCCCTGGTTACATTTTTGTTTAATATAAGGATGTTTGGTTTTTTCTCTTGGCGTAGTTTTGCTTTACTGAGGTTTTTAGTGAGCAATATAGCTAGGCTGGCTGTGAACATTTACATGTAGTTTGTTTGTGTCCTTCTGCTTTCCTACTTGTTTATGTTCATTCAGAGAACATGTTGACAGTACAGTGAAGGCTGATGCATTCACAAAATAGTCATTAAGTACTGCTTTTTTGAAGAATTCCTCTCTACAGAATTCTGCTTCTAAAGAGGATAGTAATCTGCCAGGTAGCAGTTGTTTGTGTGTGTGTGTGTGTGTGTGTGTGTATAGCATTTAGAATTTATTGACTTTTATTCATACATCTATATATTGTTTTATATATAGAACTACCTTTGAATCTGTTGATTTATTCCCATGAACATAAATTTATTTATTTGAATTCTTTTGCACATCTATAACTTACTTTTCTTATGAGAGCGTGCAGCTACAACTGATCTGAAAACATTTTACTTTGCCAGGGGGGAAAAAAAAAGCCAAAATGGAAAAAGAATAATTGAGCTATATAAACAAATGATTCTGCCCTTACATCCCTTCAATCCTCTTTCCCCCTCCTCCGCACTCAAACATGGCGCTGGTTTCTTGCACTGTAATCACATACGCCCACGCTAAGTAGGCACAAAGATCATGCTGCTGTGCAGGTAAAAGGAGCTGAGTCTGACCTCCTTTTTTTGCAGGGGGACTAATTTGGCTACAAAGTGCTCTTTCCAGTTAGGCAGAAATGTAATTTGGAATAATGTCCTCTCCATCACAGGAACAACAGATGCTTTATCTGTTGTCTGCAATCTCTTTCCTACTGGGCAGGTCTTGTATCCAGATAAGCTGATTTCTGGGCATTCCAGTGGAAGGTTCATGGCCCAGTAGCAACCATGCCATACAGTCTGTGGCAGGGCCACAGCAGAATGATCACAGACTTTGGTGGACTTGGAGCCCATGTTGTGCAAATCCACAGTGGGGAGACTGAGCAAGCTTCTGAAGGAGCAGAGAACGCATCACCTCTCTGCCGGGAGAAGGACCTATCAGGAATCAATAGGGACATGGAATACAGACATAGGAGGAGGAGGAGGGAGTGCTGCTGAAAACACAAAGGGAGAAAATCCCTCCCTCTGAAGTCAATTACATACAGGCTATACAGACATTAAGAACCTAGTCCCACAAGTGTTGAGTAGCTGTGAATACTCTGAGTCAGATACCAAACTATTTCTGATCCAGTAAGTTGAAGCAAGCTATGGGGAATGGACAGGATTTGAAGGAGGAGAGTGTAGTGGAGCTGTGTAGTGTGCTTGCCATGCAGAATGGTCAGAAGATTCAGAGATGTTTGTGTGAGAGGCTGACTAATGGGAGGATTAGGCTGACATCATTAGTGGAGCAGAGAAGAGGGATGATGCAATAAGAACCTTCTTTGTATGCTTAGATACATTTTTGCTCTCATTTTTCTTCCAAGTAGACCTTTAACTCCTCTAACCAAGCTGCTACCCCATCTAGCGGCAGGAGTGACTGAAAATCATGAATTAGTCACTACACACACCATTTGCATCCACTATATTTACTGAAAGCATTTAGGCCTTGGTCAAATCCTTTCTCTGTTATGATATATCCCTGTCCTACTATCTTCTCCTAACTAAGCCTCAGGTCAGTGCAGCAGTAGAGATGTGCTCATATTTCTGAACATGATGCACATTTATCTGCACTAAGTAGAAACCTCCCTGTGAAGATAAGAACCACGTCCTCAGTGCTACTGCCTTGACTCTCTGCACATCTTTTAGCAGCCTGCAGGATTGAGTCTTAAGTGACTAGTAAAGTCTGTTGGTTAAAAATTGAATGCATGCTTTATACTTCTAAGTCTAGAATACTCCCCTATTGCATATGTGTTCTCTCAAATGTTTTTCCAGATGACCACATTTGAACAGTACACAGTACAAATTAAGTTTTTTAGTTTTATGGATATCATTATGAAACATCTAAAGACCAAATGTATTCCAATAATCATTACAATGATGAAAAAATTCCTTGCTTCAATAATTGATTTATGCTTCATTTAAATGTATGGAGCAGTTCCAATATCATTTCTTATTAGCTCTAATGACAAATTTTAAACTAGCATGATTCTGAAATAAAGATGAAAATTTGCCTTACAACTTATTACATTTAAATGGATTTAATATTTAATATTTAAAAAATCATTTGATGTAAATAGCCATCATGAATCACTGCAAATATATTTAGCTGTAATTAAAGTTTTTTCTTTAGCCATATCTAGTTGTTTCATAATAAATTATTTTCCTTCTTCTCTCTTTGAAATGTGTAGGTTACATTTAACATTTTTATTTGTGGAATAACATTAGTTTTCTTCAGAAATACTGGTGGTGCTTATTCAAATGTTCACTACTGTGTTTGTGAGACAAGTAAGTGCAGTATCTAATTCAAGTTTTCTTTTCCTGTTCCCTTGTTTATGAAGCTACATACATAAATTATGTATTCCCAAATAAAGGAAGACAGAGAGTACACAGGAACCTGAATGACAGATAGTTGTGAAGCTTCTAACATATTTCAAACTAAAAACTTTTGCTGCAAGAATCATACAAGAAAATCTATTTTCAACTGGTCCCATATTGCTGATTTTGCAGTATGGTATGCAAAGAACTTTATATGAGACAAGATCCTATAGGCTTGGTCACAAGGCAGCTAGCTAACTTTTGACACACATGATAAAACTATTGTCTACAGACCACAAAAGTCCCAGTTCAAGTGACATCTATAGTAAGGTGCAAGGATGGATGTACACTGAATCCATCTACTCTTCTTGGAAAGGATTGATTGATTGACTAATTGATTAAGATCCTGATTCTGCAAGGTTAGTTATTGAGTGATCCTATTGTCTTATTTAAAATTAGACATGTGCTTAAATACCTTACTGAATCAGGGCCTAACATGGGACTACCTCTGGTCATTCACAAACACAACATTAAATTACTGCCTGCTAGGCAGTTCGATTAGTTAGATTTTACTATGCCATCAGTAGAAACTGCACTCAAAACCAAGGGAAACCATTCTTGTATCTGCTTTAGAGACACCGTAGTTTTACTTCTGAGTGTTTAAGAAAATTCTAGCAGTTCCCTGCAGTTCCCCAGATGACAATGTGGCATTGTCATAACTAGCTAAACATTTTATTTCTTTACTACTTAGAAAAATCTTTTTGACATGAAGGACCTGAATCTATTATCACTCACGCTGGTGCAAATTGACAGTAGTTCCATTAAATTTTGCAAATAAGACCAGAGTAGAATTGCCAATTTTGGTTAGATGTATTCCTGGAGGTTTCGTTACATGACATATCTTTAATTAAAAGCTTAATCTTGAATTCCTGAAGACTCCAGGACAATCCTGGAAGGTTGGCAGCCTTTGACCAAAATCAGGCTCCAAATATTTTCACTATAGAGAATCTTGGTGGTAGAATACACACAATACTGAAAAGTTAGTTGTTTGCAGAAATGAAATCAGTTTATCTTAGCAGCAGTATAGCATCATGTAATGATCACTGCTTAGTTACCACTAAGTATTATTTACAAACAGTGAGTGAAACTATTTGCATGAAAATGATACTATCAGCTTTTCAAAGTTTCTAAAGAGTCAGGCCTTACTGCTGTGCAGGGGGCAGAATTCAATCTTAATGTGTTTTTTCTCCATTTATTAGAGGTATTTCTTTATGGAACCATCACAGCTCTTTTTAGGTGATCATTATTTTCTGTATTTTTAGTGCAGCAGAAACCAACAGGACCAGTTTTTGTTTACTACTTTGCCTGGGCACCAGGCTTCTCTACAATAATAGCATCAGGAATTTGCATTAGGTATCAAGTAGCATTCAAGCGGAAAGATAGTCTATCTTTCAGTAATCTGAAAAAACCCATGAATGACATTAATTAGTAGAGAGGAAGACTACTTGTTTTCTAAAGGCTTCATGCAGAAAGTATGTATGTCCACTATTAATCAATCACTACTTGTCATACTTACAATTTTTGCAATTACTTCCATTCACTATAACAAAAATAGTTTTTTAAAAACAATATTTCTATGCTACAGGCATGGAAATGCATGTAAACATTTTTTTAAAGAAGTAGTACAATGCAGATTTCTGATCACAGCATCGTTTTCCCTGAAGCTTTGAAATAGTCTCACTTTGCTAAGAGTTCCAATCTTATGCAGATTTCAGAATCTTGAGGAACCCAAACTTTTTTCTAAGAAGGTTCGTTCTCCTTTTAGTGGACTATTTAACTGAAGCAGAAATGGGACCGTAGAAATTATTTTCTTATGCAAGTATTAGTACTGTCCCCAATATATTTGACTTACATAAAAAATTCATAAGTTCCTGATCCTAACCCCACCCAACCCATCTCATTTCATTCACTATCAAAAAAAGGATGACTCCTGCTCCAGTCAACCCATCATACCAGCCTCCATTTTGGAGATACTCCCTGTAAATATCTGCAAAAGGAATTCATTATCCTCCTCCAAAACCCTCCTTAAAATTCTCTTTTGTCATGAAGCTGACAACAGTTAGGCTGCTAGTGTGCAAAGATCACTGCCTATTGTGCTGGCCTATATTGTCTCATTTTTTCTTGTACTCCCCCATATGTCTGTAAGCTTTGTTGTTTCTTGTCATATACTCAGATTGTAAACTCTTTGGTTCGGGTACTTTTTTGTTCTACATTAGTACAGTACCTATCAGAATGGGGCCCTGGTCCATGACTGAGACTCCTAGACATTATGATAATACCAATAAGAATTATTAATTTGTGACATTTGCATTAAAAGTTGTATAAGTGTAGGCAGAAGAGATATCAATGTTCTGCTTCAAGCATTCACTACTCATAAGCATGCAGACAAAGCCCTGGTCTACACTGAGGGGAGGAGGGAATCAACCTAAGATATGCAACTTTAGATATGGGAATAGCGGAGCTGAAGTCATTGTATTAAGGTCGACTTACGATGGGGTCTTCATGGCACTGAGTCAGCTGCTGCAGCTCCCCTGTCAACTCCGCCTGCCCCTCTCCTGGCGGTGGAGTACTGAATTGGATGGGAGAGCGCCCAGGGATCGATTTATCACGTCTAAACTAGACGCAATAAATCAACCCCCAAAAGATCAATTACTACCTGCTGATCCGGCAGGTAATGTAAACCTACCCAAAGAAGTCAGAGATAAGCAGGAGTATGTTCAGATTAGCCATAAGAAGTGAGCATTTTTCCATTTCATTTTTATAGATAAGTATTTTTGGCTTGGCAGCTGTCTTAAAAAAAAAACCCTTACAAATGGAAGGTGATCATGGACAAAACATAAGAAAAAATCCACATAAGAGAAAATGATACAAACTGACAAGTAACATGAAAAAACAGTAATGTGCTATTTGAATAACACATACCTGAGCACATATGATAAATGCTGGAAAAAGTTGAAATGGTAACTACATCATAAGGGATCTGTGATAAGGGATTGTGGGTAACTACATCATAAAGGACTGTGGTGCAGATAGGCCCCACACTGGCAATGAGGGGGTTGTAGACCCACATGGCCTGCACCTCAGTACACCTGCAGCTAATGTCAGGAGGAGGAGGAGACCTAGTCCAGTTGAAAGCTGACCAGGAAGGAGAACAGGGCTCTACTACTTCTTCGATGGTTTGAGCCTAGAGCCTAAGGTAGCTTGCTACGTTGGCAAGCCATTTTGTGGATGGGCTGTTTAGGCCTGTGAAGACTGATAAGAAAGGACTGGTCTCATGGAGACAAGCCTGGAGCAGAAGAGTGGGGTTCTCCTGATGAATCCTTAGATGACCCTGGTTTTTAGTGCACTAGTTTCCTTTTTGTTTTGAACTCTCAACACCCTGGAAGCTGTTGGACTCCAGTGTGCATTAGGGCACCATGGCACCTGATCTGTGAGGGGCAGCACCTGACTGTCAGGCACAGCAAAGGAGCCATACCCTGATGGGCCAGACGGGGATGCCACCTAGACAACCTGGTTTCAGATTTTTTTTAAAATCTAAAAATAATGGCCAAATGCATTCCCTCTTTATAACTCCAGTGATGTATCTCAATAGAGCTAGAAACAAGATTAACTTGGTCCATTGCTTATATTATAAACTCATCACCTTTCATTGTTTGTTTGAAGCCATCTTTGAATTATTTCCCAAATTCACAATTTTTTAAATAACTGAATATTTTATAGACATGTGAATATTGTAGAACCAATTGGAAAGATCAAACCATGTGTCTTTTTTTTAATTAACAAGTTTAGTGAGAAACCTGAAACAAACTATGTTCATGAAAATATTTGTCTTGAATAACATCTGGTGATGTTGTGGGCAGTTTTCAAAACATGGCTCAGCATGGTTTTATACAGAAATAATCTGGAATTCATGGTTTCATCTGGTTTTGATATAGAACCAGGTGAAGCTCATTGCTTTTGACTAGGTTTCACTTTAAAAAACTTAGTGAGAACTCAATGGAACGAAACTGAATAAAATGTTTGTATTGAATTCCTGCTCTGATACAATATTTAGGGAAATTTTAATGTGTATTTTAAACTTTCGTCTGACTGAACTTGCAGATCACACACATAAATAACACTGCCAAACTAAAGTAGGAGCCAAAAATTATACTAACACTTATATTAAGTTGCTTTCTACCTTTGCTGTGCCTGAACATAAATATGTTTAGTAGCATATTATAAAGCAATCATTTTGTGCCATATATTTTATTAAAATGACACAACAGTTAAAATCTATTTCAACTGCAGTATATATATTTGACTTGATAAAATAATTTGAAAGATGTCACCTTGAATCACACAACAGTGATTATTTACTAAAATAAGATAGAGACACTTTGATTCTAATAAGCAAATGCCTGGCCTGAAGTCGCACCTTCATATGCATCTAACAGTGCTCTCATTTTATCATATTTTAAAAATCCACACCTCACGTTTTCTCTTTCCTTATATGGATGGTGCTAATGACACACATAGTAAACCTTGTATTAGCTCTCTACTTCAATAGGATTTGTTTAATTTCAGCTGTCAAACAATATGGAGGCTCCACACATGCACTTTTTTGATAACCCCAGGATTTAAAATATATTACCAGAATGATGGCAGTAAATGTTTTCCAAACAATAGTATTTATTGACCATACTCTTTCCCAGGATTTATACAAATCTGTGCATGTCAAATCTCTCATATTTGTCTACCACAATTGTATGCATGCTACCAATGTAATATATATATTGTAAAAGTGTATTGGGTGGGTGACTAACCCAGGGTATTGATAATGTGATATGCAACATTTTACCCGTAGCTCACTTATCCAAATCTAACTCATGCTGGTACTAGCTGTAAGTTATTACCATATGATGGCTGTTCAGTGATCAGTCCGTGAAATGTATTGGAGCTTTACTGGAGAGGTATCCATATCCTATACCAAATACCCATCATGGCATCTGGCTTTTCACCTCCAGAATTGATTTCCCTAGAACAATGCTGAACAAACAGGAAATGACAGAGCCACAGACTCCATTGGACGCTTCACTGAGACCACCAAACTGATTTTACATTTGATTTAAGACAGACTTAAACATATCTGTGAAAGAACAAATAACTTACATTTCTGTGCAACCTGGCCACCAGCAATGCCCCTTCCCTTTCAACATTTTCACTTTCTCACTTTTTGTTTGATGGATGCTGTGTTACAGTACGTAATAATTATAGATTTTATCTAATTGTCCTATTTGGTAATGTGGAACTAATGTATCTGTGCAACTTCCAAGTGCAATATTTAATCTGACAAAATATTACTTGTGTAGCATAATCATAACATAAAAACATTATTTTAACTCTGAATTTACTCTTCTCATTCCACATTTTATTACCTATGATGGTATTTATATTGCCACCTCACCATGGTATCTGAGCACCTGACATTACACTAATATCACATAATAACTGTAATTATAATTTATTAAAATTAAAATAATTATCTTGCATTAAAGCATTATCAGATTCAGAATGTCTGACGTCCATACTTCTTAGTATCTGACAGATTTGATTAATCTGTTATTATTAGAGCATAGAGGCTTATTGACATCTGATACCAGTTTTAGCCTACATGGTCACTCAGTAATGAGAAAACAATTTTTCCCACAGAAGGCTTCAGATACAAAAGTGATTACAAAGACACTGAAAATGTGTAATCTGCCCTCAAATGCCTATTTACAAAAATATTTTCTAAGCCTTCCTTTTCTGCATATGAAGAAACTGAAGATATACTAAGTACCAGAGGGGTAGCCAAGTTAGTCTGACAAACTAGTCTGTAGTTAGACACACACAAAATGAGATGTCCAGTGCACTTTAAAGACTAAGGGTACATCTACACTACCCACTGGATCAGCGGATAGTGATCAATCTATCGGGGATCAATTTATTGCATCTAATGTAGAGGCGATAAATCGATCCCTGAGCACTCTTCCTGTTGACTCCTGTACTCCACCTCCACAGGAGGCAGAAGCGGAGTTGACGGGAGAGTGGCAGCGGTCGACTCGCCACCGTGTGGACGGCCAGGTAAGTCGACCTAAGGTACGCTGACTTCAGGTACGCTATTCGCACAGTTGAAGTTGCATATCTTAGGTCGAGCCCTTCCTCCCCGCCCCCACCCCTGCCAACACACACATACTCTGTAGACCAGGCTTAACAGATTTGTTTGGGCATAAGCTTTCATGGGTTAAAAAACCCTCAGATTCTTCAGAAGTGGGAGGTTTTACCCATGAAAGCTTATGCCCAAATATATATGTTAGTCTTTAAGATGCCACTGGACTCCTTGTTGTTTCTGAAGATCTACTATAACTTAGAAAAAGGAGGATTCACTTGTGGGGGTACCTGATCCTGAGGGCAGCTTGGAAGAATAGATATCCAATTACTAGTATGGGAGTGAGTATACAAATAAGATGGTATAAGCTACTATTGGAGAATTTTATTTTAAATTTCTAGCCATGCCCTAGTCTGAACTAGGTCCCCAAATCAGCAACCTATCCCTATTTTTCAAAGCACTTAAGTGTGTAAGTTTAGGTTCATGCTATGGTCCCATTGAGGTAAGTACTTTGCTGAATAGGGATGGGCTTAATAAAGCATATGCTTAAATATTGTGCTATACTAGGGTCTAGATGTAGCCAGAAGCCTGAGCAAAGTTAGTTCTGAGCTGGTTGCTCAAGCAGTTAATAAAAATGCTGATGCCTGAAGGCTTACTAAATATTGTGTGCACTGAGCCTGATTACCTGCACTTCTAGTTGGGGAATGGGAATGGCTGGTGCAGTTTGTCCGTGGAAGTTGCCATATGCTCAGATTCTCTGATGTTCAGACTCTTTGATAATATGTCTGCTCAGCTGAACTGAGAAATCAAAACTACCAGCCTTCAACATCTTGGATTTTATTCCTAAAGATAATACTCCCAAATAAAGTGGATATTTTCAGTATTAATGAAATCTGATTGACTGACACTTCTGAGAAACATCTGTGAGCAGCACACAAATATGAAAGTTATCACTTGGTTCAGAATGCCATCAAAATGGGTACCTTATTCAGGCTGTAAAAACTCACTGGGACATGTTGCACATAGCCCGTATCTAGTTTTCATATATGTCCGCCCTTCCACTGCACACTTGCCTTTCCATGCTCTTGCTGCTTGTAAATAGGTGAAATTGCATGTACAATATTGATCCTGGCACTTTCAAAAATGTGTTCTAATAGTGGTTTTCAGCACGTTGTTTTAATGATTCTAGGTAGAACATTGTGTTTTTGACAGGTTTGTATTTTCTTACATGTATTGAATTTGATTCTAAAAGTGCAGCGTTCAGCTTTTTTAAAGCAGAATTTTGTGTCTTGTGTGACTTTGTTTTTCATTATGTTAAATGTAGAGCATCCATATGTTGTTTTCCTTTGGAGTCTCAAAGAAAACTATAATATAGTTACTGAGAACTGGAATATTTTATCCCTACAATCATAACATTCCTGCAGCAGAGGAGTTCATCTTAACACGAACATTTTTTCATCTTTCCGTTTATTGCAAATTTGTGTTCTAACCCAGTTTCTGTGTTACACTCATGAAGTCAAAGCTGTAACAGGCATAGAACAATCAACACCTTTTCAGCTCCAAAGTTACAGTTTTATGATATGAAACCCCGTTGACCAAGATGTTCAAGTCATGTCTTTGGTTCATGACCTTCAGGTTGCCAGAGCACAGTATGAAGTATTACACCTGGCTTCCATGGTGTAATCTTTACGGTAAGAATAATACATGAGACCTTACATACTTCTATCAGTTGCAAATGTTCTTGTAGCTCATTGTACAATATGTCAGATGAAATGGATTTCATGATCTTTTGTATAATGCATATGTTCCAACAGTCATTTCAAATCTAATTTATTTCCTTAGAAATTCATTCATCTTTTGGGTGCCATTTTTAACTATTTTGATTTGATGCTATGCAAGCATAGGGGCTAAATTCTGTGCTCAGATACATGTGTCCTTTAATTCAGTGAGGGGTTTGCATGTGTACAATATGCAAGGCCAGAATTTGGCTTATAGGTATTTGTAATTCTCTCAGTTCAATGTTACGACACAAACCATTTAGTGATTCTGGAAAGTCATTCTTTGGAAGCTGTGGCTCATTTAATAGAAAATGGTCTTTCTAGTCAAACTAGATAGACTTGTTTACATTATCCTGTTTAAACACCTAGTCTACTTTGGTGGTGTTTCAGAATATAAACGCAGGTTTTTGTGAGTTGTATATTTGTTGCAAATATGCCTTCCCTCTTGTACTCCATCAAAAACAGTTGTAACATTTTTCCTTTTTTACTTTGGTGATGGTGGTGGCTGTTAGTGGGAATTCAAGGACGGGAGAAAGGGAATATGTTGGATTTTATGGGTTTTAAACGTTGTGCACAATATTATTTATATGAGGCTACTGTCCATTTCCTGGAAAGAATAAGTTAGCTGAGGTTTCTATTAGCCAAAATAGCTTTTAAAAGTATATTTTAATGGGGAGAGTGCCATTAAGCTTCAGAGCACTGTTATATATAGTAATATTTTGGCCTTGTGCCATGCAGAAAAATAACAAAACTAGGAATTCCTTATTTCCATGGAAGAGTCTTTTTGTGTGGCAGGGAGCAAGAAGGGGGTGGGGAATGTAATTGGCAAAGCAGTAGATTATGTGTCATGTAAAATCAGTTTATTCACTTGTTCGGGAACAGAAATGGCAATATCTCAGTCTCGGCACTCACACTTATTAGACGAGTGCAGGATGAGTGTGTTTCAGAGGTTTACTATTTATAGAACAGCCTGGTGTCCTTGATCTATGAAGTAGTCTCCATTACTTGAAAACCACAGCTTTGGGCTTCACTTTCTGTTCTTCTTTTCTAGTTTTTCCTATTCTGGTTCTTGTAACCACCAGAATGGTATATATTGGCCTGTTATGCCATAATTGCCTCTACAAGGAGAAAGGATTTTGGGAATAAATAAAGTGGATTTGAATTTTTTTAAAAAATCAAAGAAAATAACTGCAAATTATTTTATCTATCGAAGCTAAAAGGCTATTAAAATGGAAAATTGTAGCATAACCTTGGAATCTTCCATATATAACCCCGAAACTCCAGAATGGACAAAAATTGAAAAAAAAAATTATGGACATTTTCCAGAGAATATTTTGTTTAAGCGCCCCCAAAAATCATTACATAAGGCAAAAATCAGGCATGATATCCGAGTGAAGGAAAAACCGAATAGAATGAAAATCTTTACATTCTCCCACCAAAATTCTGGTAGAAAGAAAAAGTGCATTTTCATGTGTGTGCTTCATACAAAACTGACTAGCTGAAAAAGATATGTAGTCTATGCTATAGTGGGAATGGCATGTGTAAAAACGGGCTGTGCATAAGTTCACTAGCCATATCATGCCTCCTACAAATATTACCCAAATAATATATTCCATCTCAGATGTGAAATATTCTATGGCTTAAAATATTGATTCACATGAAGTCCACCAGAGAGGATGGTGCTGGTATTCAGGAGATGTTAGTACTTGTACCTGAGCCATAGGTCTCTATCAGAGAGATTAGTGGCTGAGATCAACATGCTATTTATGCCAACTCAGTTAGCTATATTTGGTTCTGGTGTTCAGTCAGCAGCGATTATTAATCGTGACTGCGCTGTGACCAACAAATGCCTGTTAGAGACAAATGATGTGAGCAACTGTTGTTATACCCCATGACACCTACTGTAATCACATATGTGGACATGGCCACATACGTTGGGTGGAGAATGAGGCATGCAGCAGCAGATCAGTCCCCAATATAATGCTATTGTGCCATATAATTGTGAACATTCCCAGCATGATGGCATAGTGGGCTACAATTCATTTGCTGAACTGTTTCAGTATCTCTCCACACAACTCCTTATAGGTGTGGAAGATATGGTCCTTTAAGCAGACATTGAGTGGCTTTTCACTCTATGCCTCACATCAGTGGAGATTTTTAAGAGCAAGTTAGACAAACACCTGTCAGGAATGGTCTAGATAATACTTTGTCCTGCCATGAGTGCCAGGGACCGGACTAGATAACCTTGCGAGGTCCCTTCCAATCCTATGTTTCTATGATTTACACACTGGAATATATCTGACAGCCAGAATCCTGGGACTTGTATACATATTTTGGCAGAACATTGGAATAGTATTTTCCCAACTTGTGAGCTAGAATTTGGTCCCCAGCATTTACTATCATTGCCTCTTAAATGTCTAAATAATGTAAAGAAACTCATGCCAGGTTCCTATGCTAAGATCTGCCAGAGATTTGGGTGAAATGAGTGTTTCTAGATCTGAGATACAGTGAATTAGCTGGTTCTTTAACATGCAGCAGTTCATGTGTATATCCCATACTGAGTCAATTTAGATTAGCCTGGTCTAAGCAAATTATCCAGGACATAGGGTCTAACAGTAAAAGGTAAACTGTATGAATACAGCCCCTTTGTAGCTTATCTGCAGTCCTTCATGAGTAGAAGAGTTTGAAACACAGAAGCTCCTTAAAGCTGACAGCTATTTTATAGAGTAACATAATATAAAACAGAATTAAATATACAACTGAAGTTGCCTCTCACAAATAAAATATGCTGGATTACTGCTTCCTCCAGACAGTCTCCTCCTAGTAGCTTCTCCGCCTTCCCACTTTCTGCGTGACTTTGAGAGTCCAGTTTCCAGTATCCCTTGAATCTCTGTAGTTTTTGTTCTCAAAGGGAGCACAAAAGTGCATCAAACTCATACAGTCTGAGTCCTGCTCTCACATCTACATTGGGGAAAAATCAGAAAGGAAAGACAACTTGCATTATATATGTGTGGAATGCTTCAGTTTGCTAATGTGTTTCTTGAGTGTTTCCTAGTCTACAACCAAACTGGACAGCTTAGTGTTCTTTCTGTTTCTAAAATACAAGAGAAGACATTTTAACCATTTCACTACTGCTGCTCCTTGGACAAAAAACGTATCAAGGATGAGAAGTGAAAAATGTGCCATCAATTTGGAAGAAGAACTGAATCACATTGACCCAAGGGAAAAAGTCAAACAAATGAAAATACATAGAATTGCATCTTTTAAACTCCCAATTTTGCTAGCAAGGTATTTTTTTTAAAAAAAGTAGAGTAGAAGAGATAATTTCAAATATTACATCTCCTGAGCAATATTTAAAACAGAGTCATTGGAGATATTTAGACCCATCAGATGTAGATAGGTTAGAAAATTGTTACAAGCTCTGCCTGCTCCTTTAAAAATGTTTTTTAAAGTAAAATAAAAATTAAAGAGAATGGGTGGGAGTTTTTGTCTAGTTCAGCCTTTCAGTTGCCGTACTTTACCTGCCAATTTGAAAAATGCTGCTTCTTTCAATTTCTATGTCATTAGAATATTTTTAATTTTTGTTTCCTTTTTAAATTCCCTCTACATGACTTAATTTGGCAGCACCATTGTTCTGTGCCTCACATTCCCCTTGATGATGGCAATGGCTCATCACCAGCTGCTGCACAGCTAAAATTGCCTTCCTCTTAACACTGTTTACTTCTGATGCCTCCTGAAAGTGGTACATTTTGTTGTATGTCGTGTCAGTGTTGTTACACTTACATAATGTACTTAAGTATTGTTTAGGTTGACACAGTGTTAGTACTAAACTTGAAAATAAAATGTCATTATTGGGAAGAACAGCTGTTTTCATGCACATCATTTTCTGAGCTTCAGTTTATTAATCAGGCTAAGCGGGAGTTTTGTATACATGGTAGTTTTATTTCTTGAAATATTCCATGGACTTCAGATTTCCATCATAACAAAATTGAGCAGTATAATGTTAGATGTGATTAAAAACTGTTTATTCTGGGTTTGTAATTGATTTAATTGTAACATCTAGAGGGCTGCAATTTTGAAAAGTTTCAGCCCTGATTGCCTATTATTCACATGACAACGCTGAAATAAAATGACACTCTGATAAATGAAAGCATAACAAATAACCCTTGTGGTTCAATAACATTTTGAAAGAAAATCAGTAGATGTTCTGCAGAAATCACCTTCAGAAAGAAAAGCCCTTTTAATCAGCTTTTGTAAAAACCTGCTCAGAATGACTATGAAATTGTTGCGGAAACCATAACAATTTTAATAAATACTCAACAGAACTGTTTTCTTTGATTTCTACAGTCTGAAACTATACTTCTTTGCTAAGTGTAAGTCAAATATTGAGAGAGAGGATTTAATTAGTTATGCTAGGATGAAAAGGGCGCAATCCTGCTCCCACTGAAGTCAATGGTAAAACTGTCATAGACTTTAGTGGGAACCTTGGAGAATTTAGGCTCTGATCCTATAACTAGATCCGTGCAGACAGACCTCTGATCCCACTTGGGGCATCGTTAACTTCACTGGGGTTCTGCACAGATACAGAAGTCCACTCATGCAAATTCATTTGCAAGACTGGGGCTTTACTCTAGCTAATGGAAACACTGGAAGGCTCCTCAGTTGGCATTCTGAACTATATTAAGTAATAACTGGGATTCATGAGGGCACCTTATCAGAGTGAAGAGAAACATCAAGAAATGGTAACGATTCAAATTATTAACAGTAAAGAGAAATTGTGAAACACTTATTTACCACACTTATGTTTCACTAAGAAAAAAAACAAGTAAATTAACATCAATTATTTTCCTGGTTTATTGTAGGATTTTTAGTGTCAGGTCTCCAGATTCACATATATTACAAGAATTCTTTCTTTTCTGAGGTATTTATGGAGATTTCATCAATGTTCTCCCCCTTCCCCTCTTTTTTTGGCTCAACTTGTTATACCACTTGCACTTTATTAAATCTCTGCACTTGGATGCAAACACAAGAACCTCATTAGCTTCCATTGGAATCCTAACACTGGCATGGGCATCTGAGGGCAAAATTTACTCCTGTGTATTTATTAATTTGCATATTTCTGTGGCACATTATCTGTATTAATTACAATCAGTTAAAAATGCTGGGCCTGTATCAACTCTCATTCATATCAGTTTTGTACCAGAGTAACTCCATTGGTCTCAATAGACTTACTGCTGATTTACACCACTGTGGGACCAGACGCAGGCTCCCCTTTTCTGGCATTGTTCAATCTGAAGGATCCAGTCCTAAATGGAGTGCAGTGGGTGGGGTTGCTAAACACTGGACTTTGTTACAGTAATGCTGACCCCCCAGCATTCAAAAATTGTGTCAGGCCTCAAAAAATCATAAGATTGGTTTAAAGGATTTAAGATTTTAATTTTTCTATCTGTATTCTGACCCTATAGTTTGCACTTGGCTTGTGCTTTCCCACTTTCCTGCACAATCATGAGAGCTAGAGGCGGCCTGTTTCTTTTTTTTTATTGAAAGCCGAGGTTCTGACATAATCACTTAATTTAAAGTTGAGGCGATAAGAAAAGCACCAGTTATTGTGAGACTTGTGATGTAATGGCGAGAGGTGGCAACACTGTATTCATAATCCAGTAAAGTGAAGTGACAGGAGGGAGCTGGTGCTATAGAATGGCTTGAATGCTGTGCTCAGTACAAGTCACGAGGCACTGAACATTTGGCTGTAAGAGATACTGTTTTCTCACGTAGACACACTAATGGCAGTGGCTGACCCCCTTGATTACCCATGCTTTCAGTTTCTTCTACGTGTAGCTTTCCAAGCACGCACATGTCCTGGCTAGCAGTGGTGTAACCCTTCTGCCCATCAGAGTTGGCAGCAACAAGGGCCGGGTTCAGTATCCAGGGGTTCCATTCCAATAGCACAATACAAAAACCGGCTCGAGCCCCCATCCAGTGACCAGGGACAACCATATACCACTCCTCTGGGCGTCTGTAAGAGACAATACTTCCCCTCTCGCAAGCACAGAGTCTGAGTGTACCAAAGCCTTTTAATAACAGGGAGAAACAATGTGGCATTATATTGGGGAAACACCACAAACAAGGTTAATAAACCAAACCATGAACCAGAAGCCCCCCTCCCAGCAAATAGGCCGTGGCCTTTCCTTTGGCTCTTGAGTTCCACAACCCCAAAAAGTCACTCAATAGTCCCAAAAGTCCAACAGCCCAAGAGTCTCTGTTCTTGGTCCGTGCAGAGTTCAAAAGTCAATTGGCAGAGTCTTACCTCCAGCCTGGGTGGAGATGGAGGGTAGGGCACGGGGCACCTTACGTGGTCCGAGGCCGACTGCGCCGCCTCTCCGTGAGGTTCCGCTGCAGCTCTCACCGCAATCAGCTCTGCTCCGCTCCGCTGGCTGTCCTACGAACCGCTCTGCCCGTTGATCCGCTAGCTGCTCTGCTA
Organism: Dermatemys mawii; assembly: GCA_007922305.1. Lineage (NCBI taxonomy): Eukaryota > Metazoa > Chordata > Testudines > Dermatemydidae > Dermatemys > Dermatemys mawii. Next base: position 48,119,528 of record ML677332.1, on the reverse strand, counting down.
GCCGACACACAGACAGCTCTGCCGCACCGGTCACTCTGCCCGCAGCACCAACGCCTCTGCTAGTTGACAGACAGACAGCTCTGCCGCGCCGATCACTCTGCCCGCAGCACCAATGCCTCCGCTAGTCGACAGACAGCTCTGCTGCACCAGTCACTCCGCTAGCCATCCTGCTAGCCGACACACAGACTGCTCTGCTGCACCAGCCCCCCCACTTAAGACAGTGCTCAGTGATTTCTTTAGCTCTTAGGTGATTTCAGCTCTTAAGTGATTTCAGCATACAGTAGGGGAGCCTTAGTGCAGGTGCACCAGTGAGCCCAAAACAATTTTCAGCTCAGCAGCCTGGAACCAGGCTCCTAATGGAAGCAAAATTCAATTCTGACATTCCACAGTGGAGAGAGGCAGGGTGCAATAGGCCTGGGAGGCCCTCAGACACAGCCCTCACCAAAAGGTATAGGTGCTTATCCACCACCTCTCTCGATCTCACAGTGTTCTGAAAACGCATGGCCCTTGCCCAGTGAGTGCTACCTAGATGATGGCGAGTCCCTCCATCATAACAAGGGCCAAGTACATGTCCATAGTCCTTCATTCACGTAATCACAGTAACATCACTTTATCATTCCTGCCCCAATAACATAGAAACTGGGGCTCCCTCATCAGCCGAAGTGGCCATGTGGGCTGCTGTAGGCTCAGGCTAGGTGCAGTGGGTGTGTCTATGCAAATTGATCAGCCCCAGACTTATTTTCCAAGGCTCACTGCAATTCCCACAGTTCGCCACCAGATGTCAGAATATATCTCATTCCTGACACTGCTTACAGTGGCAATAACTGAAAATCCTAGAAGTGGCTGCTACACATATCATCTGTAATAACTGTGTCTACATAGTTGCTCTCCCCACCCCCTTTCAGTACGCACCTCCTCTCCTGCTCAGCAGTATTCCATTCACTATACAGTTTTGTTGTAAGCATGGTGCACATTTCTCCACACTCCGGACAACAGGAACAGAAGCATCACATTCCCCAGCATCCGTTGGACCTAAAACTGGTCCTACTCACTCTAGGGAAACAAGGACCCAGGAGGTGTCTCCTCTCCTGCTTACAATGTGGTATTGGGGGAAAATTGCAGCGAAGCCAGCTAGAGACTCCAGATAGTGACAGCAGGAGGAGCCAAAATATGGATCTCTGGACTTTCAAAGAATTTCCGATAATTTAAATTTTTTCAGCCTTGTGCTGATTAGCTCAAACCCTCCCCCGCAGTCTCATTACCTCAGCTTCACTCTACACCTCTCCCTCTTAACCTCTTCTCCCCCTCTTTGTCTCCTTCTTTTCCATTTAACTTAGCCCCTCCTAACTAAACCCACCCTCCAAAAAAAGCACAGAACTAACATGCCATTTGCCGTGTCATATAATTCACCCTGCTTATAGGTCCTACCCCTTCTCCTCCCTATGTCTGTCTTCTCCATTAACATGGTAAGTTCTTCGGAGCAGGGCTTGTCTTTTACTTTGTGTTTATACTGCATGATGGGGTTACATTCTAGGTTGGTCCTTAGGCTCTACCGTAATAAATACGATTCAATATAATAACTATGCTGAGTCTCTCTGCGAAAGTGCTGAGCAAATGCTGACTTCAGTGGCTCCTCTGTACTTCCCTCATCAGCCTGCAGGCTCAAGCCCTCAGTTTTGATCATTTCTTGTTGATTAAATGGTCTGTTACAAAGGGTTTACACTGATGTATTGTAAATTGTGGGGAATCAAGGGTTACCATCTATTAGGATAATGATACTGAACCAGCCTGACTTATTCAGCCTCACAAATCAAGCTATATGTCTCTAAAGAGTTGGATGGTTTACATGAGTGGATTTTAATTGGTGTTATGAAGTATCTTATTAGTTTTTCTGAAGTAATTCGGCTGAATATTTTGTGGAGGATTTTAAAGATGTTCTGTAGATTCTACTTTGATTAAATAGCAGAAAGGGCAGGAGAGAGAGAAATTTAGATAAGAGAACTGGCTGAAGTTTCCTATGATTTATGTAGAACTTTGATAGATTTACCACGATGTGTGGAATCTTGCTAAATCCTTTTCTTCTGCTTTATAAGGATAGGGTTCAAGACCAGATACTCTAATATTATTTTTCCTTTTACGATACCCACCTTCAAAGATTTTAGAAGCAGAATATTTGATGGCTGAACTCCATCTGCACAAATCCTTATAAGAGCACGAGAATGGACATATTGGGTCAGACCAATGACCGATCTAGCCCAGTATCCTATCTTCTGACAGCAGCCAGTGCCAAACGCTTGAAAGGAAATGAACAGAACAGGACAATTTCAAGCGATCCATCCCCTGTTATCCAGTGCCAGCTTCTCACAGTTGGAGGTTTAGGGACACCCAGTGCATTGGATTGCATCCCTGATCATCTAAGCGAACAGTCATAGATGGGCCTATCCTCCATGAACTTATCTAATTGTTTTTTGAACCCAGTTATAGTTTTGGCCTGGCAACAAGTAAATAACACTTCCCTATTCACTTTCTCCATAACATTTATGATTTTATAGACCACTATCATATCCCCCTCTAGTCATCTCTTTGCTAAGCTGAACAGTCACAGTCTTTTTAATGGAAACTGTTCCATATCTCTAATCATTCTCATTGAGCTTCTCTGTACTTTTTCCAGTTCTAATGTATCTTTTTTTAAGATGAGGTGACCAGAACTGCACACAGTATTCAATATGTAGGCATATCAGGATTTTATATAGTGGCATTATGATATTTTCTGTTTTGTTATCTATCCCTTTCCTAATGGTTCCTTGAGATGGCTATAAGAATAACTGGAGGAGAGTAATGAATAATTCTCTGGAATCTGTTCTTTCAGGGGTTGTTATAGTCATAGGAACTAATTCTACAAAAGCCAGGGTTGTCAAAGAAGTTAGGGGCCCTCATCACCATTAACTATGTTTGTTTATTAATTATTGTTCTGAGTGAATAGAAAGATTTGTTGTTATAGGCAAAGTTTTCAGCACTGCAGATAAATAAGGTTGCCCTATGCCCTATTTTTAGTTACTTATCATTAGACTTGGAAGGATTTGATTTTTATTGATAAATGTAGATACATTTTAATTTTACAATACACACATACAAACCGGTGAAAAAATATTTTTATAGAAATTTACAGATGGGAAAAGTAAGAAAAATGCTGCACCAGAATTTCTTAAAGTTTGATTTAAGAATATTTGTTTTGTTTATTTTGACATATTGTGATTACAATTTGTGTTTTAACAAATCCAGAGCTTTAACTTATTGAATCTCAGCATCTACTGTCATTAAATAATTATTGTCTTATCCCTTATTGCCTGATCCCCTCCACCTAGTTTTGCATAACGGAAAATTTCAGAGACAGGACTGGAGGTGCATGAGCAGAAGGGTTTACAACAAATGGAAGTGAAACCCACTAGCAGATGTGTGTCTCATTCTCCCTCTAGTGTTTGGTCCACATAGACTATAATAGCCCACTACTGCTACTAGTTGCTACATTACCTCAACTGGTAGATGTCTGTGCTGTGAATCTAAAAGTCTGAACTCTGCTGTTGACCCAAATTTGGGTGTCCACATGGTTCCATGTAATGGAATTTGGGATTTCTTTCAGTTTTTTGATTGTTTATATATATATATATATATATATATATATATATATATATATATATATATATATATATATATAATTAGAAAAATACATTTAAAAAACCCCAGTATGTTAAAAGAATGTTAAGGTTAGAAAGTCAAGCTCTCAAATGATAGAAATGTCAGAATTAAAGCTGCCTGTGCAATATTAATTCAGCCCCACAAGGGTGTGTTTGCATTATGACACGTTTACTTACATGATCTCCTACTATTTTTTCCATATATGTAGGAAACACTATATCCACCACTACAGAACAGCCACTTCTGTTTTGAAAAGTGGTACCTGTTTAAAAGTGCAATGGAAAATTATGCAATTAAGGAAAACATGAAGCATATATTTTCCAGGCGGAATTTAGAAGCTCAGTATAATTATCTGAGTTGGACTCTGATCAGTGCCCTGGGGTTAACACTCCTATTCTTCCAAAGAAATCTTTAATGACCACAAGTACAAAATGACTAGATTTTTATTACAGAAGAGATGGTAAAAATATATAGGCAGGCAAGCTCCTTGTTTAACATGTATAACTTTTAGAAAAGGCATTTTATTTTTTACTGATTTGGCTTAAAAATATACTAAAATAAAGGGAGCAGAGAATTATATTCCAAACTGAGTCTGAATGGTGATTATTGCTGAAGTAGTGATAATACCAAATGAGACTTAAACTCCCACTGACATGCAATTGGTCACAAAAATGGGAGTGCACACAAATGTTCATTGAGGTAAAAGTCACACATTTCTAAGAATACTTTGCAGACTCAAATTACAAGTGAGAGATTAAGAGCATATAGAGGGAAATATACCAGTATTCCCTTGAAAACTTGATTTGTAGATCTATAAAACATGTATGACTAATTTACAACTCATTTTATTTTGTTTTTCAGAGCCTTTAAACAATTCAAAGTATAATATCTTATTATATCACTTATAGGGTATGGCCATGCATTGCAGAGAACATAAAACATGTTTACAATAGCATTTCTACACAATGGTTAAGTAGGTTTTCTGTAAAGTTTGGAACATTTGTAGAAACTGAAACCAGTTCATTTTCAGTCCATTGTACAATATTCGACAATGGAAGCTGGACAGGTCAAGTTTGATTATATAAACTGGACTCCTAATTCCTTCACACACTGCACTGAAAATTTGCTTCTGATTGTCTGATAAATGTTTTGGATTTTAATTTTAGGGTTTTTTTTTAATTCCTTAAAACTAAGGTTTTGCAGAGAAGATAGGATAATTTGCTCTCTGACCAGATTGTGTTAATATTCATAATGGACAATTTCGTAACTATAAAAGGCTCTTATAGAAAAGTTGACATTTGCAGTTCCTGGAGGTGGGCAAATTAGTCATCACAATGTTTTGTTTTTATGAACTTGGCTAGTTTTGAATTCTCAGAATTTTACTGAAATCACAACAATTTTGCAAAACCAAATATTTTCTAGAAACAAAATATATAGGGCAAGAGTGGAAGGAGAGAGGAGACTTTTTGAAGGCCATTTATCCTTGAATAGTGAGTGTACTGCTGGGGAGCCAGAGCTCCTTAATTTGCACTAACACAGCACTTCCTGAACATCAGATTCCCACTCCAACCTCCCCAAAATTGGCATATATCATTATTGATATTTTATATATGAGGAAATTGAGTGCTTAGATATGGACAGACAGACAAGAGAGCTGGGTTTTGACACTGGCTTTCAGTGTGTCCTAGGTCACATCATTTAACCTCGATTAGGAAATACCCTATCGGTGCAACAGGAATAAAAATTCATAGCAGTGTCAGGAGCCCTAACTAGATAATACCTCCAAGTGTTACCAAATACTCAAGTATTAATCAGTCTTGCAGAGCCTTCTCTAAACTTGCAGGACAAAGGATCCTCTTTACTGCATAGGCGGGGGAAGTGAGGGTGCAGGAGGTGCCACCCAGGCCTCCATTCCCCAACCTGAGGTTTGGGTCCCGGCCACCAGCCTTGCTCCCTGGCTGCTGGCCTCATACCTGGGGCTCTGTGCCAGGGTCCTGCTCCCGGCCCCACACCTGGGGTCCTGCTCCCTGGCTCTGTGTCCAAGGCTCAGGCCCTGGCCCTGCCCCCAACCTTTGCCCCCCTTCTCTCTGTCCGGGTCTCCTCCCTCCCAGAGACATGGCACTCAGCTGGGAGGAGGGGACATGAACAAAGTAAGGGGGCTGGCTTTCCATACCCCCACCGTTAAAAGGGTTCCTGTGCCATTCCTTTATGCTATGGCTTTTTTTTTCTTTGTGTGTGTGTGTGGGGTTGGGGGACGGTGAGAATAAAACTCAGAAACTATCATCCCCAGGAATTCACAGCTCCCATGCAGGCTGTTTGGACTCAGTAGAGGCAATGGCATCATCATTGCACAATCTCTTCTTTCGCCTCATTGAAAATTCGTAAGTGCACATTTCTACATGAAAAGGATCTCCTTGATGCTGGTCTCCTGAAATGTGAAACATTCAAATGTGATAGAGGTGAAATCAGATAGACTGATGAATACATGCACATGAATTTTCATGAACATTTTTAGCCATTTTATCCAGCTCTGTTACTAACACGGTCATTCACTGTCCAGTGCTCTCTGGGATGATGTGTACCTTTGGAGCTAATGGTATTGAATAAATCTTCAAATTTTGCAGCTCAGCAACTATACATTCTTTATCTTTTAAGGTTTGTAAAGAGTATTTTGCATTGTAGATATAGTTCTGAAGATTTGTTAAAAGTTACCTTGCAAACAGCTGCATGAATTTAGAAGAATTTGGACCCCAAAATTGCAAAGAGAATGATGCTGGTGGACCCGTACTAAAGTCAAGAGAGGTTTGTGTACACACATGGTTCACTCATATGGTTCTCTTTGCAGAACTGGAGCCCAACTAATTTCCCACTTTTCAACATTCCTGAAAAAAAGTATGAAAGAATAGCACATAATATTTTTCCTTTTGTTTCCAAAATCTGTGGTGAACTTTCTAATGGAATAAATCCACAACCTAAGCTATGAAAGGAAAATGCTTTTGAAATGTTTTACAGATGAATCAACAGCAGAAGAAATATTTATATTCTTAATAATATGGATATACCTATTTGATATCTTTTGTTTACTAACTAGCCAGCAACTAACTAGACACCTAAATTTGGGAGGGAAGGGAGAAAACTGCTCAGACTGGATCTTCCAAAACAGATGAACAGCAATTACAGTAGTGAAGGGTTAAGGGAGAATCTTAAAATTAAGGAATATGTTATTTAAAATGATGTTGTTCAAATTATTTTATGCCTGGTCTACAATCAATTGCAGGCACAATCAACTGTATCCACAGACTAGAACATATATAAGTACTGTTAGCACAAACAATGGATTACCAGAGGGTAAAAGTAGAAACTGGATTGATGTCCCTTTAAAAAAAAACGGTGCTTAATTGATTTTCAGTTAGCCCAGGTTTGAGCTAGAGCTACTACTGTTTTATTCCTCCCTGCCACAAACCCAAAATGAAAATCACTGTAGTAGTAGATGAAAGGTACTAATCGGTAGTGCCATTCAGCTCAATATCTTTACAAGTAGCACTAGCTGCCAATCCTTTAATGGACGTATAAATCAAATCTTGGTCTTTTAAGAAATCACACAGGGCAGGAAGACGAGAGAGACTCTGGAATCCCTAGTGGTGTTCATAAATATAAAGATACAGCTCCAGCTGGAAATTGGCACAAATGACTGTAAGATGGATTTATGCTGGACAGTTGAACCACATATAGAGTATTAACAAAAGAGAAAAAAATGCATAGCCAGATGCTTATCCTATCCTAAAGAAACTTTGGCCATGTGTTCATACTTTATTGTATGCACCAGACACACTACTTTAGACTTGAGCTGCAATACTTTTAGTGTGATACTGACACTATTGTTGTTGAAGTGTAGACTTGCAGAATCTGCTTACTAGGTCTCACCCACCACATACACACATACTTTTGTAGATGTGGCATTATAACAATGTCAGTGCTTCACCTTAACAATGAATTTTGTACCTTGGAAACAGGATATCATTTGGGGAAAAAGGGAAATTGATCCCCTGCTACTATACATTAAAATTAAATTTAGCAAAATATGCCAAAGTGATGAGAAAGCACCAAACAAAAACTAATGCAGTATTATTAAAAATATTTAAACTGATTTATGTTGAGAGAAGAAGAATGGTCCAGTTGTTACAGCACACGGAGTTCAATTCCCTACTCTGCCACATACTTCCTATGGGTCCTGAGGCAAGCTGCTTAGCCACTCTGTTCCCCATCTGCAAGATGGGAATATAGCATTTCCCTCCTTCACAAGGTTGTTGGGTGGATAAGGATATTAACCACTGAGAGGTGCTCAGATACTATGGTAATGGGGATATATACATACCTAAGATACGTTTTTATACTAAGGCAACATTCAGTCTGATTTTTTGGAATAACAGCCTGAAGCTGTTAATTGTATGCCACTAAAAATTCCAGTAATGAACACTAAAGACAACTGGGAGAAGTTTTAGGGTCACTGATAAGGGACAAAAGAGGCAAACACATGAACAGGTGTAAACTGGTCAAGGACAACCATGACATTTATAAAGAGGAAGCCATGCTTGATAAATGTTATTAACTTGTTTGAGGATGTGACAATGAAAGCTGATGGGGTGAAGCTACAAACATTATCTACTTGGACATCAAGATGGCATTTGATACTTGAACACTGGGTTAGACACAGGGTTAGTAAGTAATTGTTGGTGAAGTTTTAAATTGGTTTAAAAAAACTAGCCAGGGTCAGAGAAATAGGAGTAGATATTGCATATCCTAGAGAAATGACCAATAGAATGCTCTGAAATCTCTGTTAACATCACTCTTGCTGACAATATTCATCACTAGCTAGGTGGAATAACATGCAATAAGACGTACCAAACTGTGCATATAAATGAATTTGGTAGGGATAGTTAATATCAAAGGGAAGAAATAATGACGACTGATTTATTGAGGGCCATCTGAGAAGCGATCAACATCCAGCAGTTAGGAAAGACTGAGATTTCTCTGTATTTATGCCTATTGTTAGGGCCTGCGGAACACCAATGCCAGTGACTAGAATGTAGGTGGTCTGGCCTGGTGGTCAGGAACCGGAGGGTAATGGGAAGATCTGGAATCAAGAGCCAGATGTCAGAGCTGAAAGTTAGACCTAGGGTCAGACAGGAAACAGGAACAGAAACTGAGGGTCAACAGTGAGTTGTGAAGCAAAGAGCCATAAGCTAGGTGTGAGCTGAAGCAGTCAGTCACCAGGATGACAGGCTCAGGGAGTAGAGTGAGGCAGAGGGCAGGAGCAGGGCAGGGTCAAAGTCAGGAACTGGGGTCGAGGCAGAGAATCAGATGCAAATGGCAGCACTGGTAGCAGCAGCAAGCCAGGATCCACCTTGTTGCACAGACAACTTCCTCTAGAATCATAGAATATTAGGTTTGTAAGAGACCTCAGGAGGTCATCTAGTCCAAATCCCTGTTCAAAGCAAGACCAACACCAACTAAATCATCCCAGTCAGGGCTTTGTAAAGCTATGCCTTAAAAACCTCTAGGGATGGAGATTCCACCACTTCCGTAGATAACCCATTCCAGTGCTTCACCACCCTCCTAGTGAAATAGTGTTTTCTAATATCCAACCTAGACCTTCCACACTACAACTTGAGACCATTGCTCCTTGTTCTGTCATCTACCACCACTGAGAACAGCTGAGCTCCATCTTCTTTGTAATCTCCCTTCAGATAGTTGAAGGCTGCTATCAAATCCCCCCTCACAGTCTCTTCTGCAGACTAAATAACCCCAGTTGCCATAGCCTCTCCTCTTAAGTCAGGTGCTCATTAACTCATTTTTGTTGCTCTCCACTGGGACTCTCTCCAATTTGTCCACATCCCTTCTGTAGTGGGGGGACTAAAATTGGATGCAACACTCAGATGAGACCTCACCAGTGCCAAATAGAGGAGAATAATCACTTCCCTCAGTCTGCTGGCAGTGCTCCTACTAATATGCCATTAGCCTCCTTGGCAATAAGGGAACACTGCTGACACATGTCCAGTTTCTCATCCACTGTAATCCCCAGGTCCTTTTCTGCAAAACTGCTGCTTACCCAGTCGATCCCCAGCCTGTAGCGGTGCATGATATTCTTCCTTCTTAAGTGCAGGACTCTGCATTTGTCCCTGTTGAACCTCATTAGATTTCTTTTGGCCCAATCCTCCAATTTGTCTAGGTCACTCTAGACCCTATCCACACCCTCCAGCGTATCTACCTCTCCCCTCCACCAGTTTAGTGTCATCTGCAAACTTGCTGAGGGTGCAATTAATCCCATCATGCATATTATTAATAAAGATGTTGAACAAAACTGGCCCCAGGACCAACCTCTGAGGCACTTCGCTTGATACTTGCTGCCAACTAGACATTGAGTCTTTGATCACTACCCACTGAGCCCAACAATCTAGCCAACTTTCTATACATCTTCTAGTCCATTCATCCGATCCAATTTTTTTTAACTTGTTGGCAAGAATACTGTGGGAGGCCACATCAAAAGCTTTGCTAAAGTCAAGGTGTATCACATCCACCGCTTTCCATATCCACAGAGCTAGTTATCTCATCAGAGAAAGCAATCAGGTTGGTCAGGCATGACTTGCCCTTGGTGAATCCATGCTGACTATTCCTGATCACCCTCCTCTGCTCCAAGTGCTTCAAAATGGATTCCTTGGGGACCTGCTCCATGATTTTGCCAGGGACTGAAGGGAGGCTGACTGGTCTGTAGTTCCCCAGGTTCTCTTTCTTTCTTTTTAAAAATATGGGCACTATATTTGCCTTTTTCCAATTGTCCAGGACCTCCCGCAATCACCACGAGTTTCAAAGATAATGGCCAATGGCTCTGCAATCACATCAGCCAACTCCCTCTGCACCCTCAGATGCATTAGATCTGAACCCATGAACTTGTGCCCCATTAGATCTGGACCCTCTGTCTCTTTCTGGCTTGAACGGTGTTCTCGGCCCAATTAGGGAGCCTAGAGCTCTTCCACTTGAGTTTCTGTGGACGATACCTTTATTGTAGCATAATACCTTAGTACTCCTAATTCTCCAGTCTTTAGTAGAGTGATCGAGTGAAGCTGCAGATGTGGCAGTGGCCCAAGGACCCAGATTCAGGACCTCTGAACCATTACACACACAACTTCCATTAACCTGAATGGAAATTTGGACACACACGGAGGGTAGAATAGTTGTTTAAGTGAGCACATGTTTTTTAAGTTCCCAGGGTAGGAAGGCTTGCTGGGAGAAGAAGCTCTCTGGCTCCCTTTGTTGCTGAAAACGGAAATTGAATATGTGTGCTTACCTGCTGTCAGATTTACTGTTATTAAGCAATCTAGACCTCTTTAGGGTTACCAATTTTGGTTAGATGTATTCCTGGAGGTTTCATCACCTAGCATAATCTTGAATTAAAGATTAATCTTGAATTCCTGGAGACTCCAGGACAATCCTGGAGAGTTGGCATCTCTGACCCCCTTATAGAGAAAAATCTGAGGGATTTAGAATATAGGAGCTCTAGAGTCAAATATTGCATGATCCCGTGTCTGTAAATTTGAGCCCTACCTTCCTATGTCTGTGCTGTTCAGCTCTCATAGGCCTCCACTGGCACAAAGAAGTTAGTTGCCCAATCTTAACAAGCAGACATCACCCAAAAACTAAAATAGTGCCAAATAGCAAAGGAGCTGAGGTGCAAATTCTTTTTGCAGAAGATAGTTCATTTCTGGAGTGGGTTACTACAAGGAAAACTTGAAGCAATAGCCATCAACAAGTTTTTATTCTCTTTGGCTACATCTATACTACACACCACTGTAGTGTGGTGTATGTATATCTACCCACTGCAGGGAAAAGCAGGCTGCGTACATGTGTCAATGAAAGGTAAGGAAAGACTCTGGGAAGAGGAAGACAGCAGGGAAAGTCTGAGACAGAGTCTCTCCCTGCTGTGGGAAAAGGCTGTAGCAATGAGGAGCTGACGGATCCTTTTCCCCATGACTGGAGTCTTTCCCTATGGCAGGATAAGGCTCAGCAGCAAGGAGCTGGCAGAGACGTTCACTGCTGCCTCCCTCCAGCCAGAGCCTTTCCCTGCGGCCATACTCTTGTCCTGCAGGGAAGAAAGTCTCCAGCAGCGGGCAGGTAGGGGGACACTCCAGTGTGAAAAGCAGCAGTGCAGCAGGAAAGCACAGCTTGGGTGAGTAGAGTGTGTACTATATGTATTTGCATACATAGCCACATCCTTCAAGCATGTCTTTATTTGCCCAAACCATGGCTCAATGGCTATGCTGCTATTTATGCCCATGCTAGAGGAGCTACATGGATAGGTACTCTACATGCTACCAAAAGAAGCGTGCAGTGTGGATATACTCTTAGAGGAAAATACATTATTGGGTAAACTCATGCTAGGTAGGTTGCTTAGCCTAGAAGAGCCACATACATATCCCTCCCTTCCAAAATGCTGTTACTATGAAGTTCTTGTGTAGTCATTGCTGTTCTGTGCCATCTTCCTTGCATGGTAGACAAAGACCACACTACTATTAAGTGGAAGGGGGTTTAATGGAGGAAGGCAATAGCAAAGGGTACTAGTGATGACAGTTTAATCTAAATGGCAGTTAAACTGAGCCAAAAATCCCATTTTATTTTTTGGCTGGACATTTTGGGAAAAATCATTTTTTTTTCTATATAGCCCCTTCCCACCAATATAAGTATTAGAAAACTTAAAGGGGAAGAGTTGTTATTTGTTAACAAACAAACAAAAACAAAGTAAATAAACAAAAAAAAATCAACCCAAATAATTTTTTCCCATGCAAATGAATTTTGGTTGAGATGCCATTGTTCATTAAAAAAATGTTATGAAGAAGAAGATTTCAATGAGCTCTAAATGGGAGATGAATTATAAACAATTAATCAATGGGAGGAAGGAAGGAAGAAGGTTCTGTTCAAGGAGGAAGGTACTGCTCAGTGTGAATAATTTGGCCTCTGGGAAATAGCCTGTGACTGCCGAGGTTTCTCTGGCAGCAGGACAAGTGTGCTTCCAGTATGCAGAAGTGGTCTGAAGGGGATGCGGGAGCATAGACTTTCCCTGTGCAGCCTGGAATTAGCTCCAAAGCTCTCCAAGGGAGGGGATGAACAATCCTCAAGACCTGCTGCTATGCCAGCTCTCCCTCCTTCATAGAGATGCCAGATTAGGACGGTAGCAGCCAAAAGCAGCTCTGCAGATGTCCCGTAGCCAGAGCGGGAGGATTCCTTCCACTTTTTTGGCAGCGCAGCAACAGAAACCCAAGAGGTCCTTTTGCTGCTGAGATTTGTACATGCGAATTTTTAGTGAGTAGAAAGAGGAAGCTGGGCTGTGGTGGTGGCTCCAGAGACCAAATGGCCTTGAGAAATTAGAACACAGCTGGGAACTCCTAGGGATGTCGAATTCCTAAATGTTATTTCCCCCGTTGCCGTGGATGATCTGCCTAGTACTTCAGTCCGATGTAACACTTGCTGACCCAACAACCATTTAAAATACTGGGAATATTGCCATTATTTTAGCAGAAGCAGAATCAAGCTTATAATTAGACACAAAGGATACATCTCCACAGCAGTTAAACACCCACTTCTAGCTCTTGTCAGCTGACTCAGGAGTCACAGGCCTCTGGCTGCAGGGTTGTAAAATTGCTGTCTAGGTGTTCATGTTCAGGCTGGGGCCCAAGCTCTGGGACCCATGAGCGGGGAGGGTCCCAGTCACCTGAATGTTTACTCAGCAATTTTTAGCCCCAAAACCTGAACCCCACGAAACCTGAGTCAGCTGACCCAGGCCAGCTGTGACCATGCTGCGAGTCTTTTATTCCAGTGTAGACATACCCAAGTGGGCTAAATATAAAATTTAATTCTTAATTTGTTTCTGGTTTTACAGTAAGTCTAAGCCTGCACATTACTGGAACAATATTTATTATGGTTCAGAGTGTGTCATCTGAACTAGCTTGAACTTAATTACCACACAGTATCAGCCATAAAGTGGTGGGGAGGGGGCAAGGGAGTTAGGATAATGGAAACCAATGCAGATGTTGGAAAAAAACAGGAAAACAAGATAAGGAAATATTCTAAAATATGGTATAATGTACATTTACACATGTATAATTCATCTTATTTTAAAAAGCTGAATGTAGAGCTACCTTTTGTCTTTGAATGCAGAAAAAAGACAAAGAAATAAATAATTTTGTAATATAGATGTCATCTTATATTTCATGCCTGACTCACTTGAAAATGTAGATTAATTTGCAAACAGTTTAGAGAGGTGAACTATTGAATTGGGTCCTCTAAGATTTAGGATTTGTCATCTTTTAAAGTTGACTCCTAGTGAGAGCTTGTCAATTACAAAGAAGTGAAATGAAGTGAAAGTAAGTCTCATCTTCATCTTCATGTTATATGCTTGGTTGGTTATAGAAAGACACCATTTACAAGCTGAGAATAATTATTGCAAAGTTGTGTTTCACCTTAAACCAAAATTATTTATTATTTTATCTTATTGCACTATGATTTAGCAGTCATTGTAATTTTGTAATCTTATAAACCAAATAGTCTAGCAGGAATGATGTGGCCACCTCTAATGTGGGTTAAAAATGAAAAATTGTATATGTCATACCAATGTTTTTTACTCAAAAGCAACTGTTTCTTTTGTGACGAGTTATTTAGAATGTTATCATTTTATAAACATGCAGCAGCATGTAATTTAGTAAACATATTAAACTGTATATATACTATACAGGGAAAATGACAGCATTAGAAAAGTTTTCTGCATTTACAGAAACAAATCAAAATTCTCTTTCAGCTTCACTGTGTATTATATTATCACCCTTTCAGCTTATAGATTTGATTTTTATGTGGAGCTTCTTTTTAATCTTTCCATTTGCAGTGATTCAGCTTTTCTGATGTGTAAGGCTCTTTGGCTCTCCCAGGTTTGGGAGGAGTGTTTATGCAGACTGTTTTTCCTGAGAGTGCTAATTAACATTTCTTTCCCTTTCAGTTTCTCCACCCCAGCATTCATAGTGTCAGTTCTGAAAGAGTTAAACTTAACTTAACTTGAGGGTTCTGCCTGGTTTTGTATTTTGTATTTTATGAAACTGCTACACACAATCCTACTACATCAAAGTTTCTTTGGCCGTTCCACTAAAGGTTATTTTTGACATTAAACAACACATTCCCCATTAGATTTCTGAAGTCTTATTTCCTTTTTATATGTATGTAATATATTTGTGTGGCAATGCTCTGCTCAGCTGGACTACTTGGCTTTAAATGAAAGTGTTTTTTTTTTAAAAATCAACAACCCATCTTCCAGCTGGATTGAATGAGGCACTGAAGGTCCAGTGATTTGCCCAAGGTTACACAGTGAGTCAGTAGCTCAGCATTGATAAGAACTAGTGACCTGGCTCCTATTTCTTTGCTTTAGACCATCCAGCCTCCTAATGTGAAGCATATCCTCTCAAAGCTCACACAGGACAATACTTAGCTGCTTCTTTAGAAACTGGACAGTGTTCTAGACCACATATGCAGCGTTTAATATACTATTTTTCATAGCAAGTATTTAATAATACGCTCCTGGGTATATACATACACTACTGTATACTAGTGTGCAAAATAGTGTCAGATTTTGTTGATGTTGTGAAGGTTTGGATGACATTTGGTTTCCTTGCTGTGTAGTTGATTTGTGTTACTGGTAGGTCTGGATAACTGCATTAGTTTGTGTATCATACTTGCACTAGCTGATGCATAAGGAAAACTGCGTAAAATCCCTTCTGTAATTCCCATTTTGTTTTATAGTAGTCTTGCTCTTCCCTAATAAGTACATTTTGGTTATACTGTTTAACTATATAGCAGAAATAATTCTTTCTTTTATTGCAGAAGAATGCTTTGATCTATCTAAAAGTTTAACTGCATTTTACTGAATGGTTCTTCTTTGCAGTTAGGTATATGTATGGCAGCCACTAAGTTTTTTCTTTCATGTTCTTTCATTCATTTTAAAGTAAATATTGTGTTACAACAGCATATTGTACAGTACAGTGGATGTTTTATCACAATCTCTGGTAGCAGTAGCCTTCGGGTAACTACACGCTTATATCTGATTTCCCCAATCATCCATGAAATGTTTTGGCAACTTGGCCTTTGATTTGTTTTAATTATTCCTTTCCTTTTTGTAGTAGATTAGTGGATAATTTGAGTTATATTTTTGCCTTGGAACAGAGTAACTGAAAGACCAGTACCAGTGATAACAGTAATACAATTCATGTTCATTACATAAAGCAGCTACTCTAAATTAAATGCTGTGGGCCAGATTGCCTCCTCTTTTGGTAGAATCTGCTGGAGTGAGCCAGAAAGAATATTTTGTAAGGCTTTCTTATGTAGCAGTCTAAAGTTTTGATGGTTTCTATTTTAACTGAAGAAAACACAATAAACAAGGAAAACAATAAAAAGTGTCAAGTTAGCAAAGAGAAATCACTAGAGAAAAAAGACCATATATTTTTAAAATCAACATTTAGGACTAGATTGTAATATTCTTACACTGAGTAGTTCCTTCCTTCACATGTGGTCTCAGAAAAGTCAACAGGATTACTTTGGGAGTAAGGTATTACTTACAGGTCACCCCATCTAGAGGGCTATGTGCCATATTTTGAGGATGTAAGAGCTATATGGGCCTTGTTCTGGCCCTCTGCATAGAACCAAATTTCAACCTCATGGAATAATTTCAATTAACACAGACACATGGGAAAAAAATCTAAATCTGTCCATGAATAGTATGTGAACAAAAAAGGACATGAGAAAAGGAATGGAGTCACTCAAAGAAATCAGTGAATGAAATGTCAAGGTGGGAGTTGTTGGCAAAGCAGGCCAGGTGTGCTATGGTATATTAAGAGACTATGTTTGATGCAGAGGGACAGGTGGAATGATATGCGGTCTAGTTTGTCTTGTATTGTTCAGAATGTATAAAAACTCTACAGTGCTGGAAATTATAAATGATCAATACTAAGATAGCATTGATTATCAGTAATATAGTAATGGAAATAAATCAAATGAAGGATGGAACTTGCTGTAGAAGAGACTGAATGGTAGGTGACACTACTGAATTGATGGATACTGTTGGAAAAATAGTTCTCTGATCAAGTGGGCAGGCAATTCGTAGACAAACTTTGTGTGTATATAGATCTCTGGATATATAACTAGCAGCCCTCAATGATAGTTGGGAAATTAGTCCTTCACTGGGCTCAAAGAAATGGAAAGCTTGGGAAAAAATGGATAAAGGTCAACTGTGACAAGGTCAGTGCATGTCTAGCAGATCAGCTAGAGGCTTATATAAGCCCCAAATTGCCAGACAACATCAAGCCTTACACAGAAAGCATGGAGAAACCTGGCACTGGAGGTCTACATGACTTAGTCTTTGCTAGGAAATAGCCCATATTTTTGAAGAAAGTGTAAGGTTTGCATTTCTGACTGTTCCTGGTTGCACAAAAACAAGCCTGACGTTACATACAGCCTCAGGGATATCTGCTACTTCTTCTGGGTGGTGGAGTACAGCAACAAAGGCATTTGTGCTTTTGGAAGGCTTGGAAGGATTAGCTATTTATTAGTAAGTATCGGTAAGCATCAATTTCACTGTACGCACACAAACTGAAAAAATATTTCCATTGATAGTAAAAATGTATAGAGAGGCGAAGTATGGAAAATGCTGCTTGAGAATTTGTTAGAGTTTGATTTAAGGTTATTTAATTTATATATTTTATGTGATGCTTAGAATTTGTGTTTGTAATGGTTCTAAAGCTTTAACTTTTTGAATTTCAATCTCTACTGTAATTCAGTAATTATTGTCTGATTCCCCAGCCCCCCCTATAATTTTCTGCAACTGTGGAAAATGTAAATAACAAAAATTTGAAAAAATGCTTAAAAATAAACATCAATATTATCAATCAAAATTATTTTCTAAAAAAATCTAATTCTGCCAAGTCTAGTTGCAGTTTCTGGTGGATTGGTGGATTGCCCTTCACAAATCTCATTGCTTTGTCAGCTGGACAAGAAAGAAAAAAGTTTTCCTCTTTATTATTCATACAACAGAAGAACTCTTTACAGATGAGGAGTTGGAACTGTGTGATGACATATTCTTTGACTTAGAGTATGCAAAAGCATAACAGCAAAGAAACTGCTACATGACACTAAGATACTTTAATGTCCACCTAAAAATACTCATTCTTCCCTCTTCATGGAACTCAAGAAGCTCTGTGAGCCAGGAGCCAAATTTGTGACTTCAAGGAAAGTGACTTGAAAGCTATTAACAAAGAGGGGTAGTAAGGTTTCAGTAAGAAGCAGCAAGAACTTGTGTATGCTGCACAAGGAAAGAGCTCTGAACTTCTAATTCTGGCCTTGCCAGTGACATATCCCTATGCAAGGCACTTAATTTCTCTTTGCCACAATTTTGTAAAATAGAGATCTTTATCATCTTTCCGCTGGAGTTGTGAGAATTAATTATTAGACAATCCATTTGTAAGCACTTAAAGGGGCCGTAAGGAATATCAGTCAAAAACAAATCATGCCAAACCAATCTAATTTCTTTCTTTGACACAGTAACAAAGAGTCCTGCGGCACCTTAAAGACTAACTAAAGTATTAGAGCATAAGCTTTCTTGGGCTAATACCCACTTCTTTGACACAGTTACTGGCCTAGTGGATGGGGTGAAGCAGTAGATGTATCTAGATTTTAATATGGCTTTTGGTACAGTCCCAAATGACATTTTCATAAGCAAACTAGGGAAATGTAGTCTAGATCAAATTATTAAAAGGTGTATGAACAATCGATTGAAAAAATATACTCAAAGGAGTTATCACTGTTTCACTGTCATACTGGGAAGGTGTATTTAGTTGGGTCCAGCAGAGGTCAGTTCTGGGTCTAGTACTAGTCAATATTTTCATTAATAACTTTGATAATGGAATTGAGAGTATGCTTCTAAAATTTGCAAATGACACCATAGTGGGGAGGAGTTAAAAGCACTTTGAAGGACAGGATTAGAATTCAAAATGACCTTAATAAATTAGAGAATTGGTCTGAAATCAACAAGATAAAATTAAAAAAGATAAGTGAAAGTACTATACTTAGGAAGGAAAAATCAAATGCACAACTACAAAAGGGTGAATAACTGGTTAAGTGCTAGTATTGCAGAAAAGGATATGGAGCTGGTAGTGGATCACAAATAGAATCTGAGTCAACAGTGTGATGCAGTTGCAACAAAGGTTAATATTCTGCGGAGTATTTTGGGGTCGTGTGTAAGACGCACAAAGTAATTGTCCTGCCCTACTCAGAATTTGAGAGGTCTCAGTTAGTGTACTGTGTCTAGTGCTGGCATGACACTTTTGGAAAGAGGTAGGCAAATTGGTGAGAGTCTGGAGGAGAGCAACAAAAATTATAAAAGGGTTAGAAAACCTGAGCTGTGAAGAAAGGTTAAAAAAACGGTCATGTTTAGTCCTGAGAAAGGAAGATGGGATGGGAGGGAGCAGGGGGAGAGGCTGTTAGTCTTCAGATACGTTAAGGGTTTGTTATAAAGAGGACAGGGTCAACTGAAAGTAGGACAAGAAATAATGCGCGTAATTCGCAGCAAGGGAGATGTAGGATGGATATTAGAAAAAAATTCTAACTATAAACTCTGGAATAGCTTCCCAGGGAGGCTGTGGAGTCCCCATCGATGAAATCTTTTAAAAATAAGCTGGACAACCACATGTAGGGGATGGCGTAGGTTTCTATGATTTCTACATTTCTATGATTTTATGTTTGTACAGTGTTTTGAAAGTAAGTTTGTGTCAATAGGCAATCCAGACCCTGGCCCAGAAAGCACTGAAAACACTTAAGTGCTGAAAACAAGAAGATCTTTCTTTCCTGATGGAAATTTTGATGTTATTTTTATTGGTAATACTTAAATATAGGTTAGCTATCACTCAACAAATAAAGGACTGGCATGCTACGTAGCACCTATAACTTGAGTTATCATTGGCAGGATATGATGCTCCCTACCTGTGCAAAATTGAATTGCATGTGAAGATCCAGGCCATGACTAGAGCTGGTTTATATTTCCCAGTGAGGCAGTTTTCCAGTGGAAAATGCCGATTTGACAAAATCAGAACATTTTGCCTGAATGCGTCAATTTTGTTG
Organism: Dermatemys mawii; assembly: GCA_007922305.1. Taxonomy (NCBI): domain Eukaryota; kingdom Metazoa; phylum Chordata; order Testudines; family Dermatemydidae; genus Dermatemys; species Dermatemys mawii. Next base: position 48,099,632 of record ML677332.1, on the reverse strand, counting down.
AAGTTTTCGATGGGAAATTATCAAAATGTTTTATCTTCATAAGGGCAAAGCATTTGTTTTAACTTGCATACAGTACAATACTGTATATTAAAATCAAAATGAGATTCAAAATGTTTCATTTCAATAAGCTCATTTTTAAAATTTTCATTTCAGAGTAAATTTTGACTTTTTATTATGAGATGAGATGACAGGAAATTTTGAAATGTCAGAATTCCCCGTGGAATGGATATTTCATTCCCTGAGCAGTTCTAGCCATGACTCTGTCCCTCAAATGATTATAAGCAGTGAGTCTTTCGTGTCTTTCATAAAAATGGCAGCTTAACTAGCTGTCATCCACTGGTGACAAGGAAAGGAGTGATCAATGCTCTTTCCAATGTACTCCCTTGAAGAGAGGTCCTATAAATTAAAATATATATATATATAATTTTTCTTTAGGTGTTTAGAAACATCCTATAGAATTTAATAGAAATTTGTATCCCTGTCAGTATAAGATATACATAAAACCTATAGACAGGAGATCATTCTCTATAAGTTATTTGAGCTCTGTGGATGAAAAGCACTATATAAGAGCTAGGTAGTATGTTACTATTTATTAAATCCTATAGATGTTTAGATTAACTTGTGTTCACCATTACTGAATTTCTATAGAAACTTACTGATTTCATCCCTAGTTAATCCCATAGATCTTTTCCATAGCCTTTATTTTGTAATACTGCTATCCAACTGTCTCATTAAATTCTGGGTTATACAATGTTCCTGGATGATTGTAAAGTAATATCTTTGTCTGCCACCACATTAGGTGCTGTTGGTGAGCTATGGGCACTAAATCCAAAAGAAATCCTGATATAAGATATAAGAATAAAGAAACAGTCAAAGTGAAGATAAGTCTACATCTTAGGAGAAATAAAAGCAATTCAAAAGCCCATTATATGTTTTTCTTGCATCCGACTGAATGTTTCTCATTTTATTTTGTTGAAATCAGACATCTTAGAATTTTACACAGAAAACTGAATTAAATAAAATAGGTGATTTACAAGAGAAATGAAAAAAAAGTCTTAACATTCTGATGTGTGTGTGTGTGTGTGTGCATGTATACAATATAATTCACTTACACCAGTGATAATGGTAGGGAGGTTTAATATTTCCCTTTTCTGGAGTGGGGTATGCTAAATATTTTACAAAACATTTTATCCATGCTGCAAGAATGTTAATATATTAACTTGTTAAAGTGTGTTCCATATATGCACATACATTTGTAATTCCTCCCCCCGTTCCAATTTCCCTTCCAAAATTGCAGATTAGGCTACTCAAACACCTATATATTCATGCAAGTATTATTTACTTCTTGATTGAAAATACAAAGTCATTTCTATTTATGAACATTTTCTTGTAATACGACCTGGCATTTCTCATCACTACGGCTTGCAGTCTACTCTTATAAAATTTAATGGATGTCAAAAATGAGCACAGTATGAAAAATAAATAGACAAAAGAGAAACCCTTTATATGTGAACAAATGTCACAAAAAGGTCTCTTAAAGTTAAAAATCCCATGGAAAAAATTATTTGGCCTAGACCAGAAGAAGCACCTCTTTGAGATATACGGCCAAGGGAAATCATGCATTTCTTGTTTTATGCAGAAAGTAGCTTGTGTTTCGTGTGTCCTCCCAAACGGTGCTTCAATTTTACTAGAAAAACTCTTCCTTTTCACTGATTTTAGGCAGATTAACTGGCCTAATTGGACCTAAGCTGCTGTGAAGAGAGAGAGGGGGGAAAAAAAGGTGGAAGCACAGGCTCTCCAAGTCCTCAAGTCACATCCTCCTGGTTGACTGGTCTGCTTAGCCAAGCTGAAACTGGTCTTATTGTCATGTTGGGTGCATTAATTGGAGTGCAGACTAATTTGCAAGAATGCTTTAGTGCCCTTTAAAAGGTGATTTAAAATTCAAAGTGATGGAAATTGTATAAAAGCATGCTGATCTGATAATTACCCAGAATTCAGTTTGACATTTCTTCTATTTATCTGTTTTTATTGTTTAGACTTTAAGTATACGGTGAAAGACTTAAGTGATTGTGCAACAATATACTATATACCCTGCAACGGCTGATAATGCCCTTTTATTTTAGACCAGAGAATTCAGTGAACATAGACTCCTGTTGCTGGTTAAAGTGAGGAATGTTTTTTGCTGTGGAATTATAAATTAAGGAATACATTTTGTGCATTACATTTTAATAATGATTACAGCAACATGTCTGTCTTGTTCCAGCCATATAGCTGAAAACTCACTTTCTGGAACATTCTTACAGACTAGAGCCATTAACACTTCAATAACATAGACTTGAATACAATGATAATGAGGATAATGAATTTTCTCTTTTGAGCCAAAAGGACACAAATAATTTAAACCCTGGTTTTGCAAACTACGTAGGAGTAACTTTACACACCATTGAATTCCAGCCACTTTTGGGAGTGAAATATAACAAAACAAAGCAATACTTTACAACAGTTTTGAATGGAAAGTTATGGGTACTTTATCCATTAGAAATCACAGGAGTAATCTTAGATAAGACAAATGTAAAATTATCAAAATTAGAGTTTGGCGAGGGAAATGCAGCTAGCAGCACTCCTCAAGAGAAAAATGCCACAGTCTCCTTAATGCCCATAAGTGGTCAGGACCTCTGCTTTACATCTTATCCTAAAGCCAGCAGAATAGAGTCAGCCCTGGTGTGTAGTAAGTGATTTGAACTACCACTGAAGTGCTTACACCAGAAGCATATTTCAGTCTAATACCTCCAGCAGCACAGAACCTTTATGTTGAGGATTTAGTGTTCTTACTAGGTGATGCTTTTCCCTCTGGGTCAGTATCATTAAACTAAACCCGACTTGGTTGGAAGAGCTGGACTCCCGAACAGCTGACACTCCTGCTTGAAACACCTGGAGGTAATGTCACGAAGAAGTCCTTTTACTTGGAGGAAACCTCCTGATGCAAACCAGTGTCACTAACTCAGCAAGCATTTCTCTCAATAATTCCTAAATAAATATAATTGAAGACTCGATTCTGTCTGAGATATACATGTACAACTTCACTGAAGACAGTGGGCTCCGTCATAAACCTCACTGTATGCCCAAGCACGGAATAAGTGAGGGGAAAGGTATAAGGAACCTCAGCATGAATCTCTGTGGGCTATTTGCATTGCACAAGCCTGCATGGGGTGAACAGCACCTGCAGCCAGGCTGCTACCCCACAGATCACACAAGGAATTGGGGAATAGGCGAGCAAGGGCAGGGACTCTCTCTGTCAGTGCTCCAGCCTGCACCTTGGAATCAGTACAGAATATTTTTCTTTTGGAGCAAATTTGGTGCCTGCCCTTCTCCTGGGGTTGTACAGCTAAGAAGTGCTCTCTACTCTGCCTGGATTGTAAAATTACAGCCTAGACCAATGAGAGTGCATTGCTGTTAAGTGAGGGCACTGTTTTAAGGCACTGAAGTCACATGGGCATAACTGAGGGCAGAACCTGGTTTGCAGAACTTTTATTTCTGGTGATGGTCCATGCAAAGGAAGGAACGTAGCTTGACTTTCAGATCCCAGTTTCAGTTTGCAGGGCTGGCAGTTTAGTTGTAAATCGTGGAAATGTAGAAGTGGAAGGGACCTTGAGAGGTCATCTAGTCCTGTCTCCTGCACTGTGGTGGGACTAAGTGTAAGCAGTGTCTAAGTATTATCTAGACCATCCCTGACAGGTGTTTCTCTAGCCTGTTCTTAAAAACCTCCAGTGGTGGAGATTCTACAACTTCCCTAGGTAATTTTTCCAGTGTTAACCTACCCATAAAGTTAAGAAGTTTTTTCTAATGTCCAACCCACATCCCCCCATGTTACCGTTTAAGTCTGTTATGTTACCTCTTTTTCTGTCCTTAGTGGAGAAGGAGAACAATTTATCACCCTTCTCTTTATAACAACCTTTTACATACCAGATGATTATCACCATGTTCCACCTCAGTATTCTCTTCTCCAGACTAAACAAACCCATTTTTTCCCCAAATCTTTCCTCATATGTCGTGTTTTCTAGACCTATTATCATTTTTGTTGCTCTCCTCTGGACTTTCTCTAGTTTGCCCACATCTTTCCCAAAGTGTGGTCCATAGAACTGGACACAGTACTCCAGATGAGGCCTTATCAACACTGAGTAGAGTCAAAAAATTACTTTTTGTGTCTTGCTTACAACACTCCTGCTAATATATCCCTGAATAAAGTTTACTTTTTTTGAAACAGTACTACTTATTCATTCACATTTATTTTGTGATCTGCTATAACCCACAGGTTCTTTTCTATGCAGTCATTTCTCATTTTTTTTTGTGCAATTGATATTCCTTCCTAAGTGTACTATTTTACATTTGTCCTCTTTGAATGTTATCCTATTTATTTCAGACTTTTTCTCAGTTTGTAAAGATCATTTTGAAATCTAATCCTGTCTTCCAAAGTGCTGGCAACCTCTCCCAACTTGGTATAGTCCCCACACTTTATAGTATACACTCTATGCCATTATCCAAATCATTTATGAAGATATTGAACAGAAGTTGAACCAGGACAGATCCCTGTGGGACCTCACTTGATATGTTTGATCTGATAAGGAGGTGAACAGTGAGAGAAAACACAGAACATCATGATGTTATTTTTAGTCATTTTTCACAGTAAAACTGCACTTTAAATAGTGAAATCCTGTCTTTTGGTTGCTAAAATAGCTGAGTCAATTTAGTATTTATACGATGTATTATGTACTCTTTCTCCTTCACTTCTAAAGCAACTTTCTCCTGGCCTTTTCTACTACTGTGCATCTGAGGAATTTGCGTAAAAATGTAAAGAAAGTCTATAGAATAAAAATTATCTTGGCTTAATTGTACAAAGCACAGATCTTCATTTAAAAAAGGACTTTGAAACATTGCCACAGTTCTTGATGCTCAAGATATTTTTGCCTCAGCGTTGTTTCCTTTCTTCCCTACAAGCTGGATACTTGTCCTCTTCTCGCTTTCATTTTGTTATCTATTCAAATAGAACGTTTACCGTGGCAACTTTTCGCACATAAAACATGTAATTTGCTCAAAAGGCCACAGTGAAGTATATCTTTTTTGCACTCTTTCCCTTAATGTTGTTGTTTGCTGTGTTTTAAAATCATGCAATGTGGTCTCATGACCAGTTGTATGGGATTACTTGTGGACAGAAAGTAAAGTATTAAAGGAGACTAAATGTTTGATTAGGTGTAATACAAACCATTTAAGAGGGACAGTCTGCATGACTGATTGACGTGTATAAAATTAGTTCCTTATCTTCTTTTGTTTCCATTTTCACATTCACTAACAAAAAGGATACACACAAATCACGCATCAGTGAACACTTAGTCTTCTGTAATGCAAGCTATATATATATATATTGTGACAAAGCTCCAAGTTTGTACTTGTGGGTCCTGCGCTTCCTGGCAGATTTAGGGGCCTTAGAAACTCATCTAGGCCCCAGAGTGACATCCCTTTCTCAGTATAATTGGCAAGAGTCACCGCCTAGTGAGTTACCTTCATCACAGGCCAGTATGGAAGATGGAAAAAGTGGGGAGCCCGGGCCCGCCCTCTACTCTGGGCTCCAGCCCAGGGACCCTAATAGTATCAGCTAAGATGGCTGACCTTTTTTCCACAAAACACAATACAATTCCCTGGGCTACTTCCCCACAGCAGTCCTCGCTTCTTCAAATTCCACTTCACCCTTACCTCAGGGCCTCCTTCCTTCTGTATGATATGTTGTCCACCACTCAGTCTCACCAACAGCACAACTTTCTCTCACAGCTCCTGACACCCACAGCCCACCTGACTAACTGGGAGGTTTTTATCTGGTTTCAGCCAGTCCCTGATGGGCTTCAGGTGTCCCAATCAGGCTAGCTGTTTCTACTCCTTTCTAGAAGGTTCTTAATTGGCCCCAGGTGTCTTGATTGGCCTGGAGTAGCCTTTGTTTAGCTATCCAGGGAACAGAGACCTGCATATCCTGAGACTAATATACCTGCCTTCAAGCACTCTCCTATATCCTTCTGGTCTGACTCCGTCACTATATATATATATATATATATA
>ML677332.1:47829642-48093130 GCA_007922305.1 Dermatemys mawii | reverse complement strand
ATAGCACTATGAAATTTTAAGGAAGAAGAGAATAGGTAAAGAGGAACAAACATGGTGCACATACAAAATAAGAAGTGAATAGGAGCTGCATGCATATTTGTGAAGGCAGAATGTTGGCCCTTTGAGAATAGTACCCATTCAGAAACACGGCGAAAAGAACATAGCAATATTGTCACTATCCCTATCGTGAGGTATCTGAGCTCCAATATTCTTTTATCTTCTCTGAGTTCTATCATAACTGCTCTGGCAATTCATGCACCTCACAAATAACCAATCATTGAGTAAATTAGTAGATGAGATCTTGGCCCCATAGAATTAAATATAAGTTTTGATTTCAGTGGGGCCAGGATTTCACCCATTATATTTTTCATTTTTAGCAAGATTTGCTTCTCATAGACTAGATGTTCACTTGCATAGTTATTGATCTCTGGAATTTATAAAGGCCATTTGGCTCTTCAAATCCTTGTTGGATAATTTTGCTGAGCCTGTTGAATAAACGTACGGTATAATATGTTGATCTTTACCATAGGATAACTCCTCAGGAACACGTTCTCCCTTTCAGAACTCCTGAAGGACCTGCTTTGGCTGTTCAGCTGCTAAAGAAAATGAGATAATTACTTATACTTTCTAGCGGTGTTAGGAGGCCAAACCCTAGAACTAGCACCACAGTCAAAGTGGCCAGGAACAAGGGTTAGAGAGGAAGGAATCTTTCCTTCCAGGCTGTGCAGCAACAGAAGCTAATTCAATCTGTGATGCACTTGCAGTCTCAGGAATACAGTGGCTCATGCAGATCATGAACTCCCCCTCCTCCTTCAGGTGGGGTAGGGAGCAAGGGATTGCAGATGAAGCAGTTTTGTCAGATCAGTCAGCCCTGCCCCTGTTCTCCACTCCACATGCTGAGGCACAAGAGCCCTCCACAGTGCAGACAGGGTGCAGGCTCCCTGCCCAGACCCCTAGATCTTGTGCTTCCCCCTTCTACAGTAGAAGGATTCCTGGTCTGCTTCTTCAGGGCCCACAGTGGACATGGGCAGGGTAGGGGCAGGCTTCAGGCCATGGAGCTGAGCAATTATACTGGAGGCTGGGAAATGGGGTATTGTTTTTAAGAGAATAAAATATGTAGTAGTTACAGGCTAAATAAATGCTGGTAATCTACATTTCTGTTCAGCAAGATAGTTTCCATGCATAGGCTTTGCACAGGAGTGGATTTTTTAACAACAGAAGTAGTGCAACTCACACTTGTATAAAGAAGCCAATATCCAAGGCTGTCTTATGTTCTAGATGATTCTGTGTCTGTCTTTCATAAGAGCTGAAATGCTCTCTCTGAACTGCCCAACTTGCCCATCTCTAGAGCAGGTGCTTACGATTCCAGTTCTGTGTTTACACCTCAGACCCAAGACACTGAAAGTCACATGTTTTCAGGAACAATGTTGAACCACGTGGAACAGCAGCTTTGTTAGGCCTCAAAGTACCTTGACTTTGATTAACTTTCAACCCAACAAGAGTCATCTAATAGCTTAAAGGCCCCTGTTTTATTGCAAAGGGACTTCTATTGCAAATGGTCATACTATATTTTTATTTTAAATTATTTATTGTCAGCATTTAAGCTAACTTTTTTTTATTCCTGTTGGGGACTAGCTCTGATGGTATTTACCTTTTTAAAAAGGTACATCTCCACTTCAGATATAAAAATCACTTCTTTAGAAGAGTATAACATTTATATCTTTGCCGTATTTAATACAGTGTTAGATAATGGATATAATATAATGCATGGAAGGTAAAGGAAAACAACTGTCATCCAATAAAGAAAAAAAACTAGAAAGCCTTCAGGAAGTTATACAATTTCAGAGCAGCTGTCACTTAAACGAGTGTGACCCATGTTAATTTCTAAGGATTTTGTTGTTCTTTGAGTACAGGGTGCTCTGAAGCACAAATACTCAATTTACAAACTTATCATTTATACAGTTTTTGGTTGGAAGCCAAAGCAGAAACATAGGGTTAGTGGTACACAAGTGGAGGATTTAACATTACACTCTTGTGAGAAGAAAATGTGAGGGTTGGTGCTTATTTATTTATGATACTACTGAAAAGTGTTGTATGTCTTTGTATTTATCTTTATTAAGATTTTGTTTAAAGCTACTGGAATAAAGTAAACGTGTATGAGTGAGAAGTGAAAAATGGAGTTTAACAGATTTACTCGCAGATAACAATACTGAATTCTCCTCCAACATTGCCACAAACAGAGTAATTTAATAAAATCTAGTTTGAAGCAAGTGAAATGAGAGGAGAATTGGGCACTTTACTAATATGATTCAGTTTGCCTGGGTTACCTACTCCCTTGCAAATTTAGGACATGATCCTTCACTCATTAAAGTACCTGGGAGATTTTGTCATTAATTTTCAACGGGCTAAGAATAAGCCCCTTGCTGATCTGAGAACACACCAAAGAAATGTAAACATCTGGGTCCAATCCTGTGAAATGAAGAGTGCCTTCGACTCTTATTTAGTGTCAGTAGAGGGCACTTAGTACCCTCTATAGGTGTGAACATTAACACTTCATTCTTGAAAAGACTGTCAATAGACCCAAAGGAAGAAACATCATGTAATGCATGTTCTGGATATACATATTTAATGCAGTGGATTGTTCTAGAATTTGCAAAACAGACTTGGTTGTACTGTGTGTGGTGATGAAGGGGACATTATAAGAAGAGCAGGCGTCCATTATTTAAGGTATGCACTAATTGGAAAATGTATCCCGTATCATTAGAAAGAAAAGGTTATCCAAACCAGTAGACCACATCCTCTGTGACTGTATGTCATCTTTAACATATCGTCATTGGCTTCAATGGGGCTATGCTAATTAAACTAGCTGAGGATCAACCCAAGATTCTTACAACTATCATCCAGTGTTGATAGGACAGAAAATCATTGTCACATACTATGTATAATGACGAGAGACATTTAAGAGGGTTTGGGAATTTAGGTTTAGTTTATAAAAGCATCCAAAAGTTCAGGGCCTTATGCAAATCTTACCTAAAAACTTTTGTGTCTCTTGAGAACATGTTTTCTTATGGAATTTCAGCACTTTGGGTTCTAGTCTCAGAAGGAGACTCTCTGCTGTGAAGCCACCACAGTCCATATAGCTTACTGATGGATAGAATGCATGTGATTGTAGTAGGTACATATTCTCAAGATACATATTCTCTTATTTTTAATTATATCTGTAATAAAGGCTGTAATAGTTTTAAAAAACACCAAAAGATGTTACAAAAAATGGAGAAATGTATTAAGTCATTTAGCTGACAAAAACCTTTTTGGGGAGGGAAAAGTAATGTTTGGCACTAGTTGGAATATCAAATATCAGTATGTTTCTGATTTGATGAGTGATTAATACCAATCCAATGAATGTACATGAAAGTAGGAATGAATCATAGGACTGGAAGAGACCTTGAGAGATCATATAGTTCAGTCCCTTGCACTCAAGGCAGGACTACGTAATATCTAGACCATCCCTGACAGGATGGTCTAACCTGCTGTTAAAACTCTCTAATGATGAAGAAACAAAGAGTTCTGTGGCACCTTCAAGACTAACTAAAGTATCGAAGCATAAGCTTTCGTGGACTAATACCCACTTTGTCGGGTGCATGAAGTGGAAGTATCCAGAGGCAGGAATAAATAAGAGACAAGGACCAGGTTAGAGGAAACAAGGTTAGTCCAATCAGGCTGAACCAGCTTATTATCTCTAATCGAGGAGGATGAGGTCCTCTTTTAGCAGCTGATCTGGAGGTTGAAGTGTTCTCCCACAGGTTTTTGTATATTGCCATTCCTGATGTCTGATTTGTGTCCATTTATCCTTTTTTGTAGGGACTGTCCAGTTTGGCCGATGTACATAGCAGAGGGACATTGCTGGCACATAATGGCATATATTACATTGGTAGATGTGCAGGTGAATGAACCAGTGATGGTATGGCTGATCTGGTTTGGTCCTGTGATGGTGTTGCTGGTGTAGATATGTGGGCAGAGTTGGCATTGAGGTTTGTTGCATGGATTGGTTCCTGAGTTAGAGTTGTTATGGTGCGGTGTGCTGTTGCTGGTGAAAATATGCTTGAGGTTGGCAGGTTGTCTGTGGGCGAGGACTGGCCTACCTCCCAAGGCCTGTGGAAGTGAGGGATTGTTGTCCAGGATGGGTTGTAGATCACTGATGATGCGTTGGAGAGGTTTTAACTGAGGACTGTAGGTGATGGCCAGTGGTGTTCTGTTGTTTTCATTCTTGGGCTTGTCTCTAATGATGGAGATTACACAGCCTCTTTAGGCAATTTGTTCCAGTGCTTAACTACCCTGACAGCTAGGAAGTTTTCCCTAACGTCCATCCTAAACCACCACTGCTGCAATTTAAGTCCATTGCTTCAGAGGTTAAGGAGAATAACTTTTTATGTACTTGAAAACTATTATCAGGAACCCGCTCAGTCTTCTCTGTACCAGACTAAACAAACCAATTTTTTCAATCTTCTCTCATAGGTCATGTTTTCTAGACCTTTAATCATTTTTGTTGCTCTTCTCTGGATTTTCTCCAATTTGTCCACATGTTTCCTGAAACTTGGTTCCCAGATCTGGACACAATACTTCAGGTGAGGCATTGTAGCGGGGTGGCTACCCACTCCCAGCCACAAAGGGTTAAAATCAGCCCAGAGAGAAGGCTGGGGCAGTAGGGTAAAGCCCAGGTTGATTGAGAGAGGAGGGTCAGCTGGGTGGCCATGGCCCGAACACTCCTCAGGCCCTTATAAGGGGCTGAGAGGCCAAGGCAGCAGAGGAGTGTCTCCTCTGTCTCCAGAGGTAGACAGGCCTGGCTGCTGGGAAACACAAGGTACCTAGGGTGGAGCGGAGCGGGGCTGGGCCAGGCAAGAGGAGCTGGGGAAGCTCTGGCCTGGAAACCCCCAGTCTGCAGGGCCTAGGGGGAAGGCCCAATAGAGGGTACTAGGGTTGCAGGGGGCAGCCCAGGGCTAAAGAGACAGAGGCAGCAGGCCAACCCCCCTTGCCGGTGATGAGTGGCAAGTAGACTGCAGTCCGCCCCAGTGAGCGGGAGCAAGTGGTGACGGGCAGTTGCCTAGACTGAGGCAAGGTGGGGATAGGGGGTGGGGGTTCCCTGGGGAGGGGAGACCCTGATATGGTGGAGGTATTGTGGGGTGCAGCACCCGAGGTAGGAGGGCCCCGGGCCCCAGGCCCCAGGGAGGGGTACCGGGGGCCAGTAGCACGCGGGACTACAGCCTGCAGAGGGCGCTCCAGCAGCTGGTGAGCTAATTCCCTGGACGGACCAGCAGGAGGCGCCGGTGGTGAGTCGCCGCTTCGCGACAGGCGTCATCAGCAAAGAGTAGAACGGAAGAATTATTTCTTGTGTCTTGCTTACAGCACTCCTGCTAATACACCCAAGAATGATGTTTGCTTTTTTCACAACAGCATTGCACGGTTGACTGTGATCCACTCTGACCCCCCAGATCCCTTTCTGCAGTACTCCTTCCTAGGCAATCATTTCCTATTTTGTATGTGTGCAACTGATTGTTTCTTCCTAAGTGGAGTACTTTCATTATTGAATTTCATCCTATTTACTTCACACCATTTCTCCAGCTTGTCCAGATCATTTTGAATTTTAATCCTATTCTCCATTGCACTTGCAATCCCTCCTAGCTTGGTATCTCCACAAAATTTATAAGTGTACTCTCTATGCCATTATCTAAATCATTGATGAAGATATTAAACAGAACCAGACCCAAAACCAATCCCTGCAGGACCCCACTTGTTATGCCCTTCCAACTTGATTGTGAACTACTGATAACTACTCTGCATTTATGGGTGAATTATTAGATTTAATTTACAATGGACTCATTTTTTGTAGAAAATGTGTGACATGGACAAACTGGCTGAATGTACAGTCAGATATCCAAGGGACTTGTCTACACTTACAGTGCTGCAAGGGTGCAGCTGCCCTGCTGTAACACTTAGTTTTGATGGAAGACCTTATCCCATCAGTGTAAGTATTCCACCTCCTCAAGAGGTGATAGCTATGTCGACAGGAGAAGCCCTCACACTGAAATAGTGCTGTCTACAGCAGGAGTTTGGTCAATATAACTGCATTGCTCAGTGGTGATGTAGTTATACTGACATACGTTTGTAGTGTAGATCAGGGCAAAGAATATAAAGGAGAGCTCAGCAACAGATAGTCAGGACTGATATTTTGTTAGCCATGTAACTGTCTACCTCCCTTCGTCTCAAGGTTAAAATCAGGGCAAGTCAAATAATCATGTCTCTCAAAGAGGAGAAATCAGGGATAAAAGGCTAGCCAGCAATTCTTAGGTTATTCCCTAAAAGTCTTAAATGGTAAAGAAAAACTTTTAAACTGCTATGAAATGTTACTAGAAGCCAATATAACGAATTCAAGCTATAGGAGCTTGGTGTACCTAAAGGTGCACAGATTTATTGAATATATCCACAGCTATTGTGTAAGTGGTGGAATGAGTTATTTTCATGTTTTATTCTAAAAACACTTGCACTATGCAGTTTTGTAAATGTTTAATGTATTATGTCAGGCATGGCCATGTAAGATCACACAGTTTGACAAGTAACATAATTCTACAAGACAAATGCTATATGCCAAAAAATTAGCAGGTATTATACTCATCTCTGTGGGACTCTTGTATCAGCATTTTTTGTTTCTTTTTAAAAGCACTAAATTTATCTTTCTACCTACCTTCAATGAAAAACATGTACAGCAACTAAACTAAATAACATTGGCAAGATGGCCTTGCTCTATGGGTCTCCTCTACCTACAATACAAATCCCTTTGGCATAGCAGAATGGAGTAAAATATGACACAGCAAAGGCAACTTTTAAAGTTATTAGCATTGGTGGACACAAACATATAATTTTCCTAGATAACCAGATAATGTTACCTGCAGTGGGCTAGATCCAAAGCTCATTTAAGTCATTAAGTCAATGGAAAGACACACTTAGTTCAGTGCACTTCGTATCAGTTACTAATTGCTGAATTTCCTATATTATATATAGGGAAATAACTTTATCTCAGAACATGCAGTATTTATTTTAGCTAAGATAAAACTGGAACATTTTAAAACCCACTATTATAAATCTAAGTGAGCTGAGAAAAAGGAGCAATTACTATGAATAATATTTTAGAAAATATAGATACAAAGATTTTCTACCTTCATGCAAAAATCCTACTGTCTTCAACAGGAATTACATGTAGCATCCAGCCCAGTAGATAGATAATTGATAATTTAATTATTGTGAAATGATTTCAAAAGTACAGGCATACTTTAATATTAATGATCCAAAAGTCAGAAATGAGATATGTTAATGAGGGAGAAAGATCTCTTATTAATCCCAAACTCTTTCACTGGAAATAGTAAGTGTCTTGCATTATTCCATTTTACTTCTTTTTAAAATTGACTAAAAACCAAATAAGTTTTTTAAAAAACATATACAGAAGATTATGTGGGCACACACTGTACATTAAAATCATGTGATCTCTATTTGAATATCGCTGGTGCTATCATGGGGATTATTGAAGTTAATGAGATTTTTTGTTGTTGATATTTCACAGGAAGCAGGATCAATTTCAAAGCCAATAAGTATGAAAGTGATTTTGTAGAAATATAGCAAACAATAGTGAATAGATGAATCTCCTGTGCACAGCATGTTTGCTCCCTTTATAGATGGATTCACTGCTCTTCCATCAATTTTCTTTTGTTTATGAACTGGCACAGAGCAGGCAGTGGAAAGACAATGAATCTGATTCTCCTATTTAAGTTGATGTTAATCAGGAGTAACTCCACTGAAGTCAATGGAGGCACAAGTCTGTTAAACTGCTATAAATGAAAGGAGAATCAAGACCAGTGTCATCTAGATTTTTTATGCAGTAGTAGAGGTGGGGCTGGGTAGCATTGCCTGTTGTTAAGATTGCCTTCCAACGATAAGACCCTATTTACAGTTACTTATAACTTTGCCAAATTTTAACTGTTTGGGCTTAAATTTTTAATACTATGACTACCACAGGCTAAATTTTTTTGGAAAATTTCAGACAAAACAGTAGTAATTTCTAAGAACAAGGCTAAGGAAAATAAGTTGTCTTGTGCGTGTTAAAATTATTGATACCTTGTCTTTCAGATGCAATACAGACTCATGTGCAGGGATTTAAAATTTGGCAGGGCACTGGCCTTAGTATCAGGGATACCTTTTGTGATCCCTGTGAAAATCCACCAAAGTTTTAGCCATGTAAAAATCACAGTTTGCACATGCTAGAGCTTAACAGCTAAAATCTGCAGAGTCCATTCTCAATGAGCCTCTCACAGCTCCTGGTACTGACAGATTGTACAGATACCATACCTACAGAGTGACTGCCAAAGCTCCATCCCCTCACAGCTCCTACACATGACCAGAACAAATATGAACCTTCCCTACATAGTAACTATGTTTCATCCCAGGTCAGTGGAGGCTCAGAAGGACTCTCCAAGTAATGGTTGCTCCCAGGTGCTCTGGACTGGGGTGCGATCAAGCAATCTAATTTGAGAATAGGTAGCCTGTGCTCATAATAACTCCTCGGCTAGCACCTAGGCAGCATGGAAGAAGAAACTGTCTGATCTGAATGGATGCACACCCTAACGAAATGTGCTGTGCACGTCTATGGAAAGACTTCATTAGACCCCATTGTCGCTGCTGAGAAGATAGATGGGAAACAAAGAAAAGAAAAGTAGTGTAAATACCCAAAACCTACTTACTTTCATATATGTACTCTCACCCTTATGGACACAGCAGAATGGGGAGCCAAGCTCCCTGATCATGAAGACAGTTCTTCATTGACCCCAGAATACGGAAGCCTGCAGCTATAATTTAGGTGAAGTAACTGCACCTCCTCCCATACCATTTGTCAACTAGTCACAACCCCTCTTGTCCTTAACATGCTGTATATCAGAAATATCTCTAGTGAGAAATATTACTGTGCAAACAGTCCATCTAAAGAATTCAAGGAGGGGAGGTAAGAAGACATAGTACCAGGTCATGCCAAGTCCCTACACTAGAGGAATCTCAGACTGGGGAAAGCTGTCTAGTTTGGGACCTTTCTGTCACTATAATGGAAGAAAGGGGACAGAACAGGCATAAGAATCTGGTTCCGGTAATTAAAAGCGTTTCTTTAAAAGAATAGTCATTGAAAATATTAAAATATATTTTAAGCACAAGAAAAATTGTTTAATATGAGTAATAGTTAGGATAGGAGATGATTAATTAAAATATAAATTACCTTTTTTTAAGCCCCTGAATTCTGTACAACAGCCTGCAGTAAAAGCAAGCTATACTGACTGGTAATGTATGAAAGTAATTAAGAGTCTTTTTTTCTCCAGCAGGTAATGAGGTTAGATTTTTGTTTAAATAAAGATATCAGATAATAAAGGCAACAATGCTAACAAGAAATTGGTCAAATCTTAGTTATGTCTGTCCTAGAAAATAAATACGAGTAGGAATGTCAGAAATCAGTATAGTGCTATAAGGTCCAGTCCTTCAGTCCTTATGAAAGTGAATCCCCATAGCCTTGAATGTGGATTTTGCTTGGTCAATGATTACAGGGTCAGTCTTCCAATGTAATCAGGGAGTTAAACTATTTTTATCTTCACAATTATAAAATAATATTATTGTGCAAACTATTAATCCAAAGATTTCATATATCAGGGTATGGAGATGTTCAGTGGAAAACTAGTTAGGATTTGGGTATCAGAAGAAATGGGAATCTTTTAAATTTATTTTTTGTTTTGGTTGCTTTCAAGTCTTTTCCCAAAGTTCAGATCTAACTGAGATCTAAAGTCCATAATAAAAAGATAACCACCTACTACTCCTGTGGATCACTGACTCTTGCAGATTGGTATTAGTCAGGAAGATAATGGTAACACTTCAACATAAAAAAGAAGTCATAAATGCTTTCTTAATATTTATTAAGTGATTACAAGATGTAGCTATGCACATTCATAACTCTTTATAAAACACGTTATAAAGTGCATTACCAAAACATTTATCATAAAGGATGCTATAAAAATGCTTTTTTAAAGAATGTTTTAACAAAGAAGTTAAATAATGGTCCAATTCTGTGAGTACTTTAGCCTCAAGTAACTTTATGCACATGAACAGTCCCATTGAAGTCAATAAGCAAAGTTATTCATGTGCATAAGTGTTTGCAGGAAAAGAGCCAATGAATGCACTAATGTAAGCATTCTATAAAGTGCCATTTAGGTGGGTTTTTTTTTTGTAAATAATAATTTGGTTAAAATAATCTGGGAATTGTTGTATATCAGCATAACTCTGGTTTTCTTTTTTTTAGAGAGAAAAATATTATAAATAAAATCTTAGTATAAAGTAAGATAATAAAAAAACAGCAAAATTATTTGGCCTGCAGAGTCTTAGCCTCCTAATTTACCTTTATGGAAAGGTATTATAATGAAATAATAATGACGTGGCATCAAGGCATAACCTTTAACATCTAATCCCAATGGTAAGTGAACGCAAGATCACCACACTACCGGGAATTGGCTTGCTGCTCTTACCGAATTTTTACTCTGGGGAAATGTCTTTTCTAGTGGAAGAAGATGAACTTGGCAAACTGAAATGTTAAATGGTAATGTCAACACTTTTATCAGAGTTGTGTGGTTCATGTTAATAATTGTGTTTATCAGCCAGTCTGAATTTTGCCCCCAGTCTAAACAGTTTATGATTGGATTCACACAAGTTAATTCTGCGCTAATTTTAGGTCCAGGTCTACTCTCTGAATTTTGTGAAAGGTGACTGTAGTAGACTGGACTATATTTTATTTAACAGTCATTCAGATTCTAACATCAGTGATATACAAAAGAACCCAGGACATTAATACCCTGGAATTACCAAAAATAACAATGCTAACAACCTAATCATTAATGAGAATTACCAGTCTTGTTACTATAGAAACAGAACGGAAGCAAATAGAAATTATGTGTAATTTCTCATTCCCAAAAGTGACACATATTATATCATTACCATAGTAATGATATTATTACCCAAAATGTATTAAACTAAAAAGCTCCTTATCCTGAGAAGACCCCTCCATACCTGAGAGAGCTACAATGCACATTCTCCTGTTGATCTAATGTAGAGCTCTGAAAATAAAGAAAAAGGCTGAAAGGTAAAACCCAACTGACAAATGTAAAAGGTAGCAGTGATAGGGAGGCAATCTCAGCTCATTTGCCAATTGTTTGCTGATTTCATGGCAACACCAAAAATCAGGCTTCAGTGGTAGGGCATAATCGGGGTGAAGTCAAAGTTAAAAGTCAGTTTGCATCACTCTGTCCCTTTCTTATGTGATCAGTTGTAATGCTGATGCAAAAAGAGGTGAAGATGAATCCAGTTACACAAAATTAAAAAATGGAGAAAAGGCTGCCTCAGCAAAAACAAATCACTGGATACTGTACCAGCTACAGCTGGTAACACTGTCCTCTTTCTACATATATCCCACATAGCCATTAGGAGCTCGGTCCCGTGCAGTACTGAGCTCTCTGGCCTAATTCGGCGAATCATTTAACACATTTGATGTTAAATATGTGAAAAGTCTCATCATTTGCATGCTTAACATTAAATATATATTTTACTGCCTTGCTGGATTGGGCCAGAGTTCTCAACAGATTGTATCATCAAGCTCTAGGAGATAAGGAAAATAATGGTAAGGGGTCCTATTTCCACCATCCTCTCTGTAACCTCTTTTTCTAATATGCTGTTCCCATGACATAGGTAGAGTAAAACTCAATGCATTTAGAAGCAGCAATGGTAGTACGTCAGCTGAGGAAGTGGGGGGAATATTGATAAGGCCTCTCACATTTAGAATGGGAATAAAGAAAATTCATCTATTTGTAATCATCACATCATCTATCAGCCGTGTGCAATCCCAGACAATGGGTTTGCTGTTATTCTTTTACTAATTTTTGTTAAAGTTAATTCATAGCTTCAATCAATGTTACAGTTCTGTTGTGATAGAAATGAAATAGAAAATTGAAATGTTGGCTTGTGCAAGTTTCCAAGCTGGCATCTCACAACATCTGACATACCTACTGCAAGCATTCTTTGTCTCTGCCAGAGGGTCATTTACAATTAGACTTACATTTTCATAAATTGTCATTCTCCTCGTTACCATTGCATTCACCCCTTTTTTAAAAAAAATGTAGAAAATCTGTAATGCTAATTAGGTGAATACATGATTTTACCTCCCCAGGTACTTCAAAACATTGTAGTTACTTTTGTTCCTGACTGATTTCAGTTTGAAATTGCTAATATTATCAATTTACACTGGTCATCCTAGTGAGTTTATGATCTCATCTTTCAGCATAGAGTGCTGAAGAGCCCTTTGCCCTGAAATTGGTTGCTTGAGAGCACGGGGCATGTATGTTGTATGTCTGATACAAAATGGTGAAAACTGCCCATGCTGTGAGTGGAAGTAAGTTTGTAGGAGGCAATAATAATGGATTAAATTGAGCATTAATATAATTAATGAGCTCCAAAAGATATCATTAACTGTGCCTAAATGAGTTTACAAGGCCATTGTTTCCTTTGATGTGGCAGAGATGATATAAGAAAGGGCACAATTCTATGTCTCTCTTTTTTCCTTTGTTTTCCACAGAAGGTCTGCCAGTTTGTATCCAGACAACCTTTGAAAACAGAATATGCAAATAAAAAAGACACGCTTTGAGAGATTGTACAATATATCTACAAATGAAGATGCTGATTGTGATGAGATAGAACAATTATATAAAGCATCCAGATGTTTTCTGTTACAAGAAATACAATTTCATGTCTTAAAATGCTAGGAGATTTAAATGCAGCTTGAGCAACCACACATAGATCTTTCCATATGCCTCTATTTGCACAAGGAAATACAACCCTTACAGTTCTGTCTTATGCAACAAATGCTCAGTTTCTACATTTGGCATACAACATTACTCAGCTTCTAAGGTAATAAATTATGCTATGTCCAATAGATTTTAGATGATGATCTATAAACTTTGCATATGTAGAGGAACTGTGGTTGCTTTCTTACAGTATTAAGCTTAAAATTAATGCAAGACAGCTTTTTTCTTCCCAAGCTAAGTTGATCTATCCTATGTTTTTGATATACTATTGACATTTCAAATAATTTCTTACCATTAACTCTGACCCTGAAAAGCAATGGAGTAAAGTGAATGAGGAAAATGTTGATATTGCTCAGAGCACTGTAAGAGAGGAAACCAACAACCCAGGCCCCAAGCAAGCAATCTACATGTAGGACTCTTTGTGCACCATCAAGTTGTGAAAGTAAGATGGGGAATGAAGAGTACATAGTCATGAACAGAGTTTGGAAAAAGAGCTGGAATGACTGACACAGAACACTACTTTAATGAAAAGACTACAGCTCTGGAGGAAGTTGCATGAAGACATGTTCATGTTGTATTTTTCTGTCACTGCTCTTGGCAATAAAGCCAAGTTGATAATTAATGGAGCAGCAATTCTTGCCTAATGGCATAAACACTTGGTCAGTCTCTTGAATAAAAAATTGAGTTTGATTGACTCAGATCCTCTGCATCTCCTAAAACTATAGCTGTGGACAATAATTGATTTACTCAACTGTCCAATTGGCACTACTGGATATTGAGAAGCACTTCAGTGGATAAGTGCCTCAGATAGATGCAGTAATTCACAGTTAATTACTGACAAAAGGCAGAAATTCCTGCTCAGGACTTTTAGGTTAGTGTTACATAATCTGAAATTTCCCTTTTTTTAGTGAAAGAAATTTTAAGAAGGGCCAAAAATAATACCTCAGATCTGAACCCCTGACTGAAGAGATCACATTAGATAGCTTTCTGAGGCTGAGGTGAAGCTAGAATCTGTTGGTTAGTTAATCCCCTTAAAACAGAAGGGAGGATAAGCAGATAGAGATCTCTGGTCAGCTGGAATGGACTCTCTCTGGGTTCATGTTCTTAAGTATATTTTCTGCTTGCTGTGACTTTTCTTAAAAGACTGTCATTATGTATGTATGTAAATAAGCTGATTTCTTGCCCTATATTTTAGATCAATAACTATCTTTTGAAGCTTTTAAAATGTCTTTTAAAAAAGAATTTAAACATGCAACTCATTCTTTCATCAGATGAACTGATTTAAGCATGAATAGCATTGCCATTTAAATTAGTATCCTGCTGATGCCAAGACAATGTAGCAAATGAACCGGTATGACTCACCTGTATGAAATATGCATTCAAAGCTGTGTAAAGACTTATTTCCAATTGATAAATCAGCCATCCGCAACCTGATCTTTTACCTCAGAGAGACTCAGTTTATTTTTCTTCTACTGACAGAAGCATCTCTTCTTTACTTAGAGATTTAATGGAATGTAGACACATTCACTACATTGCTCCTAGTTGGGGCAGAATGCACATTAGACTCAATGAAGCAAACAATAATAGGTCAGTGTGAAATGAGTAGAGCTCACACCCTTAAAATGAGGAAAAATAATATATATAGACCAATGTGTATATATATTATTTCTATGCAACACTGACATAGGTACAAAGCTATCATGAAAATTTACCAGCACAAACACCAGATCTACTCACCAACCCTTTACTGTGGTGATGGATGATGATGAAAAATGGATTTTATTTGCCCGTTAAAACTTTTGCCTGAGAAGCAGGGCTTATTCAAGTCCTGGACTTTCAAGACTTTCACGTCATTTCCACAATGAAAAAACATTGAGGTCGCAAAGTCAAATATTCAGAAGTTAGGAAATGCCAGTTTTGCGGTTGCCTGTGGAATGTTAATTCTGCCTCATTGTGTGTATGCATTATAGCAGCAGTTATCAAACTATGGGTCAGGACCCCAAAGTGGTTCGGGACCTTTTTTTAATGGGGTCTCTGGGGCTGGCCTTAGACTTGCTGGGGCTTGGGGCTGAAGCCAAAGCACAAGGCTGGGGCTTCAGCCCTGGGCAGTGGGGCTCAGATTACAGGCCCCCTTCTTGGGGCTGAAGACCTTGGGCTTTGGCTTAGGCCCGCCTGCCTGACTGGCACGGCAGGGCTTAGGTGGGCTCAGGTTCTGGTTGCTGTTCCTGGGGCTGTGTAGTAATTTTTGTTGTCACAAAGGGGTTGTGGTGCAATGAAGTTTGTGAACCCCTGCAGTAAGGTATGCATTAATTACAGTATCACATACTCATATTTTCCATAAAACACCTGCCATCTTAATTCTGATTCTAAAACATTTGCAATGTTAACTAACTGCCTTTAACATAATTGTGATGTCTGTAGCACTTGTAATGTCTTAAGGGCAGGGACTTTTTGTTCAGTGTTTTGTACAATGCCTAATACCATGGAGCCCCAGGCCACGACTAGAGCTGCTAGGTACTACCACAAAACAATACAATTAATTAATTAATAAGTAGTTGTATTTAAATTAACTTTTAGTTTGTTTGTATTTACCTCTTTCATAAATCTTGGATTCTACTAAAACCAGATACTCTTGATGACATGATTTCAAAGGGCTTCTCGACATGGGTATTTTAAACTGGATCAAATTGAGTTAGTGTGGTTTCCAAAGACTTGCATACACTTGACACAACCCATCACTATGCACTGATTTAACATTTGTTGAGAACTATGGAGTCCTCTTGTAAAGTGGATATGGTTTGCTTGGAATTGTATTGATTCTGTCTTCTGTTTGTGGGCATGGAATTGCTGGGCACCACGTTCTGCATGCTTTCAACAGCGATCCCGCAGTGCTTTTTAGGTTGACCATTACTAATCTGTCCATTTACTTGTTTGCCCTCCTGGCTCCAGTGTAAAGTTTCCAAAATAACACTACCTCCTTTTGAAAGGTGGCACATAGCTAGATTTCACCTGTTTGATCCTGGATCTTAGTGCATCATATTCTAGTAACAGAACGAGGACTGCAATCCAGAACATGTTTCACATAGTTGCTTGGAACTATGTTGAGATCCGGGCTCTCATCTCCATCTGGGAAGAAGCATTGATTCAGAACATTCCTGTGACCAGCCACAGGAATAAGGATATTTTTTTGTGGACATTGCAAAGCAGATGTCTGTGAGTGGACAAAACCGAGATGCCAACCAGTGCTGGATAATGAACAAGCAGCTCAAGAGAAAGTATGTTGGAATGAAGGATAAAAAGAGACAAATGAGTAGGGGACCTCTGACCTGTCCATTGTTTGAAAAACTAGACAGGATCCTATGCAATTATAGTGTGACCTGTCACAGGCATTATTGGGAGCCTCTGGCCTGCACTCTCCCTGCCACTGAGGACAACTGGCTTGACCTATTGGAGAATTAGCAGGAGGATGCCAGACTGGAGTTGTCCCCTGACAGCCAGCATCTTTTTGGGACTCAGAACCCTGATGATGGCCCGTTGGATAGCCATTCCCAGTCCTGCCCTGGTGCAATGGACCTCAATACCTGCCCTGCATTGGTTGAGCCTGAGTCTGAGCCAAAAACCCAGGCTGAGGCCAGAGTCAGATCCCCTAGAGAGAACTTTTACATATAAATACTGATCTTTACAATGTATTATTTATTGTTATCGGTGGATGTGAGCTAGGAGCACCTGCTGCCTTTCCACTTTTCCCCTTTTACTGCCCCTCCTCCCAGGGCTGATTTGTATACTGAAAGCATTCATTGCCACAAAACTCAACAGTTTATTGGGACGTTTGTTACAGGAAAAAATGTGGTTAGTTTTCATTGTTTACATGAGGTATGAGGGCACATTGCATGCTTGGTCAAGACACAAAGAATAATGCTCCCAGCTGAGGTACAAATGCCTTGAACTTTCTCCATATCTGCAGGGGAGATATATGAGAGGTTCAAATTAAGACTAAGCTCAGTTTAGTTTACCATATTATAGGTAATAACTACATGCTCATACCCTCCGCCCCAGTAAAGCTTGAAAGCCTCTTCCCTTCCTGCAGCAATTCTGGGGGTGACACCCTGGTGAATAACTTCACAGCATATCTCACTGGTCTTCCCTTTACCTTTCTGAATCAGACCATTCTTGGACACCTCAGCATAACACCTTGCAGTGCCCCGGAAAGTTTTGAGCCTCAGCACTTAACCTGAACACCCATGCGGAGAAAATAAATAAAAGATAAGGCATTTATCCACTTTTAACTTTCTGCACCCCCTCCAAATTATTGTATTTGAAATGTTCTTAATCTTGAACTTTAAGTTTTGTTTGCATTTTGCAATAATTAAAAGTTTGTGTACAGTTTTTTACATAGGAAGATTGGGTAGTTAAATGTATTTCCAAATATAAAGATATTATTTTTCTTTTGGTTTCATTAAAACTTTATTATTGGGTTTTTTATTGTACTTTCATAATAAAACTGTGTACAATACATCCATTATGAACCATCATTGCATTTAACACAGAAAATCCTTTAAATAAAGGTGAAAAAATTCATAGGGTTTTACAAAAGCACATAGGGAACATTTCATCTTTATTTAAAGGATTTCCTGTGTTAACTGCAATGATGACTGCTAATGGATATACTGTGAACAGTTTTCATTAAGAAAGAACAATAAAAACCCAATAATAAAGTTTTAATGAAACCAGTGGAAAAATAATATCCTTGATTTGGAAATACATTTAACTAACCAATTTACAAAATAAATAACTATACACAAACCATTACTAAATGGAATAGTGCAAACAAAACTCAAAGTGCAACAGTAAGAACATTTCAAATACAACAATTTTTGGGAGGCATATAAAGTTACAGGCGACTATATGGCTTGCCTCTGGCTCTTCTTGTCCCCTTGGATTCTGTAGCTGAGTGCTGCAGCACCACTTGCAGGAGTATTGCAGGGCTCAAAAGAGCTGGACTCCCAGATGCAAGTATTCTTGGTGTCCAGAGGTTGGACTTGAGTGGTAAATGGGAGCCACTGGGAGCTGTGGGGATGTGGTTTGCTGCTGGTCTCAACAGCAAGCACTGGTCAGGGGCTAAAGGACATAACTGGGTCTCAAATTATGGGACTACATTGCCTGCTGGCTGGTGTAGCAGGAGAGTGTTTTGCAGGAGGACTTTCTTGTTCAGGATTGTATCCATGAGGTACCACTGCATCTCTCTTTTTCCATACTCTGCTTCACCATGTGGTGCTGTCCCTGGCCACAGCCACTCTTCCCCTAGCCACTGTGACACTGTCTTTGGCCACTGTCACAATCTTCTTAGACAGCTGCATATTTTTTCCTAGTGGGTCCTCATGTTCAGGCTCCACCTCTCAGCCAGCTGGTTTTGACATGAGTTTTGCAAATAAGTCATTGTGAGTCTTCCTTTTTTCTGCCCTCAGATTCAGCCCATCAGCAGTTGATAGAGGCCCTGTCCTTGACTGTCAGGTTGTTACAGGTGGTGCAGCTCTAGGAGTAGGGAGAAAAACTGTTATTTATTGTTCATATCCCAGACATGTGTGGCTTTACCTCAATGAGAGGCTTCTGATTCTTTGGAGGAACCACAGAGATGGTAAGTGCATAGAGGGCACTCGTATTTGGATTTCATTTGGCTGGCTATGTTTCAGGTTTGTTTCTGCAGTTATGTTTGAGTGCTAGGGACAATTCTGTGTCATTAGAGGTATAATAGGGGGTTATGAGAGGTTTGAAGGGGGAGCTTGATAGTAATCTCTTTTGTACCTGCTGTGGGCTGTCCTCACACTCTATGATGTTACACTGAGGTGGTGGAGTATGGTCTTTTTCCAAACCAAAAGGCAAAGGGCAGACTAGCAGGAAACACTGTGAAGTTAATGGCTGAGATGGTCCCCCCAAAAGCTCTTCAGGAGTGGAAAAGGCTTGCAAGCTATACCAGGGACATGGGAGTGTGGCTGTTCCCTATAATAAACAAAACAAACTCAAGCAATTTCTTAAGTTCTGCTATATCTCCCTTGCAGACATGGAGAAAGTCCAGAGGAAAATAGATTGGGTCCTGCAATTATTGCCAACTAGTACAAGTGTGACAGGGCATTTGTACCTCAGCAGGGAGTAGTCATGTTTTTGCCTTGACGGGAATGCACTGTGCATTCATACTCTCACAAAGTACAAAAACTAACCAAATTTCATTTCCTGTAAGCACTGCCTCAATAAACTGTTGAATTCTGCACAAATGAATGTTTATGGTATTCAAATCTGCCACTGGAGAGGGGCTTGAGGGTGGATGGGGTGCAAACTGACTGTGCCATGCTGGCAGGAGCCATTTTGAAATAGCAAAGTTGGTGGAAGGGCAGCCAAGGCTACTAGCTCACGTCTGCCACTAATAACAATAAATAATACATTGTAAAGATAGGTACTTATATGCCAAATTTCCCTTCAGGGCTTCTTCGTCCTTTAGTCCCAGCCTGGGTTTCTGGTTTGGATTCAAGCTCAGTCAATGCAGGGCAGGAATCAGGGTCCCTTGTAGTAGGGCTGGACAGGGCATGGCTATCCAGTTGGTCATCATCAGGATTCTGGCTGTCAGGGGACAGCATCTGCCTGGCATCCTCCTCCTTCTTCACAAATGACAATGAAATTCAGGGGCTCAGTATTTCTCCAAGTGGCTGCATGAGGCATGTTGTGGGGCTCCTGGACTTCAATCACATTTATATCACCAGAATATCATACACTGGGATCCAGGAGCAAATGAGCAAAATCTGGCTGTGAGCCACCTTTTAAAAAAGGGAAGGGCTGTCCCAGAAATTTTACACCAAGGCAGAGAGAGCACTCAATTAAATGGACTCTTTGGTGTTGACCAGTCTGCAAATCTCTGTGGGATAGTCATTGGAAGTATGCTGTCAGGATTGCCTCCCCACTCTGAACTCTAGGGTACAGATGTGGGGACCCACATGAAAAAAGAAATACCCCCTCCCACAAGCTTATTTTACCAGCTTGGGTTAAAATGTTTTTCCCCAGAACACAACTTCTTCTGTATCTGGACCTGGTACACTGCCACCACCAAACTAGGTCTAGGGTAGTTTGGGACCCTTCTTTCCCTTTCCACTAACCCCCCAAACTTCTTCCTTCCCTGGGAAGCTTGAGAGAAAAAAAACAAATCTTGCCTGCTCCTGCGAGATGTGCCTGATCCAAAACCAGGATCTTACACAATGAAAAACAAGCAGTCAGCTTCTTAAAAGAAAGATTTTAATAAAAGAAAAAAAGAAAGGAATAAATCCCTTATAACCATCAATAGAACAGCATCTACCATAATCAACAGAAGGATTCAGAAACCAAACCTCTCCCCCCGAGGCAACTTTCTCCCACTGTTGATATCTCTGCTGAAGCTTACAATATCAAGAAGCACCCAGCCAACACTCACCACTGAGAACCCTCCAAGTGATAAAAAGAAGGTAAACTTACTGACTACAGTACTTGATAGAATCTTATAGTTACAGTGAAAGACATAGCTGTGTTCATCCCATAGCCGAGGTGAACAGAGAGAGACCCAGAGAAAAATTGAAACTTAAAATCCTTTGTCTCCTGAGGAATTTGTCATTGGTCAGTTGTCCACTTCTCAGGTTACCTTTAGCTTAACCCCTTACAGGTAAACAATAATTTTAGGCTACTTCACACTTATGACATATGCAAAAAGTGGTGCACAGCAATGGTATGCACACCAACAAATGACAGAACTAATACAATTTGAAGCAACCTTGTCCATTTTTCAAGAAGACTCCACAGTTCCTGATAATTGCAGTGTTGTGTGCAGTAATGGCTTTGTGTCATGAATGCAAGTGTTTTCAGACCGAACAACTTGATCTGATTCCTTTTAAAACCCCATTGTAGACAAGCACTCGAATGTCCTTGATATTATGAGGCAGTAGTAGTTGCACCAGTTCAGGCTAAATTAGTTCTCCATTGTAGCATCCTAGTAATTTCTGTTTCTTAAGTTAAGTGTATTTATGCATCTTACAAGAGGACACCATTAAGGTTTGATGGGGAGGTATTATTTGCATGGGGTGATAGTAAATGAAGAAGGAATATATAATATAAATGAAGTGGATGCATTCCTTAACTGTACCTTTCCAGACTTATTTCTTGAGTGTTTTGTTGGAATATTCTTTTAGGTAAAATAATAATTCTATGCAAATATAATAATATTTCCCCTATCATTGAGTGAGCCAGTCAGAACACTATATTTTCTTTACCTTTCCTTGTAACAATAGTACTAAAGTAAGTAGTATTAATGGTTTGTTCAGGTTGATAGTCAGCACAGATGTGTTTTTCAGACTATCTAGTTTTATAAAAGACATTGAAACTATCCAAATGCAAAGGAAGCCAAGTGCTATTAGACAAGTAGCCAGTAAATATTTTTAATTAGATTTTGGGAAGACAAATAGGCTTGGAGAGAGAGAAAATTAAACAAATCTCATATCTCTTTAGAACTCAAGAAAAAAATCAAAATAATGTATTTCAAAAATATTCAGTCATACTTGCAATGTAGTCAAAACAATATGTCATGTAGAGTGGTCGCTATTAAAAAAGATCAACATTTGGCAAAACAGATGTCGAGCTGCTTATAGTTACCTCCTACCTACAGCATATCACATACCTCTGTGTGGTAAATTAGCAAGTGCTGACCTGTAAATGTCTTTTTACCAGCAAAGAACAAGTGTACATAGTCAGTAATCTAAAAATTGAGCCCTCTTAAATCGTTTAGATGGATATATCAGCAACCACAATATATAGGATTGTTTGGAGAAAGTGGAGAGTGAGAGCACTATCCACAGTAGTGGTTGCATTCTCATTGCATTATGTTTTTCAAGTGTTTGTTGCAGAACAGTGGCTTAGGAAGGGAGCTGATGATGGGAGCATTTGGTAAAAAGTAGAACACATAACAATATGACTTGTTGCAATGGTAAGATTTGAACTGGTGAACTGTAGGTCAACTGTGACAATACAAGGACATATCTATACGTTTTCTGTATAATTCTCTTAGTTCACCAGACTCATGAAATTAGAGTGAATTTTGTATGCTATGGTCTTTCCCTCACACAGCCACTCCCTCCTCCCAACTTATGTGTGCCAAAACCTAAGGAAACACCAGTGTCACACATGGCACACATTCCACACTGACTCGAATTAAAAATCTAACCCTTTTATTCTTTTTTGACAAGAAAAGCAAAGCATCACAAAAGGTTATTTTCATTTTAATCTACCCACAAACTTTTTTTTTCCTGCAGACTGCTGTTAGAAATAACAATGCCAGATATCAAAGAAGGGAAAACATGCTAGCCATGCTTTTCAAAAGAGACATTATATTATGGTTTTAGGATTCTTATTTTCTTTTCCCAGCTGTTTTTTATTTTAAGTGCTATAATGGGGATAAATGTAATAGTCTCTCTTTCCCCTTCCCAGTCAGACACACAAACTTATTCAGTGCAAAGAGTGATCTAGAAAGAGCACAAATAGGAAGTTAAGGAACAAAATGAGTGAAGAAAGTGAATGAATTAAAGGGTCCGTGTTCCTGAGTAGTGCAAGCAGTGACAGGTGTTGTATAACGAATCTTATGTAAATGAATTCTGGATGAGACAAAGTTTAGTTATGGTAGTACAATATAGGTTCTTCGTTGTACACTGGGGACAGGAACCAGGCATGGCTTGGATTCTTTAAATATCACAAGTTGGCAGCATTCTCCTCACTGCCCATATGCCCCATTCTGTAAAGCAGGTCAGTCTCTCCCTTTCATACTAAACCCTATTTATCTAAAGATTTCAGATGTCCCTGGAAACATGATAGACCATGTAGTGTTTAAGTAGGTATTAGATAATCAAGACCAGAATAGGGCAGAATCAGAAAATCCAATATGTCTGATTTATGCAATTGCATTCTCCAGTATAAAACTCCCTTCAAAGTTCAGGAAAACTATCTAAATGTTTTTTTTCACTTTTGTATTAGGGACTAAGGATACATGACTTTGTCATCAAAGAGGTTTGTGATGTTGAAATGAAATTAAATTTGTGCTTAAAGTGCCTACACAGTATACAATAGTTTCAAAAACAACCCCCAAAGTCCTCTTTTCTTTCTTCTTTATTGTGTGCTAAGGACAAGTGACTGCTATCAATGGAGCTTATTAAAATCCTGTAATATAATGAAAATGAAATGCATCGTGACTTAGTTTTCATAATAATGACAACAAATACACTGCATTTCTTTCTTTGTTTTCTGTGTGTCAAGGATATAAACTGCTTTCTGGCATCGTAAACTGTGAATAATGTATGAAATAAAAAATCTATGCAAAATAGAACAGAGAGAATCTCTACACTGTGCCTAGCATGGCATGGGCATAATGTAGAGCCCATTCAAATCAATACAATAGAAATAGTAATAGAAATAGACTTGTCAGTGTTCACTAGTCTTTATCTTTCTATATCTCTTCATGAGCTAAAACCAGACAGACTTTCTCATTGGTACGGCTTTCCCATTTGGCCAGGCTGGTTGTGGAAGGCTCAGATTTCTGTATATTCAAGTATAGTCCTTATACAGAAATTAGTGTCAGAGATTACCTTTATCAGGCAACCTTCTACACTAGGAGAGACCATCTCTTGGTTTTACCAAATATATTGTAATTTACATCCATGTGTATTAGACTTGCTGTGTTATGAGTCCAGATTTGTTGGACCCTTCAATGGTCACTTAACAGATTTTGACATTTAAAAACTACTACTTGTGAAAGATGCCAGATTGCCAGCTATAGAGAGGGAAATTCCCCATCTACAAAAAGAAAATTTCTCCATGCTACTTTGTCAATGTACGTTTCCTGAACACTGTAGTGTACAACTTAAAGTGAGAGGATATTTCCAGTTAATATCCATTTATTGCTCAGCTGAGATCTCTGATAAAGATGTTATTTGTGGTGGTTTTGGAATCTGTGATCTGGATGCTTGTTCACGAGATACTGGACTGAGAACACCAACAGGTTTCACATAGGGCTTAGAAAAACAGAAGCAGGTAATGACTTTCTGACTTGGAGAATTAGATGTGAAAGTTTCACATATCCCATCATCAGTCCTCTCAGTCACACTGCCCCCAGTCTTCTGATTTAATAAATGCTAGGATTATGATAAATAAGAATGAATACATTTCAATGGGCATGTAGTTTTACTGTTATTCACTATTAATAATAGTCTGTATTACAGTAGTACCTACAGATCTGATCTAAGACTGGTGGCTCCATTGGACTGAATGCTGTTTATACATAGAGAGGGGGACAATACCTGCCCTAGAACTCACAATCTAAATAGACAAGGCAGACAAAGGAAATACAGTTCCCCCCATTTTACAGACGGGGAAATAAGGCACAGAGAGTTTAAGTCACTTGTTTTAGGTAACACAGAAAGTCTGTGACAGAGACAGTATTAAACCCAGAACTCCTGACTCCTCATCCCTTAATAACAGACTAGCCTTCCTCTCTGCTATAGAAAACAGCATTCACAAAAGTGGGCAACTGTTCCACAGAAGGGACTCAGAGATGTAGGCTTCTTCCGGCAGGAGGGATGGCAGCTCTTCTGCTCAATCCCCACCAGCCCTACAATGGCAGAATGTAGGTGGTGGTGGGCAGAAAGTGAAAGGGTTCAAGCTTGGTGCTCAGAGATTTAATATATATGCACACACTTCCTCATTGTTTCTCACAAAAATACTCTGTTTTTTCCCCCCATTGTTCTGTATTGCTTACATGTCTTGCAGCATTTTGACATTTCAGGTCTTCCCCTGCTTCCAATTAAATCACTAGGACTTTAGTCCCCACTCAGCCAACTAGGCTACAGACATATACAATGGACCTTGAAACCAGCATATCTGCACAGGATTCCTGTCCATAGTTGCGACAAAACTAATAAGTAAAACTTAACCAAAGTCAGAACTCTTGATGGGTGAGAGGAAGTGAACCAAAACAATACAAATCTTCCCGTGATCATTCTGCCTTGTGTGAAAATGTCTATCAGCCCCCAAAAAGTGATTGGTTGAGCCCTTAGCAGCCCAGGAAATCTTGCTTGAGAAACATAAAACCCCAAATATATCCCTAAGGAAGGAGAAAGGAACAGCACAAAGGGTGCCATAATGGCTCCCAATTCAGCAGGTGATCCTTACTTTCCCAGGGAAAGAGGGGAGAGCACAAATCATTTGGATTCCATGATCCCCAGTGGTAGCCAGTCAGCGGCTGTGGTGGTGGGACAACCTTCAAACAACTCCTCCAGCAATCCACGGAGCTAGAAAATGATGAGAAAGAGGAGTGCCTTCTCTCTCTTACACACACACACACACACACACAAACCCTAGCGCTCTCTCTCTCTCACTCACACACACATGCCAGATTCTACCAATGGGGTGCCTCATTCCCTCATAGCTGGGTACGCCCTCATTCCTTCTGAATGAGATGGGTGTTTTGCATGCAGTTAGCATTCATGTTTAGTCATACAACAAATTAAAAGTATATAAAAGTTTCTATATTATAAAGCACCAAGGGATGCTACTTTCTAGTAATAGTGTATATAAAGCCACTCTATACAGTCTACCTCTGTTTTATGACAGAAATAGTTGTATGTATCGCTAGCAGAAAACTAGAACTGACAATTAAAATACCAAGTGTAAATTTGTAGAGCATGCTAAAGGAAATCTTAAATTTTGTATCCCCTTAAATATCTGAACAGGATTTTCACATATCTTCACTCTATACTGGTAGAGAAGATACAGTAATTCCCCACTTAATGTCCTGTAACTTAACATTGTTTCCATCTTACGTCCCTGCTCCATTACAGAACGTGCTCATTTAAAGTTGTGCAATGCTCCACTATAATGTCATTTGGCTGCTTGCTTGTCCACAACTGGCAGCCCCCCCTATCAGTTTCCAGACGCCCCGTACCCAGTGCCTCTGCCTGCCAGCAGACCCCACAGATCAGCACCATCCACCCTGCTCCACCCGCCTCCTGCCCACGGCAATCAGCTGGTTTGCAGCATTCAGGAGGGAGGGGAGAGGAGTGAGAACTCAGCGTACAGGATCCTGCTCTCTCTTCCCTGCCTCCGCCCACAGTAATCAGCTGGTTTAACACAAAAAACTAAATGGGACAATTATTTAAAACTTCAAAGGGAAAAGCCAGATGCACAGATGATGAACTGCATGCAAATACACAGCAGCACATGAGAATACCCAATGGTACTCAAACATGATTGGTTTATAAATATAAATATGGGTCTACTCTTGTGAAAAAATGTTTAATAAATTTAGCTCAATAAGTATTTTAAAAGTACTGTATAATATCATAAAATTATGTCTTTTTAAACATATGGTGCACATACAGGATGTAAACTGGGACCAGTCCACTGACTTCAATGGAAATGTACTCCCTTACACTAGGGCTGAATTTGGCCCATATAGAAACTTTAATAGTGGACCTTAGATTTAATGGACAGGCGAAGGCAGCAACTTAGGTTTTATACATTATTCATTTCAGTATTTAGGTTAAATTCATAGCATTCAGACACGTTGTGGATTAGTAGCTCCCCAATGCCTAATGTGAATCTTAAATCAAGCCTAATGGTGGAGGTTGGTTATTTCTAGTGTATTTTAGACCTCTACCGATTAATTTCATATCTGGGCTTAAAAATAGAATAGGTCAATTTTATACATACTCTATTGTATGGATACTAAATGTACATCTTAACAAATGCAGTGTTCTTTTCTATTTTAATTTAGTACTTTTGTGATAGGCTTGTTTATATAAATGAGATGTGGGCTTTGGAAATAAAACTGAAACACTATTCACATATACACTCTTTATCATGCTATTTTGCATGTACAGTGAATATATTGTATTATGCAAGGAACTGTTATTCACTGTGTGAGCCTGAGATTATATGCGCTAAATCTAATTTGCAGCAGGCAGCTTTAAGTCATAACGAAAGTGGAACACTGTTAAAGTAATCGATAACACATCTACAACAGCATTTTTATTTTTTTAAGTGGAAACTGTAAATTGTTTCTACTTAACAAGCAAATATATACCCCATCTTCTGGTCCCCAGGTCACAGAAGAGGGTTATCCTGTCACCACCACTGATTTTTGAAAAGTGTGACATGTATTTAGTTGTCAGTTCCTATCAGCAGCATTCACAAATCAACATTACATCAGCAGCAAAGCACACCATTTTATGCTCTTTTTGAAGATAATTAGAGTTCCCTTTTGTTGCAAATAAGATGTAAAACAGCTATAACTGCTAGTGAACATGATTAAAGTAACCTCTATAGAACCCCATTATTCTAGACAGATTCCTTCAGATGCATAATTTCCCCATTTTAAGAAAACATAATGCAGGCATATAAAATTCAAATTGTCGAGACACCTCTAACAAAAATTAGTTCTCTATTAAGGCATTCTTAGTAGCTGGGTAACATGTAAAACTCTTTAAGTGTATTTTAAAATAATCATGAAATAATAGTATGTGTCATGAAGGTAAACATTTTACAGTGAGAGGTTTGTTCAGACAAGAGCTGTATGTTTAACTTTTACTCACAAAACTTCCATAATAAATGTATAAAGAATATATAATATAGCTCAGTCCTACACACACACATTTGTTCAGACAAGCGCTATATATGACATCATATATATACATATGTAGGATTGTGGTATATTATTCATACATGCATGTATACATATACACATACATATCATTTTCACATATTGCTATATACATACAAATTAGAAAATGTCCTTTTTTTTCCCCCATGTAAGTTATGGCTGAAATTTTCTAATTAGACTTCGTCAAATAATGTAAAAATTTTGTTCATGAAAAAAGTATTCATCAATTGATGGACAATATTCATAACTAATTTATTTGTCATAAATTGTCAGAGCATGTAGAGAGCTGGTCGAATAGTGGAAAGATTGCATGTGAATAATTTATTTAACAAGTGAGGACAAAAATTAATCAAATAAACTAGTGAATATTAGTCTCATTATAATCCTATTTTCCCATTTTAGCAGGTACTATGTTTTAAAAAGCAAAATGTATAGCTTTCAAATGAAATAACCGTGCTTCAGTATTGCAAAGAAAGGGAACTTTTTAAAATTGTTTAAAAATGTGTGACATTTCCAAACCTACAGTATATAATTATTCTTAAGCGGAAGATAAATTATATTTCTCATAATCATTCCTTATGAAAATGTGTTTGTGTGTGTTCGGATGTAGTGCAAAACTGTATTTTAGGGCCTGATCCTGAGAAGTGCAAAGTATCTCCAGTGGAGTGCTAAGCACCCTATTTTCAAAGGGGTAGATGCCATTCAGATTCTTGCAGGATGAAGTGGTCTGTTCACAGAATAGGGTCCTTTCTGATACTTTATCTCTGTATATTATAAGTAGCTGTTTATTTGAATCAATTTAATAAATATTAATTTAGGTGGTAATAAGCTTCAATCAATAAAATTAGACAAAGATTGCCCATAGAGTGACCATCATTTTTTCTGAATAGCTATAATTATACAATCAAATCCCTGGTTTGCTCTGTTGGGTATCTCAACATCTAAAGGAAATGTTATTAAAGAAGCTTACAAATGAATAATCATTCCCAACAACTCACAGCAGCACTCACAGCATGAAAGTGTAAGAAATGGGGAAAGTTTTCAAGTAGGGGACTGATTAGGTTGAGGATGACTTTCTGTCAGGAGAATGCGTTGTACAAGTGTCCTCAAGAGAAAAAAAAATTTCACCTGAAAAAAACCTCGACATTATGAACACTACAGAACTGTAGATGGCGGGACACTGATCTTATTAAGAACTAATGCTAATTTGCACACTGTCTCCTGCTGAACTAGAAGCAAGTTTACCACTGGGTTTGTTAATTTACACAGGACACCATTATCTGTGGTTGGACTTAATGTATCAGAGTAGAGGTCATTAACTGCTGGGTTCATGATTATCCAGCATGAATTACAGACAGTATCACAAAAATACATTTGTTCTTAGGCTTCATTTCTCCATATGTGATTTTTTTCCACTGATATTTAATTTCTGTTTCAAAACCCTAGGTATTATACATTACACATGCATACACACAAACTCAGTCTGTTTTGTGGTTTCTTCATTAACCTTTTGGAAAAGTAGTGTAATTAAAAATAAATATAAATAAAGAGCAATATTGTGATCTCTGCATTTAATAAAGGTAATATGTGGCCTAATTAACATTATTTTTTTAAAAATCACAGTAGTACGCATAATTACTGTTTAAGCTTTCAATCACCCATTTTAGGCAAATCACTAATTTAAACTGCTCAGTATTAGGAAGTGACATGGACTAGTCTCTGCTCTCCATGTTGATGAATGGATTTATATAAGCTGTCCAGTACACTTCTGAAACTTGTATTATACCCTAATCTGAACAAAATATTTTGTTGAAAAGTGACTACAAAATTTCACCAGTAAACTCATTCTAAAGTACAGCTAAACAAAAGTAAACATTCATACAAATACAAGAATTAGGAGTTAAACTGGGAAGCATATTTAATAGAAATATATGTGTTTTCTGGCTAAATAAACACATGTTCATAAAGATGCACATTCAGTCTATTTTATTTAAATAGAACCAACCAACTCCATCTTCATGTACAATTTTTAGCTCTGTACAAGCACATTTCTAATAGCAGGGAACACTTCTGTGTCTCTACATGATATCTTTAGAAAGAGGAGGATTTTCATTTATTTAATGCAAATATTCATACAAGGTAAATTGCTTAGGCATATATGGAGCATGTTTTCATGGAAGCTTTGTGGCAATAGGAAAATAATATAACATAATTGTACAATAAATGGAATGCTGCAGTTTCAAAATTACTCATGCTATGGTGTGGTGAATAAAGAAGAATATAGGAAGATTGAGATATTATTTGCAGGTTTCTAAGGTGCTTTGCTTATAAATAATTTCATTCTAGTTTTATGTGTATTTTAGGGATATCTCATCTTTTGTACTGGAGAAGTATCAACAGGGAAGATGTATCTGATCTTCTCTGAATTCTTTTAAAGCTCTGGATACTAAAGATTATTTGTATTGTTATTGGAACTATATGAGCTATTTGCAGCAGTTTTCCAGTAAATTTAGCTCCTTTTCCCTATTCACAAATTATATGCAAACAGGATTTTATATTTTCAAACTGACTATTGTTCAAAATTATTTGACTGTTTTAAGCAAACAAATTTGAGCCTGTGGTTTGCTGTGAAATATTTGCTATGATTATAGCCGTGATTATTCACTAGTTACAATTTATTATTTACAGCGGGATATTGGTCAGCTAAGTAAAATGTTATTTTTTTCTGTTCTCTGATTAGATAATTGAAACTTATATAAATGAGAGAGGGCTTGAATAAGGTGTCCTGTGGCACAAGCACGTGATCAGTTAAGTATTCATACACTTTCTCTATCCTTAAATATTCCAGGGACCAAAAAAAAAAAAAATCCCTTTGAAACATATTTTGTGAAAAGTGATTTTTTTTTTCTCGCAAGTATCATCAAATTCAATTTGTGGCTCATGTTTCCATATTATTCTGTATACTACTGAGGTGTGCCTTGAATATAAATTTTATTCCAGTGCCACTGCTACCAAATAGTGCCATAAGCCGTCTAAGAACTTCTTTAGTCTCTAATTTTGTCATTAGCGATATGGTCAAGATAGGCATTTACACACTAAGAAAGATATTCTTCCCTTGATTACACCATCTGTATGCCTCTGCAGCAGTGTAAGGTAACTGTAAAATCCCCTAAGATGACTGGGGGAGAATTCCCTCAGCTCAGCATCGGTTGCCCTATACAGGCCCCCTTATAATCCTCAGCATAGGGGACGTTCTAGAGTTCAGAAGAGGTAGAGCCGTAGTATATGTTGCTATGACCATTCTGAGGCCTGGTCTATGCTGGGAGTGTGGGGGGTGTTGACCTAAGATATGCAACTTCAGCTACAGTATGCAAATTTCTCCCCCATTGACTCCGCTTCAGCCCCTTGTGGAGGTGGAGTACAGGAGTCAATGGGGAGTGCACTCAGGGATCGATTTATCGCATCTACATTAGACACAATAAATCGATCCCCCATAGATTGATTACTACCCGCCGGATGTGTAGATGTACCCTGAGTAGCATCCAGTTGGAGAGCTGCCCATAGTCAATCCAGGCAGGGCTGTCATAACTTAGAGCCACATTTTGGACACCTTCTCCACACACACGATCTATCCAGAACCCTATCCCCACTCTGTCTGAACTGCACCTGTGTGTGCTGCATCTTCTGAATGGGAATTAAAGCCTCTAACTAGCTCTGTTCCAGTTTAGAAGGTTTTAAAGCAAAGGGACATCTTAGTAAACTAACCACATCTCTGAGCTTGTGCTGATTGCTAAAAAATGAAGTGTCGTAGAGGGGCAAAGTTAGAAATTTCCCACTGAGCTCAATAACAAAGTTACAAACATCCTAAACTACTCTCTAAATGAGGTGTTTCAATAGGCAGGAGTCCATATTATGGATTATACCTCATAGGTAACGTGACCAGATGTCCCATTTTTAAAGGGACAGTCCCGTATTTAAGCTCTCCTGAAGGTGCCCTGACTTTTTATTAAAAATAGGAAAATTGTCCCATATTTTCTGTCTCCCCTTATCATTACTGGTGGATCCTGCTGCTGTCCAGATCCCTGCTCACCATTAATCCGCTCACCAGCAGTAAGTAGTGGGAGGGCCAGTGGTTGACGATGGGGGTGGGTGTTCCAGGCTAGCAGTGGGGCAAAGCTGCAGCGCATGGGGCTGGCCACTCCCACTGCTGGTCCGTCAGTGCAGCCTCTGCTGTGTGCTGGCCTCGCAGGGCCCTGCCTCCCATCCCATTTCTGACTGGTATGGAATATTAGGTTGGCTGGGGAGCTGCAGTGGCTGGTGAGTGCGGGCAGGCACAAAACAGTGGCCAGTTATGCATAATCTCTGCTGCCCACCCGTCAGCCCTTTGCATGCCCCACTCTCACTGTCCTCTCCCTGCTCTGTCCCTTTGCTCCGCCCCCAGCCTCACTGCTCCTCCATATCCCCCTCCTCCCCCAAGCAGGACACATACTATCCAGCACTGAGTGAAGAACCAGCCACTGGTCAGAGTGCTCAGCTCACCAATAACCTGGCCAGCAGGCTCCTTCCTTCCTCTATTGCCTCTGGCTAGGACAGCACCCTGGGAAAGCCCAAGACCCTCTGGCCTGGAGCACTGGCTAAGAGGAGCTGAGCCTTGCATGTGCCAAAGCCCTGCACAGTGCTGGCATAGGAAAACCTTTCCAACCCTCAGCTAAGCTCTGGAGTGGCAGGGAGGGAGAAGCAATTTCCAACCTGTTTGCACCCCAATCCTGCAGATTCCACAGAACCCTCTTCACTCACCCCCACCCTCCCTGGGTTCTGTCCCCAGGGAGCACAGGACTGCTCCATCCCCTAGGCACCCTACCCTGCTGAGCCACCTTTCTGGCTGGGTTTGCTGAAGCCACTGCAGTCAGGTTCTCTGGGTTCTGGTGCACGGTGCATCCTCAGGGCTTAACCCCTTCTTGCCTGCACTATAGACAGGGGACAGGAGGTGGCTGGGCTATGTTTGTGGCCAGCAGCAGCCTGGAGGTGTTAGGTGCCTTTTGAAACTGTACGGGAAGAAAGGATGAGAGCTGCTTCCAGCCATGGGCAGAGAGAGGGGGCGATTTAGAGTGGGTGAATGAGCTCAACAAAGAAATGGGCCAGGTCATCCTTTCCCACCACCACCTCCCCTCCTGCATCTTGAAGCAGCTCCCAGCCCTCCCCTCCCACACAGTGCCAAAAGGCTGCTGCTGGCCACATTCTAGTGTGAACCCTGGCAGAAATCAGGGGGAGGGAGGGAAAGTGACCCTGCATGCCCCACCCATACATATTTTCTTGCGCAAACATGGCATCAGATACTAGGAGAGACAGATCCATCCTGGGGGCCAAGCCAGGCATGGAGGTTGGAGAGCGTTGCACGGGAAGGGTCAGGCCTGAGAGGGGTGTTTGGGAATGTGTGTGTCACCTCTCCCCATGTGTGTGTGTGGTTGGGGTGGTGGGAGTGTGTGTGTGTGTGTTGCCCCTCCTTGTGTGAACCCTAAAGCCTTAAAGATAAGGTAAATAAAAAGAATCAAACTACGCAGTATTTCTTTTTAATAGGGACTCAGTCAACTTGATATTAATTTGAATATTTGTACTGCATAGTTCAGATTGATTGCCATTGAACTTGCATGAGTATGAATAATTTCACCAGGTGTCCTATATTCAGAATAGGGAAATATGGTCACTATACCAGTGAGATGCAGGTAATAGTCATTTCGATGTGGAGCTAGATGCCCAAAAAGATAGCTAACTGGTAGATGGAGATATCCTACTCTTTCATTGAAAGGAAAGAAGCTCCGTGTTGGCCTGAAATAAAGAGGATGAAGTAAAAAAGAGAAGGAGTGTGGATTTAGTATTATTACAATTTTTTAAAATGGAGACTTGTAAACCAGTATGTAAAAGTGTTATAAAAGGAATATAACTACCCAGTTGCCCCATTGTGTCAGACCATTGGTCCTTCAAGTCCAGTATTCTTCCTCCTACAGTGATTAAGAAACTGTTGCTTCCCTAAGCCATTAATCACAAGGCCAGATTTTCTCTTGACTAGGGGTGGTCGTTACCCCTGAAGAAGACTGACATACTGATTGCTCTGTGTGTGGGGGGAGAGGATATGTGGCATCTTTGAGACTAAGAAATTTATTTGGGCATAAGCTTTCGTGGGCTACAACCCACTTCATCAGATGCCTGGAGTGGAAAATACAGGAGCAGGTATAAATACATGAAAAGATGTGAGTTGCCTTACCAAGCATCAGGTCAGTCTAATGAGACAATTCAATTAACAGTAGGATACCAAGGGAGGAAAAATAACTTTTGTAATGGTAATGAGTGGCCAATTTCAAACAGTTAGCAAGAAGGTGTCAGTAACAGTAGGGAGAAATTAGTATGGGGAAAATTGGGTTTAGGTTTTGTAATGACCTAACCACTCCCAGTGTTTATTCAGGCCTAATGTGATGGAGTCCAGTCTGCAAAATACTTCCAATTCTACAGTTTCAGGTTGGAGTCTGTTTTTGAAGGTTTTTTGTTGAAGATTTGCCACTTTTTGCTCTGTTATTGAATGACCAGGGAGATTGGAGTGTTCTCCTACTGGTTTTTGAATGTTATAATTCCTGGTGTCAGATTTGTGTCCATTTATTCTTTTGCGTAGAGACTATCCAGTTTGGCCAATGTACATGGCAGAGAGACATTGATGGCACATGATGGCATATATCACATTGGTAGATGTGCAGGTGAATGAGCCCCTGATGGCGTGGCTGATGGGGTTAGGTCCTATGATGGTGTCCCTTGAACAGATATGTGAAGAGAGTTGGCACCAGGGTTTGTTGCAAGGTTTTGTTCCTGGGTGGTGTTTTTGTTGTGTGTTATGTACTTGCTGGTGAGTATTCGCTTCAGGTTGTGGGGCTGTCTGTAAGCAAGGACTGGCCTGTCTCCCAAGGTCTGTGAGATTGAGGGATCATCCTCAGGATAGGTTGCAGATCCTTGATGATGCGCTGGAGAGGTTTTAGTTGGGGGCTGTAGATGATGACTAGTGGTGTTCTGTTACTTTCTTTGTTTGTCTCTGTCTGAGGGATTGGAGCAAATGCAGTTGTATCTTAGAGCTTGGCTGTAGACAATGGATCTCATGTCCTACTGTTAACTGAATTGTCTCATTAGACTGACCTCACACTTGGTAAGGCAACTCCCATCTTTTCATGTATTTATACCTGCTTCAGTATTTCGGCTACGTGAATAGTGTAGCTGTAGTTGGCATATCTTAGGTCGACTTACCTGGCCATCCATACAGCGGCAAGTCGACCTCTGCCTCTCCCTGCCAACTCCGCTTCGGCCTCTCACCGTGTTGGAGTACAGGAGTCGATGGGGAGCGCATTTGGTGATTGATTTATCACATCCACACTAGACACTATAAATTGATCCCTGATAGATTGATCCCTGCCCGCTGATCCGGCGGGTAGCGTAGACATACCCTTGAAATCTATGAATTTCTGAATGTCTGGTCTTGTATTGGGAAACAGTGCTCAAGCATTATTACAGCTATTAATAGAAAGAACACATGTGCATTGAAAAGAGGGTTCAGCAGCAAAGGGACATGTCAGGGATAGAGATGAGGTACAAGCAGCAAAATTCAAATCTGGATTTCAAAAATCCTCCAAGTTTTGATGGTGGTTGTATCCAACATTTTGGTTTGGGCCCAACTCTACTCTTGAGACAGTTAACTTGGAAGTAGGAGAAAAAAAGGAGAGGAAAGAGAAAAACAGCAGCGAAATAGACTCTTAGCATCTCAAAAATCCAACCAACTTCTTAGCACTCATAAATATCAGTTGACTTTGGCATCCTGTGTGTATTTTCTCATGCCCATTAAGTTATTCACATTGTTAAAATGAACTGAGGCACAGTGTATGGCCCAGATATGTCCTTTCCCAGCAAAAGAATCAATGTCTAGGTTAACCTGGTAGTGCTAAACTGGCATCAAGGATTTTGGTGACCACAACCATTCAGATATTGATTTGAAGAAGAACCTCACCCCAAACCATGCATTTACTCAAATCATCCATTCCAGGAGAGGCAATATATAAATGAGCTTACAGGAATCTTTTGGCAAAAAT
The DNA here is from genome assembly GCA_007922305.1 of Dermatemys mawii. Classification (NCBI taxonomy): domain Eukaryota; kingdom Metazoa; phylum Chordata; order Testudines; family Dermatemydidae; genus Dermatemys; species Dermatemys mawii. The sequence goes on along the minus strand of ML677332.1, from coordinate 48,057,377 downwards.
GCAGGAAATGCCACAAAAAGGTCTAATAGCAGAATTGCACAATCTACCACATAAAATGGCCCTGGAAAGACTTGCCTGGCATTAATAGATTCCAATGTATCTGTGATTACTTTGCAATGTGAGGCATAAGACAGAGTGCCGTCACATCTTTCGTTTTGCAAACACAGCCAGATTTGTTTTGCTATGGATGCTATTGCTATTTGCTATTTGACCCTATAAAAATTCAAACTGCATTGTTGGTCAAAAATGATTGCCAGGAAAGCTATATCCACCCTGTGTTTGCAATTTTAAATATAAAGAGGAGGTTATTAAAAGCAGTACTGAATAAGTGTAGGGAAATGCGTATGGACATCAAGGGGAGTTGCAGACACATTTTGTTCCATTGTAAAGGACAAAATAATTAAATAACTAAAAGTTCTGGCATGAGAACTAATAAAATTATATTACCATCCATGAATGCAAACTTAGAAGACTCAAGCCAAATGGTTCATATTGCAGCATATGGGAATGACGTCATTCTTCATATGCAGGAGGAGACCACTGAACCTGTGGAGGATGTCCTGACAGGATGTTTATACAGGGTTTAAGTCAGAGATTATTTGGCAGAATAGAAGTTTGCAAGTAGGAAACCACTTCAGCTTATTTTTTAAATGTCCATTTTCTTTTTACTGTAGCTACTTTCATACTTGACTTGTACTAAATCTCCAGAGAAATCTTTAACTATTCAAGCCTGGTAAAACATTAGACAAATAAATTGTTCCAGATACATCAGCCAAATTTATGTAAGCATCAAGTTTTGTGACCCTATTCGGTATTTGCATTATCTAGATTGCCACTGTCCTTTGGCTACATTGACCTATTCCAAACAGTTATATAAATTCACCATAGCTTTAATTGAGAGCTGATTGTGAGGGTTTTTTAGTATAAAAGATGACACTATATATAGCATTATTAGCACTCATGTTAGAAGATTGCACTGAAGATTTGTTGAGAATGATTTTAACTCTAGTCACTTACAAATCTGATGCTTACTGACATAGTGCCCTCGAGTAGTTACAGTATATAATAAAACATGCAAATGTAATGATAGCTTTGTTATAGATGAAGAGTTAGAGGGAAAAAGAGTTTTGTAATAATTGTAATACCTATAATGAAACCATAATGTTAGTTTCCCCCCATTTAAGTTTGTTAATTTATGTATTTAAAACATAATACTGGAAAAATGTTGAAGGCACAATCTGAATTTCAATGAAGATTTTGCTCTGCATCCTGAAAAGTATACAGACTGGTGATGTGAATAATCTTCTGAGTTACCTTGTGATATAGCACAACACATTGAATAAAACAGAGTTATTGTGTGACACCTAATGGAATTTTGTGATATATCACTAGAGCTGGTCAAATTATTCTTGGCAAATAAATTAGCCAATGAATTTCATCCTTTTTTTACTGTTCTTGAACTCATCCTGATTTCTGTAAATATGTTCATTATTTCACAGTGTTTGCAAACTCATTATAAAAACAATGGTCAGCCTATCTGGTGTTCATAGACTGTCCATTTTGACTGTTTGCTGGACATGACTGGTCACCTAAATCACACAGCATTCTTTCAGTTTTCTGATTGATTGATCAAACATTCTGAACCAAAAATTTCAGTAGCAGATGGTGAAAAATGACTAGGGAATCCATTCTAGTTTGCATATGATGATAAGCATTCAGACAAAGAACAGCCATCTTCCCCACAAAACTTCCCATGAACCAAAACCCCTTCACGCACATATTTGCAAACAGGATATAAAATAAGGCTTATATATGTTGGTTGGACCAAATAGCCATTCAGAATTAGAGTGGAAGTTTATGAACTCTGGGTGAAATCTTGGCTCCATTGAAATCAATGGCAAAACTCCAATTGACTTCAGTGCGGCCAGGATTTCAATATTTGCCCTGAAAAAGAAAATTAAGCTGCTGTTGCTTGTTGCTTCATAGTTCAGCTTTTCCTGCCTCTGCCCCTCAAATAGGCAAATAGTGATGAGACCACACTAGTCTTCAAGAGGTAGAATGCTCTTTTCAGTAGGGAGATAGAAATGAACATGTTGATGCTTTAATATTGATATTTAAAATTAAAGCCTGAATCCTGCAATTTGTGACACATGCATGGACCCCTACTGACTTCAGTGGGACTCTGTGTGAGTCCACCTACATAAATCTGATCACAGGCTCAGCCTCATATTTCAAGTCAGAATATTCATCAGAAGAGGGAAATCTGTCAGTGGTTTCATGAGCAAAGTGCGTCTTGTTCTCCCACTTCATGTAATAAATTACTGAAAAGATTTGAGTTCGCCTGTGCATCTTTGATTTTTTTATATATATATATATATATTCCACTGCAATCTCAGTTCATTTCTATACCATCTGGACTCACTCATTTATACTATCATATCCTTACTATCGTTTACCCCACCATGTGTTGCCATTGTTTGATAAGTTTTTAAAAAATAACGGTTGAACAGAGAATAATATTTGAATACAATGTGAACAGGAAATATATGAGGCAAGGTACTCTTCTCTTTGAGGAGCAGAGGCATAGGGTCAGATACAGGCTCATACTATGCAAGCTCACCACCCCCATCCACACTCTACTCACCACTAGTCTGTGCAAAGGATCCATAAAGCTGCCCTAAAAGGACAGCTGAGGATTTCCTTAGGGTAGAGGGAAATCAGAACTCTGATGTAAAATTACACCAGACTGGGCCCTTCCAGGTAGCAGGAAATGAGGAAGTGTGTGCTCTGGCAGTCACTATCCCTGTGGAATGGCCTTTTGGAAACTCTGGCAGTTGAATGTAATTTAGTTACTGTAAAGTTATACTGGGATGAACAGGCAACCAACTGTCCCTGAGATCAGGGACCTCCAAAGCCACCCATGTGCTCTTCCCACCTTCGCTTCTCAGCTGCATTGAGCTCAGCTCTGGTGCAGATAAGGACTTAGTCCACAATGTTATTTGTGTCACAGCTAGAAACAAAATGAAGTGGCTGAGTGTAATAAGAAGTAATAACAAAATTATCCGACGAAAGGAGTGTGGAAGGAGAAGTTGCTAATAATGTTAAATAACTCCCATGACACTTTGTACCAATGATCTGAACTACCTGGTAATAGGTACTGTATGTTATCCACTCTGAGTACAAATATGTGGTTACTCCAATTTTCAAAGGTTTTAGAGCCTATTTGGCATAGTGCATTATGATTAATGACATGGGGACCTCAGCCTGAGTCTTATCCATGCAACATACAGAGTGAATCACAGTTAGTTTGGGGAGATGACATTCATATGAGAGAGAAGCTGACAAAATTAATATTTCTAGGGTTTTGTGAAATTTGATCACAAAAGAAATGTTGCCCTTTTTAATTTCTAGTGAGGACCAGATCTTGCTTGCTATACTCAAGCAAAATTCCGTTTAAGTTCAGTGCAGGAACATCACCCCTGAAACAGTAAACAGAAAATTTAAAAAAGAGATTTGCTTTCAGCTGGATCATGGAAAAATATCTTGGATCAAATTCTGCTCACTTTACTTGTGCAAAATTCCATTTAAGATAAATGGGACTATAGTACAGAGAGCAAGAGTTGCTCTTTTAAAAAGGATCTACTTATTAAAACTAAGACTAGAACATTAGAAATACACCATCAGTAGCTGAAATCAATGCAACCAGTCACATAAATAAGGGTTTGCAAGACTGGTCTCTTGGTCTATTTAAAAGAAAAAGTGTCATGTTTATCATCCGCAGTATGCTTAGTGGAGAAAAATTAATATATTTTGGAACGCAACTGTCTTTCTATATATTACTTATCTTGTATCATAGATGGGCATAAGGGTTTATGCAACAAAAGACAATCATTTTCTAAAACTAGATATAATGTGTATTTACAAACTGGACATTTCCTTTCTTTCCAGTGGATAACAAAAGAATCTCTAATGCCATTCTAGTTCCCAACACCTGTGATGAATTATTTGTAAATGTAATGAATTACATTACTAGGGACATGTCAAATTATACATTGATAATGAATTTTTGGATGCATCTGCTATGTAATTGTTCCCAGCGGATGTGTATTCATCTTCACCTGGCATTATTTTCCTGATTTTTGTTTTTTTATTGTGCATTTTCATTTATATCATAATTGTTACAGTGATCCCTGTTCCTTTGTTCTAATCAGGTCCCTTCAATGGTGTTGCACATTTTGAACAAAAGAGGAGGGGAAAAACACACAAGCCTATTGGCAAAACAAAACACTGGCCTTTATTTGTGACTTTGTAACTGCCTGTTTGGCCTCAGAAGGTTGAGTGGCGTTGACAGGGACCAGTTGTTTTCCTGAATGTATCTGCCAGCTGCTGTAGTTGTGTGTTCTATAGCATAGTAGGTGAATAAATGTTAAAGGCTGCTCTGATGACAGACAGGTACATGCTGCTTTTTCTTAGTGTATCTAAGATATTTAAAAAGGTAAATAGAGCATATTAGTAGCACACAATTATCTCTCTCCCAACACGCTGTTACAGAAATGCTCTCAATGAAAATATCTGTCATCAGTTTATGGTTACAATGACCAGTCCTGCATTAACTGTGTTTACACAAACTTTCTGTATAACATGCTGTTTGCCATCCAGACTCATATTTGTCTCTCAATAGCAATATTTGAAACTGCTGCCAAAACTAACTGATCAAATACAGGGTCCATGTGTGCAGAACTTCTTAGTGTTTTTAATAATTTTTTTTAATAATAATGTTTTTTAATAATAATATTTTTAAAAAATTCAGTAAATCATTTACAGAGTCTGACCTGAGACAATTTTTTAACTTTGACATAAGTGTTTATTTGTTTTGCACTTTATCCTCATTTGACTTAGATATTGACACAGGTAGCAGCTGACCCCCCTCTCTCTCTGGGTATTGGAGTATATTATGTGAACAGTTAAGACACAGTCAATAGAGATCTGGTTCTGGATGTCACCAAAGTTGAGGATATGTAGTTCCAAGGTTTTGGTTCAGCCCAGTCTAGAGAACTGGGACAGCAGTGAAATTTGGATCCAGGTTTGAACTTTCTCAAAGTTCAAGCTTGTTTGAATGAAAACAGATGGGCTTGGGCTCATCTCTGATAAAAATGACAGACAATAATTTAAAAATTGTTAAAAACAATCCCTTTCTTCTCCCATACCACTCCCACAGTCTAAAAGTAACAAATAATTTGTGACTGTTATATATCAGTATGCACCATTCTTTTTTGAAAAAATAAATCAGAATGTACTGCTAGTCGAGCATGCTGAGTAGGGAATATTTATAGAGGCTTTATAATGTTTTCTCTTTGACATCGTATTAGACTACTACATTCTGACCACCTTTATAGTCACTTATACATGATTTCTCTTTAAGGACATTAAAAATATTTGGTTTTATAATATGGAGATATAATGTGATTGTAGTGTATTAAGTAATCGCTAACTATCTGCTAAATTGTTGTACTTAGAAGAAATTTTATATATTTTTTGAAAGTTTGACACCAGTCTCAACACAGGCAGTACTGTAGGTATAGCAGGAAGCACCTAGCCTTGCTTTCCTTAATTGCTAAATGCAAGAAAGATGCTTAATATGGCATAACAGGGAAATGTTAGTTTATATTAATCTTTGCAGGACTAAAGGATGCACCCATAAAAACAGTACTGTGTGAATGCACATTATATTGCATTGTATTCACATTAAATTGCTAGAAAGTGTCCGTATGCTAAAAATTATGTAAAAAGCAGATGCTTATTTATAAAGCTTAATAATAACAATAATCTAATAGTTTGTATGTATAGTGCCTTTTAACAAAAAGCACTCTCAAAATCATTAATAAATTAAATTTCACAACACCACTAGGCTGCATTCTGTTCTTTGTCATACTAGCATAAACCAATGAAACTGATAGACTTATTCCAGCTGCTTATTAGCATAACTGAAAAAAGAATCTGGCCCAATGTGAAGTACATAAATAGTATTAGTCCTTTTATAACTGTAGCTATAGACTTTCATTTGGGATGTTCTTATGGTGGTAAATGTTTGAATCAGACATACAAATACTATTATTCATCTATGACAGTCACTTTGCCTGAGTAGCTCTCTAGTAATTATAATAATAATCTTTATACTAAAGAGGTATTTTTCACCTCTATTTATAATGTACAGCTTTTTTTCCTGTTCAAACTTTTGACTCTGGATTTTTTCTCCAAAAGATGTGCTGCCATAAAATGATGTTTCCTCCACGGTTGACCCAAACAGTAAGCAACGGTATACATGTAATGCTAAATGTATTTCATGTAATCATTCCTTGGGCAGAACTTCTAAAATAATCAATTAGCTTATCCTTCAGAACAAAAAAAATTCCACAATTTTGTTTCAATTGGGAATTTTTATCTGTCAAGAGGATTTTGCCTATTACAAAAAATGATAAAAAGAAATATCAAGTGGCTCAGTTTACAAAAGCTCTAATGAAATAAATGCCACTTTCTTGATTATGCTAAACCAATTAAATCTAATTTCTCTTCTGTTTTCATACATAAGCAACAGCTGTACATGCCATCCATGGGTAATTAATTGCTTCCAACTGCCTGCCAATGAAAGTGGTATTTCTTTAAATTGGTGGCACAACATGAGCCACTGACTACATCAGAGCACATATCACGCAACATCTTCTGACATAATAGAATATTCATGTTTCTGCAACAACTTAACGGCAAAAATTTCCTCTCCACTCTATGCTACAAAAGTGTAGTGTGTTGACTGCACTCATTCTGCTTGTAGAACTCTCACTGATGCTAGTTGGAGTTCTGCACTTGGAATGAATATGCAATATGCCTTAGAAATCCACAGCAAAGATAACAAGTTCACAACACAGAGCAGACTAGAAAACACAAGTAACACTTTTCATTTGATGATTGCACGGGAGCTGAAAATGGCACATCTCGGTGGCAGCAGAAGGCTGCTGATCTTGAGGGGTGATTCACCCCTGGAGAAGGGCAGGCAGAGTTTTTACCTGTTGGCATTCCTTACAATGCTGCTAAAAGAGATCAGCTTTAAGCCAGGATTGGAATTTAATGGAAGCCCCACTAGTGTTGGCTGACTAAGGGAGTGCAGAATCAGTGCATTACTTGGCTGCCTCAACTGTGTGCATTCAGACTTCTGTGGAAATACATGCTGGCTACTGGCCTTTCAGGAGATACGATGTCTGGGAAACTTGTGCCACAAATTTTCTCTTGGTAGACTGTTTACAGCTTGTAACTCTTTTGGCATAATTGGACTGTGCCCACTTGCTTTAGAAGTGGGTTTACATGACACAGGGACAGCAAAATTGTCCTAGGGCTGACAGTAACAGACTTTTAATCGCACCCCCCCCCCGCCAGTGGCCCCTTTTCAAACATTCATTATAAGGATTTTCTCTTACAAGAGTTTATTTTTTTTCTCCATCTCCATTAGGGAATAAATGAAGGATGTTTGAGGGGGGAAATAGCTTTTATTCTTTACACCTGAAGTTCAAAAGAAGCAGTATATGTGCTAAGCCTTTGTAAAAGCAAAAAAAATAAACAAGTCTTGTGAAAATGTCAGAAATCATAAGGGTTTTTTTAGGTTACATTGTTTTTCAGACTCAAGCCATGGAAAGTTAAAGCTTTTAGTCTCTTTATCTTGACATTTTCTCTTTTATCTGGATTTTCAGGATATATATATATTAATTAATATATATATTAATAAATATATTATATATCAATATATATTTATACATATAATAAATATATATTAATAAATATATTTATATATTATATATTAATATATATTTATATATATTAATTAATATATATCATATATATTAATTAATTAATTTAAGACTGTAATAAAGACCTGATTCTCCTATCTCTACGGTGATGTAAATCTGGAGTAAATATACTAAAGTCAGCAGAGCCACACCACTATAAAACTGGAGTAAGTGACAGAAAATTTAGCCCATAGAATGAAATTAAGATGTCCTTAGGAAATCAGTAAAGCTGCAGTGTAGTGCAGTGTAGAATTTGTGTGGGGCTTAACCACAGATTTGTACAACTCTCTTGGTAAATCACATCAGACATGTGCTTTCTGTAATTTATATGTGAATTATTGCCTTCTTTAACATTGTGGACATTGTTTATTATTATGAGGCCATTTACCCTGTATGATGTAGATAAGTCTTCTACTTGCCTTTTCAGAGCATACACTGTCACATAAGCACCACTGATTAAATATACTATGACAGCAAAAGCAGTAATACACAAGGTTCGGGCATGGAAAGATTTTGGTTCATGCTCCTTTGTCTACACAGTGCATTTTCTCTCTCTAGGGATCAACGTTGCGCTCCTTTTTCAGGCAATGAGAGTTTTGCCCAGTAAGAAGCATAAGTTCTGGCATCCCTAACTAGATACATTTAAAGGCATGATATTCTCTTTACCCTGAGCCATTTTATCTCAGTTTTCTCTAAAAAGAATCCGGATAAAGGATTTCCACAAAAATTGTACTGACAAAACAATATTTCAAACAAGTTCATTATTAGTGCCCAGGCTGTGTGTTGTGTTGAGGCTTCAAGCACCAACTTCAAGGTTTCTCCTTTAATACAAGCAACAAAACCAACTTAAGCCTGATCTTTCCACGACAATCACTGAAATGCTGGTCTTCTTGAAACTTTGTTTATACCAAAGAGAATAATCGATATTTTAGTAGTTTGCATATATCTCTCTGTGTATACATTAAATTCAGGGCATATGCACTATAAAATATTCTTGCTCTTATTCTGTAAATTATACTCTGTGTACACAGAGAAGCCACTGCAGTTTAGTTATTTACTGTGTACTACAAGAGCTGTAAAATGCCACTTTCTAAGAATACAACTGAGGCTTAAGTCAGCATTTTTATATCATCTGTACTGGGAAAACATTAAAGGCTCAATATTTAATAAACATAATAAACATCCCCATGAAACAAATTGTTCATAAACTACCTGTTTAATTTTTCAGAGTTCCTGAACCACATATTTTCTTATTAGTTGTGAGCCTGCTGGGTTGCAGGATAGATAGGGCCTGTCAGGGATAGAATATAATGTAGCGGTTTTATGAATTATTTCTGTGAGGAAAAGCCTATTATAGCTGACAAGAGGATGATGATATTAGCCCATCATCATTCAGATGGCACCACCCTTCCCCCTTTCATCCATCAGACCTCTTATATGGAGCCTGAAAACCATGCAGTCTTTGCATTGCCAACACAAAGACAAATACTGCTCTTTTTCTGAGTCCATGAAACATTTAGTATTTCATTTTGAATCATGGCAGATGACAGTAACAAATGGCCTAATGAATCTCCCTTATTGTCCCTTGTGAATCTGAAGATGAGCTAAAAGTAAAATCTGTTTCTTTTTTTGGACACGCTCGTTTGGTATGAAAAGGTTTCTGCTGCTTTCTAAATAGAATTCCTGTGCTGTTGAAAATTAGACCAATAAACAAACAAGGAAGTCAAAAATCAGCTGCACTGCCATCGATCCATTTTCAACCTGTACCTAATAATAATATTTTGGAGAATGATTTCAATCAATTTTGACACAGACATTTAAAAAAATGTACATAGTGCAATAAAAGATTTGTAAAAACAATAATATAGCTGCATAATGAAGTTCAGTATTAGGAAACAATAGTAATAAGTCAGTAGGCATTATGAATTATAGACCTCTTCAATTATTTTTTGTTTCATTTGAAAGGAAAATACATTAATGATGTCTGAAGTTTTCAGCAAGAATGTGGAACAGCCTATATTAGCTTATATAATCTGATTTTCTAAACATCTTTTTAAAAGGAGGAAGTAAATACATGAGTAAGACAGATTTTTTTTCCCTGAGACATCATAAGAACATATTGGTTATCATGGGTCCATTTGCCCACAGAGGTATTTTTATAAGCAAAAAATTAACTACATGGCAGGAAATAATTTAGTGAGCATTATGTGACAAAGTTCACCCACAACAAGGTATTTTTATCCTTTATCAGATGAGGTATGAACTTTTCTTTAGCTGCACAATTGACACTGGTTACACCTATATTTATCCCATTATGATCTTTCTTTGTGATGTTTGCCGAATCAAACCAAACTGCTCACTGATTGAAGCTATCGGGATTTTGTTATGCTCACCCCACTTTCTTTATGTTGGCTTCCTATAAACTGGAGAATTGCTTGTAAGTGGGTACTAGTGGTTTGTAAAGCCCTTAACACTGCTTTTTTTGGTCCTCTCTACATTTCAGACCTGCTACTTGAGCCTTACTTATCCTGGTGGGTTTCCACACTGATGTGCAGCCAACACTTCTGCAGTTGGCAGACAAGCAAGCCTTTGCTCTCGGGAACCCTATGGTGTGGAATATGATCTCTACAGAAATCCATTTAATTCAATCCCTCTCCAATTTTAAAATGCACCTTTAAAAACATTTTTAGTTCAAAGTTGCTTTTAGAATGGGTAATATTGACCCCACATATTCTACCTTCCCTTCCAAATACCTTTATTATTCTTTTAAAATAGCTCCCCTATCCCTCCACCCACATTTGATTTTGTGGGCTTTTTAAATTCCAAACAGGAATTACGTAATTATATATTGCAGTACCCAAGCCTTTTGGAAGGAGCAGGGAGGGGCAGATCTGCTACATAAATGCTTTGTATTTTTATATTGCATTTTATTATTTTTAAAATTTGAATTTTTGCTGTTTTTAGTAGTAATATTATTTTCAGCACTTATATATCAAGGAGGTAGTATGAAATAGCTGTTGTATTAGGGGAATGGGGGGTTAGACTCACTCTCTTTCTTTAAGGTAATTTTCCCTTTCTTTGGTTTTGTCAACTGGAGCTATCCCCTTAAACAATGTAACTCCTTGAGATTTCCTCTTCAGTATTGTCTACCCTGTTCCCCCTCCATGCACCACTCTGCCACATAAGTTTTCCTTTAGCACAGTATACGGCAGTTAAATGGCAGAAACTGCTCTTCATTCATAATAAAAACTTGTAAAAAGTACAGCAGCAAAAAGTGCTTGTTTTGTGTTGTCAGTGAAAATCAACAAAAAAAAAAAAAGTCTTGGTTTATGTGTAAAACTTTTTAAGCAGTTCTGTTTGTATCTACTGTAGGCACATGTGCATTTTTGACATAACAGACCGTACAGTTACCAAGTAAATCCTTCTTAGTTCAAGTACTATAATTGATTCCCATCGACCATAATAGCTCCAAAACCAAGACAATACCCTTACCAAACATAAAGCAGTGGCAGGACTAATACATAATAGTAGTCAATTTTTACCACCATGGTACTAGAAAATGATATAGTTCTAACAACATGGCTTTTTTATTTGCTGATTTTTTTGATACAATAGTAGGGCAATAATTCCACAGTATTACAGTGGTAAGATTCCCACACAAAGGGCCAAGTTCCTCTCCTATGAACTGAAAATAATGAGAGGCGGAGTTATGGCTTTTGAAGAAAAGACAAGTTTTTAACATTTTTTGTTCTGAAAGAGTTTACGTTGTGATGGTAAAAGATGCTATAAACTTCTGAGAAGCTAATGTACCTTCTGTAAAGAACTCTCACCAGACATCTTAGAAATTTCACATGACGCTTATATGTTAATAACGTCTTTGAATATAAAATCCAAATTAAAAACTGGAGCTGAATAGAAAGCTTTTGTTAAAAGTAACATTTTGAAATGCTGTCAGTAACTATCATAAATATTTGAGAAGTTAATATTTTAATCTTCAACTATAGCACTGAAAACATTTTTAGTGACAGACAGTGCTTCATTAATAGAGTTCTGTATGTCTAATTGCTTTAGGCAAAGTGAGTTGCATTATTTTGACACATGACATGCAATTAGTACATGGTCACACGGCTAAAGGGAGATTTTACACCTTTTTTCCTTCTACATTCAGAGTGAATAATTAGCATATTTTCTCTGCTTAGAATAATCATCAGAGCCTCAGATCAGAAATTGCCTAATGAGGTAAAATTCCAGTTGTTGACATTAATACATGTGACATTTTTTTTCAGTTGTAAAAGTAAACCTACCACTGCCACTTCATTTACTCTTTCCAAGGTGTTCTTAAGATTCAGAGTTAAGGTGTTGATTTTTAACATGAAGCTGTTGAATAACCGTATCTTTTGAAAAGAGAGAGATGAATTATTGTTTTATATTACCTAGTATTTGCCAGGAAAGATACCTTCCTCAGATGTCTTAACACAAAAGGTAAACAGTAATCACAACATTACTGTATTATTTGTGTGTAAGGTTTATACAGATGTAAGCAGGGTCTGAATGAACTATCCTCTGACAGCTAGTTGAGGAGGGGCAGAGACTTCAGGAGCAAACTGTATTTTCATGAACACACCTACTCTGCCAATATATCCAGCAGAGAGGGCTGTGTTGTTCAAAGTGATCAACTTTGTCTGGTGTTGGATTACAAATCACTTTAGTAGTAAATGCAAGGCTAGTGAAATGTTGTTATTAATGTTGCTGTCTTTACTGTATGAATAAAGAGGGAAGAACTGTGCTTAATCAAATGAGGGGGTCACCTTCAGCTGAAAAGACCTCGTTAAGCCAGAGGCTCGAATGCCAGATCCCTGTGAAAGTAAGAAAGGTGGGGACATGTGTTCCAGCCAGAAGGTGTGGATTCTCCTTAAGGGTCCATGCTCTGGTTTAACCTGTTCCTCCTCTCTGTTCAATGATAGAGCTAAATAGGAGTCATTAGGAGCCTTATGATATTTCAAGTACTCAATAAGAGCTGAAATCATTTGTGGTGGTGCAGTGTTTCTGCCCAGTCTGCTGAGAGCTAAAAATCACTAGGAGAGTGACCTACAGAGGTCACAGCAGAGAGGTAGGTGGCAGCAGAAGGTAACTGAGAGGCAGCCAGCAAAAGTGGCAAGCAGTCAGCTGCCAGGGCAGCCAGGAAGCAAGGAACAACAGCTGGCGGGGTGGTGAGGAACAACGACAGGGCAGCCAGGCAGTGAGGAACAGCAGCTGGCAGGGTGGTCAACCAGAGCAAGTGCTCAGATGGTGGAGCAAGCAAGGTGCCTTCTTCTCTGGTCGGGAGGTGAACGCACACAGATTCTTCTCTGAACCTTGGTCCTCACTGACCAAGGACAAGCACAGCGAGTGGAGTATGGTGAGGGAGCAGAGGGGGGAACAGTAAAGGAAATTTTGGTTGTAGGACTCAAGAACATGAGATAGAAGACTCTGCCCCATGGACTCTAGGGTGGGTGTTTTGCTCACAGCTTTATGATTATGAATCCTGCTTGCAACATTTTCCCCAATTAGTGTCATATGACTTCTCTCCTTACATTAAAAGTATCTTTTCTACCTCAGACTCTGTGCTTGCGAGTGGGGAAGTATTGTCTCTCAGAGGTGCCCAGGGTGATATGTAATTTTCCCAGGTTACTGGGTGGTGGCTTGATTTGGTTCTGTGTTGTATTGTAGAAAAGAAACCCCTAGATATTGAACTCAGCCCTGATTGCTGCTAGCTCCACCTGGTAGACACATATACACACACAAACACAAATTGGTGTTACTCAGCTGAGATACTATATAGTGTATTTCAGTTTGAAAGTCTATTAGTGAAAAACTTTTCACCGAGAAAATATATTTTAGTTATTTGATGCTTGAGAAATAAAATACTTTTTCTTATAAGCAACCTGATATCACTGAACTTATTCATGTTTAAGGTCAATGATGGCTACAGGTAAAGTGCTGTTTACTAGAGATGGTTTGAGAAATTTTAGAAAAGAAAATATTAAAGAATTTCCTTGTGCATCAGTTCTATTTCCCCCTTTTCAAAATCACTATAACTCAGAACTATCCATTGTCATTTTTGCCGAGTTTGCAAGAAACATATCAGCTGAACGGTTTGGGGCTCTCAATCCTTCACTCTTTACTCAGGCAAAGCTCCCACTGAAGAATTTTCCCTGAGTCAGGGGATCTAGAATTGAGCCTTTAGTATGTTTCTTTCATTTCATCCTCTGTGGAGAATATCAGCTTTTCTGAATACCAGAGTTTTCTTTATAAATATAAGTGCAAAAATGCACACATTAAAATAGAGTAATGGGAAAAAGGTCTTGAAGGGTGAGAGAAGTACTGTATAGCAGGTACTAATAATGCACCTCAAAACTATGCCTAAATTCAGACAGATATTCTGTTGTGCGGGAGGTTCTTTCAAGAAATACATCAAACATTTAGAGCCTTATATAACAAAGGGAGGACTTAAGCATGAACATAGTAAATAGACTTACTTTCAATATCTTGCTATTCATTTAAATACATGAATGAGATAAGCTGTAGAAAACATTCCTGACTCAGTGTACATGTTGAATATTTACCACGATCTGGACGGCATTAAGACTAGTACTTAATATTTACAGTAATCATAAAAGACAAAAAAACTTATTTTTTTATATAAAGGTGTCATATGTGGATTTGGAAGAAAATATTTTCAAAGTAAACGCCTTACTCTTCAGGAAGGGTGGTCTATTGTAGCTGCAGGTCAACCTGACAGCAATCCACAGACATCATAGGTCAAGTCAGGAGACTCAAGAGGCCTGTGTGTAGATAGTGTTACCAACCAACTCCAAACACAGTCAATACATGCTGTTTAGGGTCAAATCTCACTCCTTCCTAGGGTTTGGCTTTATTAATAAGGTAACAAAACAAATAACAAACGGTAGCCCCAGCCTTCTCTCCCAGCATGGCTGTTTCTAGGGTTCTTCTCTTAGGACTGCTCAGCCTCATATCTTAGATTCCATTGACCGAAGGGTCACTCCTCTTCCTTCTTTATACCCAGGTGGGGAAAAAAGCTGCAGCAGTCACAATCAGTTAGCAGAACTCATTTTACCTCTCCCTGCAGGGTCAATGTGGTCTCCAGGCAAACCCTGACACTCTGCTACCTGACCTACACTACGCTCTTTGCAGGAAAAAAAATCCACACCCACCCAAGCAAAGGCCCCAAATCTCAGTGCAAAACCTTGTATTTATAGCTTCTTATGTTAGTGTGATGAGGACAAATATTGAGGGTAGACACAGATGTTTATTTTTACAATGGCCAAAAGACTGCAACTTTATTCAATTACAGTAGGATCAGGTAGCAATTAAAAGGTGAAGAAGAGGTGATGTGAGCCTCTTTTGTCATTAGCTTCCTTCTAGCCCCTCCTTATTACTTTTAAAAGCGAGTGTCCCAACTGTCCACAACTGAATTCAAACTAGTGAGCCTGCAGTACAACATAAGGTGCTATACAAAGAAATCCCCAAATCACACTGAGATCCCCTGTATATAAACCCTGTTGGCATAGAACGGAGGGCTGAGAGACAAGGCATATCATCCCTCTCCCAACCACCATTTTACACATTCATCTCGCAACCACCATTTTACACATTCATCTCGCAACCACCATGGCATGGGACATCAGACTGTCATTCCTTTTATCCCATTCCAACAAGCATGCAGGGGTCACATGCTGACCATTCCTTATTGGGCATTTCAGGGCATACTCACAGCAAGTAGATCTGGTGGACACATTACTATGAATTGACCAGTTCACCTGTTTTATGTTTGATTTGGTATGTTTACTGTTAGGCCCAGTGAGAATGAAAACAAGGAGGCTACTGGCAGTAACTTGCCAGACCATGTATGTCATGATTTCAAAGCAGAGCTGGATTTACCAATGGCAGCTCTTCAAACTAAAGACTGCACAGCACTGGGTGGAGGGCAGTGAAACATTCTTTGGTGTCCAGACCCCCATCAGGTCAATCTGAGAGCAGCTAGAGTCAGAACCACTTTATTACACTGCTACTCTATGGTCTTCCATAGTATGGTCATACATTGTTGGCACTAATATTGGAGAGAAAAGAAAAGGAAACTGAAGAAGACCACAGTTCATGTGGTAGATGACTGGAATATGCAGCACTAGTTATTCCATGCATCTTTCAGTGCACTTTGGAATTGTACTATACTGCTCTCTGAAAATGCACAGCTCCTGATAAGAAAAAAGCTCTTCCAGGTACATTTGTAAATTTACCCTTGCAATGATTGGCAAGATGCAGTGATTGAGCAGCATATCAATGGAAAACAAAATGTCCAGATATTGTATTACCTTACCAGAATGTACGCCATCAGAGTAAATCCGTGATTATCAGTATGGCAAAGAGCAGCCGCTCACAAATCAAAAACACCAAAGGGAGTGTCTTGGAGATGTTTTAGTCAGTGTGTATCCACTAGATCTTATTTACTATGCAGAGGAAAGAGAGATGGTTTACAACAGAGATTAGAAAATCATATACTAAGCCTAAGTATATGAAAATACATGCCCCTAAGAGATGCTGCTGAAGATAAGTTTTCAAAACTGTCTGAAAGCAAATGGTAAAAATATCATAACAGATGCATGCCCCATTCTCCAGCCAGGGATATGTAGTTCTTTTTTTTAAAGAAAGCCAATTTGCTAAAAAATTGGATTTTGATATTCAGCTACTGCAGTACTAAGGGGACCGCCACATAAATGTATGGCTTTCTCATTAGTGATGAATTTGGTCCATTATAACTTAATTTACACGTGATTTTCACTGGCACTTGTTGCTGGTATTTGAAATACTAATGGACTAACAGCTTGCATATGAATTCACAGGACCAAAGGGAGTCAGCTTGCACCACCCCTATTCATGGCCTCCCGGGAACAATTGGGCCTCGACACACACTGAGGCAGCTCTGAAGGGAATCACTGAGGCACAGGACCACTCCAGCTAACTTTTTCCTCATTCTGATCTACCCTTTCAGTCCTCTAGCCTATCCCCAATATGTCCCCAGCTTACCATGGAACATTCTTTATGATGGAGTCTTCTGCAGGAGCAGTGCAGAGTTGACAGTGTCAGCTCTGAACTTGGCATATAGTCACCCACCCTTTATCTTTGGCAAACTGGTGTAGCCAGCACAAGGGACCACAAGGCAGTGTTGAATCTGCCTGTTCATATTCAGTTAAAACCAGTCCCTAGAAAAATGATCAGTTGTATGAGGTAATGCCAAATATACTTGATCATTTTAGGCTTTTGAGTAGAAGATTAGGATTGGGTATGTAGCTCAAGTGATCATGTCATTTTCTAGCTCTGGTGACTTTTTCACTGACACCACCCATTTTAGGGTCACAGCCTGACTTTCCAGAGTAATGCCTGAGAAGTCATGTTGTAACTTATACTGCTGCTGCCTCTTTTGGGGTGATCTTCAGTACCTCATTTTTGGGAGAAGTTTTAGGAAATCTGTAATGAAAATAGATGATATTGTCTCATCATGAATTAAATACAAGTTTGGATGTAGATGTGCGCACATACTTGCATTAAGGTGGTCTGAGGTACCTAAATCCCTGTAATGAGTGATCTCAGTGTCCCCTTTCATACTATTGGTGTCCCCTTGTTTATACTATTGGTCTGAGGAATTAGTGTTGCAAGCTGGGAATGGACACAAACAGAACCGTTATATTCCTGAAGAGAGAGCATTCAGTGATTTCACTTCACAAAAGGAAGTTCTATGAGGAGTTTGATAAAGATGAAATTAAGCATTCATCTTGGAGAAGACACTGAATTATAGTACCTGTCTTACTCTCAGTTGTGTTGCTGATTAAGCTGTTCAGAAGAAAAGTTCCTGCAGTATCTAATATAACAAGCATATGCCGCTTTATTGCTTTCAGATCCCTGCACAGCCACTCTTTATGCTCTTCTACACAATGGCTGATAAACTTGGTTGTGGCTGAACATGGGTGAAACACAGCCTGGGCCAGATCCCATGAATCATCACTTCACATACTGCACACCTTCACTAAATTGTTCACAGCGTGGCTGTCCTTGGCTCTGCCACTTCACTTAGTGGGCACAAGGTCTGCAACGTACACTTTGTGTGCAAAGAGTCAGATTTGTATATGCTCGTGGCTCAGTCAAGACAAACGGATTTTTCCTTGGATGTCCCTTCAGTAACGGCTTTTTCTAAGCCAGGTTTCAGCATTCTAACACTAACTGTTGAGACATGAGAGATGTTAAAATTAAAATCAAATATTTTCTTTTCCACAATACCATTCTCCTCATGATAAAATACCCTTCAACCACTTTTGCACAAAACTACACACACACATACTCACACACTCTGCCTTTGGGTGAGATATAACAGCCTAAAAGTGAAAATGTCAGAAATTTGAGCTCAGTATCAGAAGACATTTCTTGGGGGGAACATAGCACTTTATAGGTTGGACTTCCAATAAGAAAGTGAAGAAGGGGAACTAGAATACTTTATTTACTTGTATGCCATGGCTCCTATAGTTATCAGGGGCAATCACTACTACAGTTTTAAGATTAGCAGCCGTGTTAGTCTGTATCCATAAAGAAAACAAAAACTACAATGTGTAGGTAGGTAAATAGCTATACATACTGTGACGGAGTCAGACCAGAAGGATATAAGAGAGTGCTGGAAGGCAGGTATATTAGTCTCAGGATGTGCAGGTCCCTGGATAGCCAAACAAAGGCTATTCCAGGCCAATCAAGACACCTAGGGCCAATTAAGAGCCTTCTAGAAAGGAGTAGAAACAGCTAGCCTGATTGGGACACCTGAAGCCAATCAGGGACTGGCTGAAACCAGATAAAAACCTCCCAGTTAGTCAGGTGGCTGTGGGTGTCAGGAGCTGTGAGAGGAAGTTGTGCTGTTGGTGAGACTGAGTGGTGGACAACATATACAGAAGGAAGGAGGCCCTGACGTAAGGGTGAAGTGGAGTTTGAAGAAGCGAGGACTGCTGTGGGGAAGTAGCCCAGGGAATTGTATTGTGCTTTGTGGATAAAAGGTCAGCCATCTTAGCTGATACTATTAGGGTCCCTGGGCTGGAGCCCAGAGTAGAGGGTGGGCCTGGGCTCCCCCCTTTTTCCATCTTCCATACTGGCCTGTGATGAAGGTAACTCACTAGGTGGTGACTCTTGCCAATTATACTGAGAAAGGGATGTCACTCTGGGGCCTAGATGAGTTTCTGAGGCCCCTAAATCTGCCAGGAAACGCAGGACCCACAAGTACAAACTTGGAGCTTTGTCACAATACACACATTTGATATGGTATTTCCACCATATTTTCAGTGCTGCTATCCATTAATATTCAATAGAAATCAGTGGTACTTTAAAACACACCTGGTAATATGCATACACCAGAAAATCAGTTGTGTCCTGTGTCAGAATAAACCTGGAATATTCCACAGAAGTCAGGTGGTTAACCCTGAAGACTGATAGCTGGAAAAGACAGGAAACAATGTTAAAAAGAACTAAAATGTGTATATTATCTCACTCTTAGATTTCTTTTTTTTAAATCAACCACATTTTCATATTGCAATATTTCTAGTTCCCTGTGCTGAGTCCTATCTGCCACAATTGTTAACTGAATTTATATTGTAGTTATTTCAACCGGAAACTCAAAAAGGTTATGACTTTTTAGTTTCAAAAGTCACAATTGATAGCTAAAGGGTCTATTTTCCTTTCAAGGAGCACATATAATGCTAATTAAGGGTAATGGGAGTGACATTCATGTACTAAGGCAGAATAAAAGTTTAAGGTTTCATGAAAATAGTTTTTAGCAACATTAGAAATTATTATGGCCCTGATTCAGCAGCATTTGGCCAAAGCTGACTGCTTTTGAAAAGCCCACTTTTTAAACCTGAGCTATAAAGAAAAATGAAAACAGTTTTAAACAAAAGAATTTTGGAAGCTTTCAGCACAGAGGTGGGAAGATGCATTTGGTACAGAAATACATTTTAACTGAGCTCCTTAAAATTCCCTTTCTCTCTGAGACATTCTCTTTGTATTTCTTAGTCTGCTGACGTTACTAAGACTGATGACATCACAGTGACATTACAGATACCAATCTCATTGCAACACATGCAGTCCATGGTATCTGGTGTTATACAATGTCTCATTCTGGAATACCTTTGAATGAACCAGGGTTTACCAAGAGAATTTATCAGAGAGGAAAAATTAATATTAAAAAATGTAGTTAAAACTAACTTCTGCACTCAATGCCCCCACAGTCTGTTTAATGTCCACCATCAACCTGAGCTTATTCAATTGTCTCCTTTTTGTTTTTTACTTTTCACTTCCAAATGTTATTTGCACTGAAAAGTTTAATGATCTTTCTAAAAGCTCAAGCTGGTACAAATTTAGTTAGTTTAGATTTAATGTACATTTTCATCACACATCCATGATTTAAAAGGTGGATTTTCTAAGTTTTGTGCATATGTACTTGTGATACTGGCAAACCAGTTTCCAGCTCATGCCAAGGCCCCTAGGCCTCACTGAACAATGACAAATGCATGGCTGGAAACCTGTGTGTTAGCTTTGTTAAAATAGATGTTAAGTTTATAAGAATGTGTTTCGGGTTTTGGACTTCATTAAATGCTTGTGAGTTACTGCATGTACTGATCTCAGTTATAATATCTAATGCCCATATTATAAGGTAGTATTTAAGTGTTTGCTTTGTAACTATAAAAGTGTTTACTATGAAACTGGAAACCCACAGAGTCCAGAGACAATGTGAAACACTAGTTTACCATGTGAAGTTTAATCTCCTGCCCAACAGAAAAAGGCTGATAGATAAACCATTGTGGAACATTAGTGGAGAAATACTTTGTTAATTGCTCCACCCAACACCCAGGAAGAGGAGGTATGCACAACACTCATCCCATCACAGTTTGAACTCTGGGTGGAAGGGAATAAAAGTCCCCTGACCAGAAGGAACTGTATCACTATGCTGCTTGGACTTTACAGAGGGCACTATTTCTAAACTTAATCAAGGGATCCCCAAGCTGTTTAGCACGGGTTAGCCCTAAGGATATATAGTGCTTGCATATTACAGCAACTTCTATTACCTTTGAAACCTAAATCTTTAATTCTTTATATGGGGATGTTTACTTGCTTTTACCATGTAAATAACTATCTTATTTATTTTCCCATGTTAAATCTTTAGTTCATTTATTACAGGATTGTCTGTTAGTATTGTTTTTGGTGAGAGATCTGAGATACAAGTGACCTGGGATAAGTGACTGGTCCTTTGGGACTGGAAGTAACCTGAATATTGTTACAAAGAGTCCTGTGGCACCTTATAGACTAACAGACGTATTGGAGCATAAGCTTTCGTGGGTGAATACCCACTTTATCACCCAAGAAAGCTTATGCTCCAGTACATCTGTTAGTCTATAAGGTGCCACAGACTCTGTCACTTTTGCAGATCCAGACTAACACGGCTACCCCTCTAATACATGAATATTATTGTGATTGTTGATGTAAAGGACAATCCAGCACAAAAGCAGGCTTGCCTGGTTGGCAAGATAGACCAAAGTACCCAAGGGGACTGTCTGTGACTCCATGGTAAGGCTGTTATAGTAGTTGAGAAATTTATAATTGATATTTGATTGGTGAAATCTAATTATAGAACACACAATCAGTTTGGGGTTTGTGCCCTGGTTTGTAACAGTCTGCCCTGAGGTTGGCACTCATATTTGTTAGCTGGTCCAGGCAGCATGACAATATTTAAGAAGTTTTTGTTAGATACAGTGTTTCAGTAGGTAAAAGCTTTTTTTTATAAACCTTGTGTAAATCATTTACCTTGATTATTTTGGAAACTAGCCATAATTATGATGAGTGGTTAATTAAAGCTTCTGCAGAACTTGCCAACAATGCTAATAAAGCAATTGACAAGGTGTGAGTAGTTGATCTTAATAGGAAGAGTTGACATTATTTACAAGAATAAATAAAGCTACCTAATCTCACATTATTAATTATCAGTGATAGGCCAACATCAAAAGATGTGGAGGTTCTGTTCGACATTAGCTGAGACCCCCAAATATGTTTGCATATCCAGAGTATATCTGAATTATCCAATTATCTGAACTGTATATGTAGCAATTGTTCCATACAGAAGGAGGATTCAATGGGCCTCAGAAACCGGAAGAATCAGAGAGGTAGCCATGTTAGTCTGGATCTGCAGAAGTGACAAAGAGTCCTGTGGCACCTTAAAGACTTACAAAAGTAGTGAAGTATAAGCTTTCGTGGGCTAATACCCACTTCATTGGATGCATGCAGTGGAAGTATCCAGAGGCAGGTATAAATAAGTAGGCAAGAATCAGGTTAGAGATAACAAGGTTAGTTCAATCAGGCTGACCCACCATGTTATCTCTAATCAGGGAGGATGAGGTCCTCTTCTAGCAGTTGATCTGGAGGTGCGGGCACCGAGAAAGGAGAAATGGTAAGAATCAGTGGGACCAGCAGAGGAATGTTTATTTTATGGATGAGATGGAAGGTATTCTGATGCTGATGGAGCTGGAGGTGGCCATTTTCTTTCAGAAGTGGTGGAAGGGGAGACTGCAAAGCTGGAGCTGGGCTCCTAGGGAAACAAGTGAGAGAAATAAAAGAAAGAGTGTCACTGCTGCTCGTCTCAATCCATCCAACGTGTAGCCTACCAGCTGCTATTCACTTTTCCAACTACTAGAACTGTTCCTCATTTCTATTCTACAGTGTAACCTCCAGTCCTGTAGCTTTCTGATGAAGATGTCCTTTGGGCATGTAAGACCAGATTGTACCTGGTTGCTGCACAGTGGGAAGGACATACAATCTCACCTTCTCAAAAACCATTGGCCTCCGAGCATCCAGCCACAGTTGTAGTTGCAGTCCCTCTCTTGGTTTGAGCACAGGGACTACTTCCTCCCTGTGTCCTCTGGGGCATAAGTGGCTCGCCCCCCCCCCCCCCGCAAGATAGAATTCGGCCAGAAGCACCCTTTGGGGCCATGACTCTGTATCATCCTCAACGCTTGGCTGTGTCTGCATGGCACAATGGAGCCCATCATTAAGAAGTGTTTCATCTGGTTAGTATTTCCTGAATGACAGTTTTTGCTTATATTAGATTCAAAAAAGAATATAATGCATTTTTTGTCAAGGAGTGAATGCAGACATTATGTTCTTTCTCTTGTATAGTCCTTGGCTGGAATTTGCTCACAAATAAATCCTTCATGATCATTATAAGAAATTGGTTGAAAAAGTGAATCATAATGAATCTAAAATCTCTGTGCATTGATGGCTCTCATTCTTCAAAAAGAAGCTGCATGTGAGACCCCGCAAGATGATGCCTGTTCAGGGATGTACATCTTTGAGAAATCCAATACTTGAAGTATAGTCATTTTCTATCTTGTGCAACTGTAAGGCATCTATCTCTCTTTGGTGGTGATGGTAGTGGTGGGGGCAAATGCTGGTTCAGAATTAATGACTATAACCATTATCCACACACATCAGGTCTCTGAGCAATCCAAGAGTATTATTAGAAAAATAAATGTAGCTAGTTAACTTTTTGTTCACATTTTGATGTTGATATTTCTTTTCCCACTGCATCTCTAAGTGCAGGGTTTATTCTGAGCAACAAGCTCTTGTGCATATGATCCAAAAAAATGGTGGAAACATGTTTTCTGCTGGGATAGAAAATGGCTCTTGACCTTTGGATGACAATATGCTCTAACAGACTATGACTGCAGACCAAGAGCAATCATTTCTGCTCCCTTTAATTGTAGCTGATGATTTTGGAAATATTTAACCAAGGCCTGGAAATCTCTGATGATTCTCATTGAAACGTCCCTTACTGGGATCGCAACATCAGTTTGTCTTTACCTATTCTTGGTTGTTCCTCTCTTGCTTGATGACATGAAAAGAGCTCAGGGATGAATAGTAGCACTGCTGATGTTTGATGTTTGTAGTGACATAGTAGTAGTGAACTGTGACAAGTTTATTACAAAGCAAGAAGTATCCCTTCCCTCCTATGCTCTACTTTTGTGATGTTTACTTTCACCACTAGTAATTTTTGATGTGGATACTAGCACTGAAGATCAGAGATGTATTTGAGTTAACCCACTGTATCTAACACAAAGTGGCTGACAAGGATCATCATGGCTCTGATAGGATGATCCTTGAATAGCTGATGTTAAATTGCAGAGAGCTGCTTGGCTAAATACTGTAGTTATTTTAGAAAGGAAACCTCATTGTCTGAAATTTTACCATGTAATGTATTGACAAAATTATCCACACATGCACAAAAACACAAATATTGCTATATTGTGACTCAAGTCATCATGAAGGCAATTTCAATGGCACTGAGATATATAAGGGAATCAAAGAACCAATTAGAAGCATGGGAAATGGTTTCTGAGCAATGTCAAGAAAACATCTTTTATTACTATCCAACATGCCTATTCACTGATTTGATTTGTAGGGAGAGATGAAGCCAGAGACTCATCTCTGGCTCTTAATGTTCAACAGCTTCCCACTCAGATAATTTATTTTTCTGTGGTTTACATTATCAATTCTAAACATATTACTACATGCTATTTACCTTGGGAACAGATCTAAGACTTTTGTATGAGCCCTATGGACCCCCTCCTTTTGGGATTAAATCAATGTGCTTATTGCATTACATCATATTCATACTGAATTACTTCATAGATCAATTACTGTATAACTGCTATTTTCATACCATGTGATGATAATATGGATTTTCCCCAGCATCCAAAACAGAGTTCAGAGTAAACAACCCTGCTGTCAGCTGAATGTGAAAATGAAATACACTGGAACACTCAGTGGCGGTGACATCCATGAATGTAGAACCAATACTTACATCATCATGAGAAATGACATAGTTTGTTCCATCGACAGAAATATTATTCAGGGCAGTTATGCAGTGTCATGACCAATCAGAATGGTACAGCAGGATAACAGGCCTGGCTCCTAAAGGATGTTTCTTCTTCACTATCAAAGCTAAAAAAATCATTTAAAATCTTTGTTGTTGTTGTGACTCTTGTTTGCTTCATTGACAGTAAGTAGCTGTTTAACTGAACACAAATTACCATAACCAGTTTTTCCAGGCCTGATTCTCTGTGGACTGCAACTTGTGGATTTGTTTTCATCAGTGCAAACAGAGAGTAAAATGTTATAATTCTGAGATACTAACATTTGCATACACTTTGCACTGTTTCAGGTAACTGCAAAAGATGCAGAGCAATGGCCAGTCAGCCTACCAATGCATTGTGGAATAGAATCTTGCTCTGACTCAATCCCATTTTAAAACGGGTTTAACATTTAAATAGTCTGTTGCCAAAGATGCTTTCTTGATTTTTGCAGCACCCTCCAGTGCACATCCAGGAGCCACACAAGTGTCATACCTCAAGGGTTAAGTTAGTAGCACAGTGATGTTGAGGCTAACATAGTTGCATCCATTAAAAATAGTATCTATATTTTAGAAGGCGATAGCAACAGACATAATACTTGTCATTGATTTTATAGGTTGAGTTTATATCATAATATATTGACATCGTACTTTTATACAAGACTTGCTTCAGGGTGTAACTGCATTCAGCATTGAATAACAGGCTAATAAAAACTGTAGCAGAAACAGCTTTACGACCCTCCATTGACTTGTGTTTTACATTATATTATCTTATTGCAGACATCTGAATTAAAGGTTAACAAACACTATTTAATAGGTTGTCGGAATGAATGTACAGTACATGAATACATGCCTAGCAATGTCTATCAGTTATCACACTATATGTGCATTGCGGTTTAGGTTAAGACAAGACTGTAAATGGGTGATGGCTCCTGACTGACTCTTTTTAGTAGTATGAAATAGCACATTTTGTTATACTTCCTCCAATTAAGTGCATATCTACCATTAAAGCAATCTGTCATCATTTTAACACTGTCATTAACTCCTACAATGTCTTCCAGACGCTTTGTTCTTCTTTCAGAATTAGCAGCACATACATTTATATAGAAACTATGAAATGCAAAATAAAGAAAACAAGTGTAAGGATCCATCTACTGTAAATTATATAAATAATAAAAAAGTTGTTATAGAGGAAATGTGACTGCTTTAAAAAGAAAAAGTACAAAGTACTTAATCTGCAGAAATTGTACAGTAATAAAAATGTACTAACCCTATAAAAATATAAATTTTTCTCTCTTTAGTAATTATAAGGAAATATGGTTTACCATACTATAAAAATGTACTAACCATATAAAAATATACTAAATTATTTGTCTATCTATAGTAATTACCAGGAAATATGGTTTACAATAGAACAAAATGTACTAACACTATAAAAATACACTAAATTTTGTTTCTATCTATATTAATTATTAGGAAATACGGTTTATAATTCATAAAAGTAACATTTTAAATATGATATGGTTGGCTACAACATAAAAAATGAGACAGTTTCTTTCCCAACTATGCTCAGACTAAATTTACTTTTGATGGTTCCAGTAAACAGGGGGCTAACTATTAAGTACTTTACAATGAATGGTTAAAACAAATTATGGATGATATATGAAGGCATCAGAATTTTTCAAATGAGGTTATTTATTTCTTGAAAGTTTCACAGTCAAATTAATAGTAGTATGTCATGCTGATAAAGTATCAGCTCTAGTAGCTTGCTTTGTTAATGTTACACTATATTTTTCTAAATATAGTTAAGCTGTTGTCCTTTTAAATCTAATTTTAAACTATATAAATCAAACATCCTGTTTAGTTAAAAACTAAATTGCAGTTAGTTCATCTGCATTAAAAATTTAAATTTATTTCACCTGAAATGTGGTAAATGTACTAGAGTCTACTTAAAAATATGCTACATTCGTGTCAATAATGTGCATAACCTGTAATCTACATCAGGAGTAAAAATTTTCAAAAGCACCTAAATGATGTAGGACTCTAAATCTCAATTTTTGAAGAGATGAAGGCACCTAGGAACATAATGGTCTTTGAAAGTCAGTCAGAGTTAGCTCCCAAGTGATTTAAGAACTTTTGAAAATGTTACCTCTAGTTATGATAGTGACCAAACATCTGGTATTTATGGATTATGTTTTTTCTTCCATCTGCTTCTTTAAATATTTTTGTCACAAATACTGTGATTCCTTAACACTTTGACTAAGGATTCATTGAACCTGTGCTATTGTGTTATCTGAGCTGAAACCCATCATTAAAATGGTCATTTTATATTGTTGTTCAGTATATAAAGACTGTTTGGTATCCCCAATATAATGTTCTTCTGGAAAAACACCATGGTTCTTTGCAGTGGTGATCTGGTGTGAGAATTACCATGTGTCATTATTCAGTCAACTCAATGTACCATGAGACAGAATTTATGTAAAACAAAATGTATGTCAATACATGTTGAGTTGAGCTATGTTTCAGTCTCTGAGGATAGTCATGGTACATTTTACATAGACACTTTGGGTGGGATTTTCTCAGAATCTTTCCTTAGCAATAGGCCATTTTTAGTATCTAGAGATTTTTAGGAAAAATAAGGTACCTGCCACGTCAAATGGTCACATTCTGAGACTGATTAATGCAGTTGTAAGAGGCATGCTAGTTCCAAATGGACACACAAATTGATTGTGCACTGAGCTGACCAATCTTGGGCACCCAGGACAAAATGTGCATGGAGGCAGGGCAAAAAGGATCCACTATCAATCCATGCTTCAAAGGTACAAAGCCATTCAGCAGGAAGGAACACAGACAAATAAGCTCCCGAGTCCTTCTCTGAGCAGTCTTATGCAAATCCAAGCTCCTACTGTTACACCTGCATGGGGGCTCCAAGACTCATTGCACCCCTGCTTATTGCATGTTGCTCCAGCACTATATAAAAAAGATGGACCCCTTATCCTTATGGGTTTGGGTTGGGGGAGGTAAGGGGTATTGCTGAGGAGGCTCCCCAAACAACAGAAGAGTGGGGAATTTTCAGAATGCTCTGACACAATATTCCCTTCCTTGTGATAGATTCCTGATTGTCAGATCCAGTGGAATTGTCTTTGAACATGTGGTTCCTTTATTGTATCCCCTGTTTTACATGCTATATACCAGAAAATATTGTCCCTTTCCTCCCCTGCTAGGACAACAATGGAGGCACTGCCATACTTAGTGAGTGTCCTGATGTTATTTCCCATATATGGTAGTTGGGTTGGGCTACATTTGTAGGTCAGCTTCTGGGAAGGGTAGAAGATGGATGATTATGTACATCTTAGACAGACACTCATGGGAGTGTTTTTATCTAAGTAGATGTTAGAGCAGCTCCTTTCCCCCCTTTCCTAGGCTTGAAAGAGCTCAGTTCCCAAGTACTTTTTCCCTATCCTACCTCTTTTTTTAAGCTGATGAAGAACTCTGGAAGGAAACTCTGCAGTGGGAGCAGCAGGAGGATTTGTCTGGCTGGGGAATTTATGGACCTTTCAGTGTTCCTGAGAGTAGGAGGGGCAGCATCAACCCTGATGTGAAAAGAATTAGCCAAGCTGGGAGTCCATTATCTGCCTCCTTTCTTTTATAGGGAGATCTGGCCTTAAGCTGATGTCATTTGAATCCAAACCCCATACAGAGGTGCTTATTAACATATTTACTGGACTGCATGTAACATCAGAAATCCCTGAGTCTCTAAAAATAGCAGATGTTGGTGAAGAACAAATGAGAGATTTATGAGAGTTGCACTTGATACTGATGGGACATGAAGCTTCCTCAGTAAGGAATCTGGCATCAAAACATTTGCTGCCATGACCAAGAAAATCAAATTTAGATCTGGTAAGGGAGGGCCAATCACAGCAGCTATCAGTTCAGAAATTGTTTCCTGAGGGCTCTGTCTCTAGCAAGATACTGAGATGGTGTTTCAGTGGAAAATCTTCTCAGTCACCCAACAGGACATGTGCTTATGTCCTTCTTCCGTGCTGATGGAACAGTGAGAAGAACAGACCAAGCTGAATTAGGACATCATTTGGAAGCTCAGGCTAAAAGAATCCATGAGATAAGAGCATGCAACAAAGAAACTATAATATACGTGAGAGATACCATGAGTGTCCTACAGATATTGACTGAAGACAAATTCCACACATTTGCTGAATTGGCTCCTGAGTACTTGATACAGGTCCTAAAAAGGATTTGACAAACCTAATTCTGTAATCAAAGTTTCTGACAGATACAACAATAGTAACTCTGAAAACTGCAGGAAGACAGAGCTTGACAGTATCTAACTAGAAGGCTGAGGGGTGATATGATTGCTCTCTAGGGTGACCAGACAGCAAATATGAAAAATTGGGATGGTCACTTACTAGAGGGTTCTCTGCACCTTGAAGTCTTTATACCATGATTTGAGGACTTCAATAGCTCAGATATAGGTTAGAGGTTTATTGCAGGAGTGGGTGGGTAAGATTCTGTGGCCTGTGTTGTGCGGGAGATCAGACTAGATGATCATAATGGTCCCTTCTGACCTTAAAGTCTAAGTATGGATACAAGAAATGCCAGGTGATTGGTGAACATCCTAAGTCTCCATAAAAATGTGGCATCCACCAAGCAGTGGATTGTAAAATTGCTCTGTGAACTTATGGTTCAAAATGCACCGGAGTGTGTAGGAGCACATCCAACACAAACACTCCTTGCTGGAGGCTTTTCCAGTGGTGAAGTAGCAAAGGCCATCACCTGTAGAGGTGTTGAAAAAACCCAAGATTTGTACAGTACTCAAGAGGAAGCAGACACAAATATTCTGCTGCCTGCTGTGCTGGATGTGCCAATATGGCTTTGGGTTTCTTGGTGTCAAAGGAACCATAGTAATTAGGTCACAGGATACCAACATTTTCGTTCAGACTGTTCACTATGTTCCAAAACTGAAACACATAGCTAACGTGTGGATTGATACAAGTACAATTACCAGCACAACTGACAAGCATGGCTTCATACCTGTGTGCGATTTTGCTCTCACTCACTTCTCACTTCTGCAACATACTTCCTGCTGTACATGCATTATCAGGATGTGACTCTGTTTATCATTATCATTTATCATTATCAGGATGTGATCCTATTTGAAATTGGTGGGGGAGGGAATCTGTGTTGTCAAAACAAAGGCTGCTTCCTGCTTCAGAGATCATATGAAATTGTGAGAGAATAATGGACAAGCTGCAATTTCTGTAACAAGGAAGTTGATAGCAGTGTTGTATGATCAGAGAGAGAATGAAAAGGAGACTCATAGACATCTGAATTGTTGGTGCCTCAAGCTATCCATCACAAAGAACAAGTAACTGGCTAAACTCACACCATGTGAAGACAGTTCTGAAGAGCATGCCAAGAAAGCATCTTGGCAAATAAAGATTTGGATGTCTTTGCACATAAGTAAATAAGGCACTGGATCACCATTGCAGCATGGATGGAAAAAGGTGGATGACGAACTACTTCCTGTATTCTTCAAAGTGTTAGGCTCCTAACAAGGGCAGTCAGGGCCCAGGGTCAAAGCAGGGGTAAACCTGTGACTAGGAGTAGCTGAGGAGTTTGTCATGAATTCCAGGCCAGGGTTGATATTGAGGGTCAGAATCCAAAGCAGGTTTCAGGGTGTGAGTCAGGAGGCAAAGTCCAAAATAAACCAAGGCCAAACCAGGAGTTCCAGAGCATAGAACAGGAATGGTTGGGAAGCTACAGACAATCCATACTGTTGTCTGGATACTTCTTGGAATGCCCTTTGGGTTTATACATGGCAGTGAGCCAATCACGAGCCCTGGGGCTGCTGCCTGAGAAACCCTTGAGGTGGAACTTCCCATGGTCTCTGTCCACAGCGGGTCATGGGAAGTAGACATCAGACAAGTTACAGCTGCTACTGCATGGTAGCCTGGAGATGGTGTCTGCCTTGGTTCTAGGCCTGTGTGTCTTTGCTCCAGGGCATCTGAGCTTTTACAAGACCTTACTTACGTCTGTACCTGTAGGGGTCACTGCACAATCAGCTATGTCTATAGTGAGAACAATCTTCCCTGAACAGGACTGTGCACATGCCAAGGCAATGAAGATTTTGGTAAACCATGGACTCTGAGATCATAATGATGGCCAAGATGATGATAATGATGTTGATTAGAAGTGTCATGAGAGCTATTACATTTCAGTGATGCCTGTACAAATTTACTATTCGATTTTTGTTTTACCTCTTAGATTATTGTTGTGATGCTTTGAGGTCACAACAGAAATCCAATTTTATGTTTTGAAGTAATACACAGAGTTATTAAGCTAACAAATGAGTGAAAATAGTTCAACCTGGTCATTTAACGTGTTGATGGAGACATTGTTTATCCCCATTCCTATGATAATGGCACCATTTGACAGCTCTACACCATACCTCATCTTAAAGAGGATATAATAAGCTTTCAAATGATGTATGGTGTATGGGTGTCTAGAAATGATACATTAGGTTGTCCAAGTCCCTGGTGTCTGCCACTTGCCAAAGTGGAATAAGGGCACAAGGAAACATCTATACATAACTACATTTTTGCTTATTATATTAACTCTATTTTGCTTATGACCATTGAAAGAATCTTGAACGACATGTGAGCATAGAACACAGTATAATATATGGAGGTGCTCTATGTTTTAATTTTATTATATTAATCATATGTGTATAGCACCATAAAGGTACATATACATTTCCACTTTCCTGGCCAACTAATGGACTTCAGCTGTAACACACTTATGGTGTTGAGAATATGGTGTAACAGTCGATAGTAAGTGATTTATGATCAACTTCAAATAGTCAGGCATCATGTTCTATTGATTGACATGCCAAATGCTTGGCAACTTAAGAAATTATGGGCAATGCAAATTGCTATCTTCCTGCAACTTCAATTAAGCATCTTTATGTTGATGTAATTAAACTGCAGTGGCATCTGAAATTTATCAAACAAATGATAGCCCTCAAGGGGCATCTGATTAAAATTGCTTTGCAATTGCATTTAGCAGACTTTTATTTCCCAAACATTGTTGAGCATACATATATATTCGATTTTGTGGATTTGATTTGTTTTGTTGTCTAGAATTGCTAAATATTTTTAGCATTGCTTAGATTTGAAGGGATAATACTTTAGTTTTCTTCACTAGATTACTAAACATTATTCTAATTGATAGATATGCAAGTAGTAAAATATCAGCTATTATAAAAACTTTTCACAGATAATCCAATTAATGGATTACACGCAAAGGGGAAGGGGGGCAAAAAGGGATCCTAAAAGCCCCAGATTTGTTCAGGTGAGAAATCTCCTTGTGCAGAAGCCGAGAGAAACAGCCATGGGACCTCAGCCACCACAAACTCTGATGTGGGGGATGTCCTGGGGGCAGGGGCTACAAGGGATGGAAGGTCATGTCAGCATGAAAAGTAGTTGAACCACAGCATGTGCGAGTGCCCACATTCCATTGGTGACAGGCTGCCATAACTGAGGCAGCCCTCCAGGGCTCCAGCCCCCAGAGCAGTCAAAAATACAGAGGGCACAAAGATGGGTTACAGTCACCTTAGTCTGCCTCCCCCCCAGTTCTGTGCTGCCCCTTTTAGAGGCGCAACACAGAAGCTCACCCACAACACACCTCCTTACCACAACATTGCTCTGGAAAGACTGAAGAGGAGTTTCATTCGTTGAAACTCTGCTCATCATGTGGATAACACATTATCACTTTAGATACACTAATGAATATTTTTAGTAAGCTACTCTCCTTCTGCTCTTGGTGATCACTATGACTACAAACATTTGAGAATGAAAAAATCATCTCAGAAGCATTTGCTTTATGCATTTCCCTTTTCTTTTGTAAGCAACTAGGGAAGAGGCTTCTCTAGAGTTGATTCTGACAAACAGGGAGGAACTGGTTGAGAATTCGAATTGGAAGGCAGCTTGGGTGAAAGTGATCATGAAATGACAGAATTCATGATTCTAAGGAACGGTAGGAGAGAAAACAGCATTATAAAGACAATGAACTTCAAGAAGGAAGACTATAGCACACTGGTAAGTAAGCTCCAGTGGGAAGAAAATATAAGGGAAAAGAGTTCATGAGAGTTGGCAATTTTTCAAAGAAACATTGAGGGCACAAGAGCAAACTATCCCAATGCATAGGAAAAATAGAAAGTATGGCTTACCCAGGAGATCTTCAATGACCTGAAACTTAGAGTCATAAAAAAATTGAAAATTAGGTCAATTTATGAAGGATGAATTAAAAAAATCAGTAAAATGGGCAATCTCCATTGAACAATTTAATATAAAAACACAAATAATGGGACAAATCCTGATTATTTTACTAATAAAGCAATGGGACTTCTGCTGTGAGTAGGAAGAACAAGATTTCATCTAATGTATTGAAAAGGAATACAAAAGAACTTGTAAGAAGAATTTATGAACTCTTTTCCCTTATATTTTCTTCCCACAGGAGCTTACCTACCAGTGTGCTATAGTCTGCCTTCTTGAAGTTCATTGTCTGTTTTCTCTCCTACCATTCCTTAGAATCATGAATTCTATCATTTCATGATCACTTTCACCCAAGCTGCCTTCCACTTCGAATTCTCAACCAGTTCCTCCCTGTTTGTCAGAATCAACCCTTGAGAAGCCTCTCCCCTAGTTACTTTTTTACACATTTTATAATAAAAAGTTGTCTTCAATGCATTCCATGGACTTGTTGGATAATCTGTTCCCATCTATCCTGTGAAGGTGACTTTGTTTAATTTTTTAACTGAGTACCTCAGACTAGGGTCTTACTTGTGCCAATTGGTTATCAGCTCTTCAGTTGGTAACAAAACAGAAGAAAAACAATCCAAAGATAAAGCAGTGGACAATTTGGTCAATCAGTACAGAGCAGTTCACTAAGGTTTGCTCTGATCAAAAACTTAACCTCCACAAATTGCTTTCCATGGGTCTCTGCAGTGCATTTCTTGGCCAACTTTGCACTATGCTTCCCTAAATTGCAGTTTCTCCACCCTCTGCTAGCTGCTGAAGTCCTGTTTAAAGCACATATAGTTTATACAAAATCCTGCCATGGCCTTTGATGCTCTTTAAATTTGTTTTAGCACTCTATCATACAATGCACAGTCACTCCAAGAACTGTTGTTCTCCAGAAGGCAGGAACAGCTGTATAAATCTTCCATTTCTGTTCTCCTTGTTTTGTACATATGGCTGAGCGATGTCTGTGTATTATTGAACAGTTACAATTATTGAACAAACAGTTACTGATTATTATTATAATCAGTAATAAATTCTGATTATTCCACTCTATGATCAAGTAATTATAATCAGTTATAATTTCTGATTATTCCACTCTATGATCAAGTGTCCTGATAACATTCTATCTGGTGTCAGCTTCTTTTATTTCCTGCTCTCTTTCAGAACAGGTGTATTTTACTAACTTGAAAGCACTAGCATACTTGAGTGCAAATATTAGACTTACTTCTCTCCCTTCCTGGCTTTATAAGAGCCCTGCCTACTCCTGCCAGATGGGCTCCATCTTCAATTAGTGCTTGTTAGTCAAGCCTAAGTCTTCCCCTAGGGGCAGCCTACTTGATTAATTAGCCCCTTCTGAGTGAATTTAACCCCTTCAGAGGTTGTATGGGGTGAACACCCCATCATGTTATGATAAAGCTCCCTCACTCTTCCAGATTTGTTTTAGAGTTAAATTATTATTAGAAAAGTCCTCTCAGCTCAACAGTGAGAGTGGCTGGCTCACTTATTGTGACACTGAGAACCCCTTTGTGC
This sequence comes from Dermatemys mawii, assembly GCA_007922305.1. Taxonomy (NCBI): domain Eukaryota; kingdom Metazoa; phylum Chordata; order Testudines; family Dermatemydidae; genus Dermatemys; species Dermatemys mawii. Next base: position 48,022,710 of record ML677332.1, on the reverse strand, counting down.
CAAATGGCAGAGGGGCCACCATAGTTGTGGATGAGTAAAACGTTAGTCATCAGCCAAAGACATACAAACCACCTCAGACTATGTTTGCCATTATTTAACAGCATGGGCGGAGGTTTGTAAACATAGGTCAAACCTGAAGAAGTCTGGTTTCAGGTACTGTTGTGGTACAAGTCGAATGTTTCACACATCTCTACTGGAAATATCAATCCATGAATGCAAAATATGCTAAATTTGTGAAAAAGCTCCCTGTGCAACTTTATTTTCTTTCTTTAGTGCCTCTCATTGCAGAAACATAGGCCAAGTCTATGCTACAGATTCTTGCTGGCATAGTTATGTGACAAGGTGTGATTTCAGACAAACATAGCTGTGTGGGCAAAAGCCCCTAGTGTAGACACAGTTAGACCAGCAAAACTATGTTTTTGCCAGGATAGTTTGTTTTGTTCAGGGTGGAGGGGCTGGAATGATCTACACTGGCAAAAGCACAATTATGCCACGTCTAAGCTGTGTCCACATTATGGATGCTTTGCAAGCAAGAATAGCTATAGTGGTACAGAGCTCCTAGCGTAGACTGGCCATATTTACTGTGGACCCTGTAAATAAATACATTTTCCTCACTGATGTTCTCAACCTCTCAGGGTGATGACCACAGAGGAGCTAGAATCAACCCCCCAGATCTGAGCACTCTCCCTTTTTAAAACAGGCTGGCTCCAGATTCACAGTGTTGAATCCACTATCATAGTGATTGAAGATGAAAACACTCCCGAACTTTCCTGGTCAGTTCTACCTCAAATATTAATGTAGTACAGAAATTGGTTCCCACTAATTTTAAAGTGAATTCAGTGCTGGCAAAAGAAACTTGGTGGATAGCTTGAAGTCATCCACTAGACAGCTGAGTTGGCGAGGGGTGGGGAGAGAGAAGGGAGGGGAAGCAGACTTCTGCTCATTGCTCCATTAACTTGCCTTCTGCCCTGCTCTAGATTACTTCTAGTGGATAGTGGTAAGTAATTATCCATGCTCCTTTTGTGCATTATACTTGCATGAGCAAAAGCCATATGAACATACTTGCAACCACATTTGAACAACAGCCAGTGTACAACAGGCATAAGGGGTCTATGCCATGACTGCCCCCACTCTTTGGTGTTAGGGTTAGGAAGGGTGTATGGTCAGCGTACACTGCATTATGGCTATTTTCTGGTCACATAACCCCAAGTACAGAAAGAGCAAATACATAGCCCATTGAAATCAATGAAAAGACTATCCCTAACTTCAGTGGGCTTTGGATCAGGCCTAGAGTATTGTTTGTGCACAACATCCACTTTGCACGTGCAATTTTGCAATTTTTCACAGAAGTGGATTTTGTGAATTCAACTATGTGTGCATGGACATGGACCACGACTTATAAAGAAACAAGTTTTGCAATTCTTGACTTCTCTAGTGACACGGTGGTGATAACTATGTCCCTGTGATTAACCTTCAAGAATGTTATGCCTACAAGGTAACAAGTGGTGACGTTGTGCAGGACTAAATCTCTATTTGATTCTTCTCCCCTAGGAATGAGAAAATCCAGAATATAGTTCTTTTGAGCTGTGGCATCCTTAGCAGGAGATTTAAAGCTTCAATTCTGAAAGTAGAAGAGCTAACAAAATTAGCAGGAATTTGCTGTGCTGAGTTAACTCACCTACACTGTGCTGTTAAACCAGTCACTTTCTCCATTTCCTGTAAAGTGATGCCAACCGCTCCTTGCTCATGCTGTGAAAGGAATGCAGTTAATTAAGACTTGTGCTGTTCCATTACACGGTTTAAAAAAAAAAAAAAAGGAAAAAACAGAAAACTGCCAGTCCTTGTTTAAAAATCCTTCCTCAAGTATGTGGTGCTACCTGAGGAAGGATTTTTAAACAAGGACTGTGCAGATAGATACTAGTGCACACATATGCATTTTGAACAGTCTTGTTGATGAATGGCACGTAGCCAGAACACCTGCCCTCTGGGGGAAAATACTGGTGCATAATTCAGTTATTTAAGGAAGAATATGTAAACAGCACTGAAGAGAAAAAAGGCAGCATATCCAGCCCCAAAGCAGTCTGATCCAAAAGGCACCCAGAGGATTGGTTAATAAAGAGGGCATCAAGCTGCTGTATAAATATAGCCTTCTCTCCTTTTATTTACCATACCTCTGACCAACTAGAATATCTCTTCTGTAGCAATAAATCATCATTTCTGGCACTGACTAGTCAATTCTAGGCCTACACGGACTAAAGAAGCAGTATTTCTGGAATAGCAGTAATGGACATAGAATCAGCTGAAGGGGCCTGGGTGGTAAAATGCCCAACTCCTGAGTGAGTGTAAACTCTAGCTATGCTGCACATGAACTTTACTTGGCTATACACAATGGGGCAAATCTTCCACAGGTGTAAACTGTGAGAATTTCACTGAATTTAATGGAGCTATAACCATTTACCTTAGCAGAGGGCCTGACCCACCATTTCTGGCCCCAGTGGAAAAAAACTGCTTTTACAATGCCTACAGAAAACAGGGATTGGCTTAAATGGAAACCTTGTGTTCAGAAACCCTTTTACTTTACAGCTTCTGAAAATGTAAATCTGAATATTGGAACCAAATTTTACAAGTTGCTCCTACTTGATAATGGGTCCAACCAAAGCCTAGTTGATTTGTGTCTGATCTGTGGTTGTTAAGATCCAAATATTGCAGCTTGAGGCCATCTTTGTATAAAAAAACAAATTAAAAAAAGGCACACCAAGCTGTCACTACAGTCTTTTTTTTTACAACATATGAGTGAGAGAGACACAAAGATATTTTTTAAAAAATGAAATTATTGCAGAGTTTTGTGCTGAATGCCTCCATTGGCAAGAGAAAACCTCTCCCATAAAAAAACCTCTCCCATAAACCACACACACCCCCTGCTTTCCTGTCACTCTTCAGCCATGGAGGAAGGGGTCACTATGTGGGGAGCTACTCTCCTGTCCACTCAACCCTATGCATTTGGACCCAGCCATACCCAGACTCTCCCATCAAGCCTCAACCCCCACACCCAGACCACCCCACCAAGACCCCCAAGATCCCCAACCAGCAATACCTGGATCCCTACCACCTTAAACTCTACTTCCCAGACCACACCACTGAACCCCAACCACCTTCACCTGGATCCTCCTGCAGAGTCCCATTTCCTCTGCACCCAGAACTCCCCAATGAGTCCCACACCTAGATTGCCCGCCCCCATACAGAAACCTCTCACTCCACACTTGGATCCCCACACACTAAGCCCCTCCACACTTGGATCCTGCTGAGCTGTGTTTCTGGGGCAGGCCTGGACCTTGCGTTGTCAGGGTCGGATGCAGCCTCTCCACCAAGTCAGTGTCCCGAAGGGGGGAGGGGGCTACAGGGTGATCTCTCACCTCCCTGCAGCCAGTGGCCTGTGCTCCCCACTGCCATGCTGGACCAAAATGAACTGAGTAACTGAGTGGGAAATGCGGGGTAGGCCTCTTTCTCCTGAAACTTCTAGTGGAAATAGAGCAGCTGAATACAAGGTCTCGAGTGTATGGAAATACAAGGGGAAGATTCAAGAGGCAACACTTGAAGAAAATAAGAACTCACACAAATCCTAGGGAACAAATAGGGTCCTTTTCCAGTGTTGTATGAACTGATCTGGAAGGCTCAGTGAAGAACAAGTATGTGTGTGTATGTGTCTGTGCAAGGGTGAGGGTGTGAACAGGGAAACAAGCTCGGCAAAATCCCTAAAACAGTGTAGCTAATAAGCTGAGCAGTGTTTCCTATGTTCTATTGTATTTAGTATTAGGGAATCAAGAGTTTATAAAGTGACATGTATTTTCTTTTAAATATTGATAGCCTTTATTTCTAAATGGTCATTTACACTTGAAATGTTTAAAATAATCTCTTCCTTTTTGGGTAACAGGGGTGTGTGGAAATGGTGTTGGTCTTGAATGACTCTGGAGAAGATTATGAAAGAGGGATGATAAATAAAACACTGGTGTTCTATCTACTCTGCTTTCAAGGGGGAATGTATGTTCTGAAGACTTGGAGTTTGGCTGGGAGGGATTGCAGCAGAAAGAGTGGGAACCTTGAGGAATTCTAAGATTTTGGGTAGGAATGAACTGCTCTTGTGCTATATCTCTGCATCCAACATCCAGATTGGATGCAGGGCGTTAAATTAGGATGTCTTCCAGCATGAAGAGAGCTAGACATCAGATCTTTGACAAGTAGGGAGAATGGAGCTAGGAAAATCCACACCCACAGGAACAGAACAATTCTCTAGGAATTCCATGAATGAGAGTGAAATTAATGTGAACTGGAAACAAAATTCTATTGGAATCACTAAGTATTAAAACCTCATGAAATTCCACTCTCAGTCCCTCTTCTTTCAGGTCTAACATGAAAGAGACTGGAAATAATAATAGCAGATAGGGCCTGAGCTCTGTGGAGTAAACTCCCTTTCATATTCCCCATGATGGTAACAGGTGGCGGCTTCTCACTGGGACTGAGTTCACTCTGTGGTGACTGTCCAATCTTTTCCAGCAGACCAACTGAAAGGTCTGAAAGAGCATATCCCCTGAATGAAGATAGATGGTAGTGCTCACTCAATCAGAGCAAGTGGCAGAGGAGTGGCCAGGCTGTGTACTACTGCAGGCCTCACCTTCTAGTGTCTAGGTTGCTGGAGAGCAAAAGCTAGCTCTGTCTGTTTGGGGATCTTGGCTTAATTCACTGAGCTGAAGGGAGTGAAAGGGGAGAGAGTCAGGGCAATAATTCTAAAGGAATTCTGCCTTGAAAAGAGAAATCCATGTGTAATCTCATAAATAAATATTTCTGGGCTCCTTCCTCCCCCTGAGGTCTTCACCCTGCAGCTCTGCAAATAAAGAATATAGCTGTCCCTGAGCTGTCAGATGGTCCTGGTTTAACTCTTCTTTTTAGGGACAGTGGGGGGAAATTTTCAGATCTGGGCATGAAATGAAGGAGGTCATCAGAGTGTCAAGAAACACTGAAGCTAAGAAGCTTTGCTACTGAGTGTTGAGATTGTAACACCACATGCCTTGTGACTCTCCACTTCATCATCATCTGCACTCTGCTGCCTCTGAGGACACAGCATTTTAGTTATGCTGGGAGGAGGATAAAGCCTGGGAGGAGGATAAAGCCCAATGCCACAGACACAGGTGCATGGAGCCTCTTTTGGTTTATGTATAAATGATCAAATCTACCAATGAGATCTTTTGAAACATGAGTACAGTCCCCCTTGCTCCACTGATTAATTTCTACCAGAACTGCACCATGCATATTAACTGGTGAATAATGGTGGTGATTGGTTAAATTGCCTCTGATGCCACCTTTTTAAGAATTATGTGAGGTATTGACTTGACCTTGACTATCATGACAATTAGTAAACAGCTTCACTTAATTACTATCTACTTTCTTCGAGTTTTACATTTATTAAATGGTTTAATAAAATGCAGGTTTTAGATACAGAAAAATGCAAACGAGGAGACTCAAAACAAAATTATTCAAGGGACTAATATAAATTTTAACTTTTAAATTCACTAAAAACTTTGCTTGAAAGTCATCAGAAAATTTCATCTCTACTCATAAATTGTGTGCTGCTGTATTCTTCGTACAAACCAAGAGGTTGAATCCCTACTTTACATGAAAAAATTCAGCACAACCATAACTATGGGTCATTCTGAAGAATATGGGGCTGATTTGTGAAAAGTTATGCAACCTATATGTGATCTAGTTATTGGGATAATTACTGTATGGTTATATTGGTTTAATATAGTTTAATATGTTTAATAGCAGGTCTGTTAGGAGGCAACACCAACGGTTCTAGAAAATAATCTCCCTGGTAAAGATGGCAGTGTTCATTAAGAGACAATATCTGAGCTGTTAACTAGGAGGATGCTACTTCCTGCTCCAGCCAACGTCTTGGATTATAAACCTGGTTTGGCCAGGGCTGGAAGCCAAAGGATCAAAAGGACACTAAAAGGAGAACAGACAGACACAGAGATTGGCTCTGTTTGAGGGTCTGAAGAAGAAAAACCTGCCTGGCCCACTACCACAGTTGGTAAGGCTTAGTGTAAGGTAGGCCTGCATATAGATATTTTTGTTGTTTTAAAATCCTTTTTCTCTTATATTATGGTTGCTTCCTTCTTTTAAGATTAAATGATACCTTGATTTGAGATAGCTGTCTGATCACCTGGTCACAAGCTTCCAAAGGGAAGGATCACAGGTACCAAACCCAGTCGGATATTTTGGGTAAGCACAATTGGTGTATTGGGTACTGTAGCCCAGGGAGTAGGAGGGTCCTAGAATGGGAGAATCATGGGATTCTGCCCTAGCAGACATGAAGAGAAGAGGCCTAACAGCTGAGGGGAGGCACTTAGTGAGTATGGGGACAAGGTACAGCTAGCCCTGTAAATGTGAGAGTTACAACCAGTGCTTCCACAGTGAAGTATTTCATATTTCAAAAACTACTTGCCAGCTACATTTAGTATTTACCATATATGCTATAAATAGGTACAGCGATTAATATTTGACAATTTTAAGATGATTAATGACTACATAGCACAGAAGGTTCTTAATGAAAATATTGTTCAGTGTAAAATTCAAGAAGGATTTGAAAAAAACGAAAAATGTAAGAAACAGAAACATTTCCATGCTTTCTTCTGGAAGAGCAGAAGCACTGTTATTCCATGCTCTGTAATGAATGTTAATGATGCAAACATGTCTACATTGCTATAAAGTAGGGAAATAATAACTTTATAGTACATATAATATAAATTTTTAAAAGTGTTGAACAAGGTAATGACGAAATTAGCAAACAAAATGTTGCAAGAAAGTGTTGAAACTTTTACCGGTTCTTTGCTTTAAAAATAATCCTCTTTGGCCCTTATTAATGGTGTGGCTGAATAAAAACTAGTGTAATGCCATAAATCCTTGTTGCAGTTGCTGTTCCAATATTACTATCATTCTCTTGTGTCTATGTATACTTATATAAGGATCAATTGTGTTAATTGTTAGGGATTTTCCTATGTTCTGGTGGCAACAAAACATCTTGTTCAATATGTCAAGTCAGAGGTGTACATTTGTACCAGTCCTCTGCATTACTCAATCTCCCATTACTCTCAGTAAGAAACAATTCAGAAGGTCCAGATAGGCTTCACCACCTAAGGTGACATGTTGTGGCAAGCTGCCCCCGCTAGCTGATGTGGAGTTTATAGCTGACCTCACTTTCTCCAATGCCAGCTTGTTGCTTAAACTCCAGTGACAGTGGTGGGTTGCCTTCTGGTAATATTTCTATTGGACAACATGACAAGTTGAATTACTGATGTATAACAAATTATACATAGTAACATAGCTTTTAGAAAATTGTTTTTATCAGCTAAGAAATTACTGAGTAAATATATGTATATAAAGTTAGGCAGCAAGACAGACTGGTGAAAAGGTTAGATATGGCATGCTTTCTGAGAAATCACACAAGTGATCAACATTAAAACCATGATGCTACCTAAAATCTCCAGATAATAATCCCTAGCTTCAGAACATTTTTCTTAGATGCTGGATTTTGCTTATAAAAAGGCAAGACAAGTAACTAAAACTTTTTAATTAACTAAAATGGCTTTAATGAGTCCAGAGTCTGTTATTCTAATCTAAAAAGCTGCTAATTAATTTAAAGGTAACATGCAAGCCTTGTTTTATGTAGCAAGTCAGCAGAAGCAGTCAAAGGAGAAAAGTGTATTTTATGGTTCTACTGAAGGTAATAAATGCCAGGCTCACAGAGATGCAGTTATAACTTTACGAACACCCAGGGCAGTATTCACTAGAAAATCCTAGCACAAACACAAAATGAAAAGACATGTTTTCTAAGCACAGTCAAGAGACTGTGTTTAACTCGAAATGCAATGTAGGTACCAAAGGTTTAACGCTATAGAGAGAAGTGGGCTCATGATAATGTCACTACAGTTGTGAATTTTAATGGGGTATAGTTTGGGCAGCAGGAGAGCATAAAAAAGAAGCACCAGAGGCTTGTGTTGGGTTTTTTTAATTAACAAGGAGTGGTGCAAATGCTGAGCTTTATATAAGATATAAAGACAAGTTGAAGCTTATTCAGACTTTTTATACATCACATGTGACAACTCTTTGCTGAGCAATACATGACACCAACCCAGAAACCTATCCTTGCAACAAAACCCGGTGCCAATTATCCACATAGCTATGCAAAGGACACAATCATAGGACCCAATCACATCAGCCACACCATCAGGGCCTCATTCACCTGCACATCTACCAGTGTGATATATGCCATCATGTGCCAGCAATACCTCTCTGCCATGAACATTTGCCAAACCGGACAATCTCTACGCAAAAGAATAAATGGACACAAATCTGACATCAGGAATCATAACATTCAAAAACTAGTAGGAGAACACTTCAATTTCTCTGGTCACTCAGTAACCAACCTAAAAGTTGCAATTCTTCAACAAAAAAAACTTCAAAAACAGACTCCAATGAGAAACTGCTGAACTGGAATTAATTTGCAAACTGGATACCATTAAATTAGGCTTGCATAAAGTCAGGGGGGTGGCTTGGTCATTACACAAACTGCAATCTATTGCCCCATGTTAAGTATCACCCTACTGTTACTCACACGTTTTTGTCAACTGTCTGAAATGGGCCATCCTGCTTGTCACTACAAAAAGTTCTTTTCTCCTGCTGATAATAGCTCATCTTAATTAATTAGCCTCTTAGAGTTGGTATGGCAACCCCTATCTTTTAATGTTCTCTGTATATATCTATTTTCCTACTGTATGTCCCACTCTGTACATCTGTTGAAGTGGGTTTTAGCCCATGAAAGCCTATGCCCAAATAAATTTGTTAGTCTCCAAGGGTAGGTCTTCACTACCCACCGGATCAGCGGGTAGCAATCGATCTTTTGGTGATCGATTTCTTGCATCTCCTTAAGATGCGAGAAATCGATCACCAACAGCACCCCCGTTGACTCCAGAAGTCCAGCTTGCCACAAGGCGCAAGCTGGAGTTGACGGGAGAGCGCGCCGCTGACCGCCACCGCCATGAGGATGGCAGATAAGTCGGCTGTAGATACGCCGATTTCAGCTACGTTATTCATGTAGCTGAAGTTGCATATCTTCAGTCGACCCCTCCCCCTAGTGAAGACCAGCCCTAAGGTGCCACAAGTACTCCTTATTCTTTTTGTGAATACATATACTGATTGTGACCTTCAAGAGGTGTGGAAGCAGCTTATTTATGCGCTTCATGAATCCCCTGGATATACAAATTCAGTGATTGTGTATTATACACTATCCCTATAACTTCTAGCTGTCCCACAGATAGGTCTGTCGACAGCCTGAAAGGTAAGTAAGCAGGTTAAACCTGTAAGTACTGCAACTCCACTCTGTTTTCTAAAGAGTATTTTGTAACTTGCAAGGCAATACACGTACCTAGTTACAGTTGTCAGAATGACTCTGATTTTTAATTGGATCCCATCCTTGTCTCTCTGGTTGCTCTGTAGGATTTAATCCTGCATTTCCTGCACGCTCAGAGCTTCCACTGAATCTGATGGGAATTTTGGGTGTGCAAGGTATACAGAGTCAAGGCTTTATTGCTTTTTACTGCTTCTGTACCCTTTTTGTCCCCCTCTCAGGACACTCTGTGATTTAGAAAATTGCATGTGCTGAATACGAAGGTCATTAGAGCAGTTTGGGGGCTAAGTAGGTTCTGTCTCTTACTTGTTCTCACCAACTGGAAGTTTATTTAGTTGCATATTCTATCCCCAGTTTTTTTTCTCTTTAACAACATGATAATATCAGGATATCAGTGTAAATACACATGCAATTGTCAGTTAACCTTACGCTATTATTTTCAGAATGCCTGCGGCACTGTATCAGTACTGTCAGAAGGAAGAATAACTCAGAACAAGGCATTTCCACATTCTTTGCCATGAGCTAAGACACAAAATGGGCTCATTATCAACATGTGGTTGTCTGCAGTTCAGTATTAATATGTCTTCAGCTATCCAAAAAACACTGTGTATTTGTGTAATTTAGTGAAATGTAAACATGCGTTCCTGAAGGAACAACGTGCAGCCAAGCAAATGAGATTTTATTTCTGTTTAATCAAGTGTGAAGAATTTTTGTGTGAAACAACTTTTGAGACAGTCATTGGAGCAAATTCAACACTGGTGTAAGTGCAATTCTGTTGGCTTCAAAGGAATTGCAAGTGTTCATGACAGCTGTATGTTTGACCAAGTGTTGTTTAATAATCATTCAAATAATATAGTCTCTAGAACTAGGGCAGGAGAGAGGAAATCCTGAGTTCTAATTCTAACTCCACTGCTATCTTGCTGAGATGATATGTTTTAAATTCTTTATGATGCTTAATGAGTCTAGCCAACAACATCCCAGGTGTAACTCACTATGAAGTTGGCCTTCTGTGTCACCTGTAAAATGGTGATGATCATACTCACTTACCTCACAGAGATGTTGTCAGTATTCATTAGTTTATGCCCATACAGTGCCTTGAAGATGTTAAATGCCATATAACATAAGTGCCAAGTGTTATGAAAATGGCTTAAAATGACCGGTATATACACATATCCTCTCTTGACTCATGTGCCTAACTCCATATGACGGTAACAGGGGTTTCTCATATGCATCAAGAGGAGACTAATACACACATGGACTTGGCCTAATCCTTTTTCCAAGGATGTCACTGGAAATTTATTCTCACAGTATTTCAAGTGGGGACCATAAACAGACATGCAGAAAGTCTCACAAGAAAGTCTAATGAGATCTGATTTCTGGTTCATTATTTCAAACTCAAAGTGCCCAGATTGTTTGGGGAAAAAATTCCAAAAGCCTCCCAATGTTTATCAGAGAGGTAGCCGTGTTAGTCTGGAATTGCAGAAGTGACAAAGAGTCCTGAGGCACCTTAAAAGACTAACTAAAGTATTAGAACATAAGCTTTCATGGGCTAATACCCACTTCGTCAGATGCAAGTATTAGAGCATAAGCTTTCGTGAGCTAATACCCACTTAGTTGGATGGCTTGCATCCGAAGAAGTGGGTATTAGCCCACGAAAGCTTATGCTCTAATACTTTAGTTTCTTTAAGTTTAGTCTTTAAGGTGCAACAGAACTCTTTCCCAACATTTAGATGTTCATTTGAAATACCTCACAATGCCAAACATTTTGAGTTTTTACCTATCAGTAGTTAAAATCCTCCTATGTAGAAGCATGGAGCTGCTAGTTTAATCATGGCAGATGTCTGTTTCAGATGCCATTACAAACCTATAATGTATTTTTTTTCCATTTTGTATATTTCCTCGTATTATGGACTATGGGTTCCAGCAATATGTTATTTCCATGTACAACATAATAGCTTTGACGAGTGGTGCCCAAAGACAGAATCTCACTGTTCACCCAAAGGTGACTAGGATATTCTTAATGATCTATACTAAATCGGTGCTACAAATGATAGTAATAATAACAATTTTAGCACTTATACTGTGTTTTTCATCTGAAAGTTTCACAGTGTTTCGCAAAGGTAAGAAAGCATTATTTCTCCCCATATTTCAGATGAGGAAAATGGGGTACGGAAAGAGTTAATAATATGCCTAGACTAGAACCTATGTCTTCTAATGACCAGCCTAGTGTCTTATCCAGTGGACTGCACAAGTCTATCTATGGTGCAACTCCAATGGACACAGATGTCACAGCAGGAATAAAAATGACCCATTCTAATTAATAACTTTGTGTATTTTTTCTAATCATTGTTCTATTGGGTATCACATACTCATTTGATTATACTTTAGGAAAGTCTTGCTACATTTTCTTTTTAAAAGTCTATAATTTCTCATTTTAAAGATAACAATAACCAGTGTCTGTGAGAATAGAGTTTTGCAACACTTAAATGAAATAAGAAAATTGATCTGAAATTTACAAACACTAATGCAGTACTTTCCACAACCACTTTCTCATGACAAAGTACCTTTATTTATACTTGTGGATTACCAGTTGACTAAGAGTTACACAAACATGTTATGACTTAGTTCTTAAAATAAACTATGTGCACTCTATTTGCAAATACAGAACTTGCTGCATTTTTACGGTCAGAGTGCAAGCTGATCTCTCTGGAGTTTTTTTTTAAACAAAAACCTCACACGACCAGTATAAGAAAACACATGTGCCTCTGAGACAACATCATTTTGACTCCGTGAGTATTCTCTATGAATAGAATTACCTACCTGTCAGTCAGTCAAGGTGGTTAAAATACCTGTGCTCCAAAAGCCTATGTGTCATCATAGATTTAACAGTACTAGCAGCGTTCTCTGTGTCAAACAGTGAAGCAATATGACTAATTAACACTCACTAGGGAATCTGAAATAATGATCCCTCTCTCTTCCCAGAGCCAATTACTCCAAATATTCAGATTAGCTACCAACTATTTCTCTGAAAGAAATGTCTTGATTTTTTTTTAATTTAAGACATTATGTATCATGTAGTATCATGTTATATGATGTTATGTCACATCCTGACAGCTTACAACTAGGGATGCTGAATTTATTGGATGGTTAATATCTGCCTGAATTAACAAGACAACCAACTTTCCAAAGCAAGGAAGTCTGGGAAATAGCTACAGTTCCTTCTACTTTTTCAGTAGGGAGAACACATCTCTGATTGATTCAATCAGCCACAGTGTTTCACTATTACTTCTCAGGAAGATATACTTAAGAACATATTCTTTTTTATTTAGAAAGATATATAACGCACACAAGTTTATGAAGTGTAATGTTATTCCAGAAATTAATCCCAAATTTGTTATGTGGTAATTCCAGCAATGACATCAGAATCCTTCTGGTATCCTAACAGGAAGAGAGAGGGATTAACCAAGTATTACCTCATCTATAAAAGGATCCTAGGTTAAATACATGTAAAGGATAGAATGACCAGACAGCAAGTGTGAAAAATTGGGACAGTGAGTGAGGGATAATAGGAGCCTAAATAAGGAAATACCCAAAAAATCGGGATTGTCTCTATAAAATCAGGACATATGGTCACCCCAGCAAAAGACTATGGTATTACAATGATGGGCATGATATAAGAACTGGGTTTGATTCCTTGCTCCATCACAGACAGCCTGTATGACTTTGAGCAAATCATTTAGCTTCCATATGCCTCAGCTCCCCAATGGTAAAATTATGGACCCATATAAGTACCTATGGTAGATGATAGCTGTATAGTTTTAAAATGCAAAGATGCAACATTCTAAGATCCTGGTACAATACACTGAAGCACATGCTTAACGTTAACCATCGGGTAGTCCCACTGAAGTCAATGGGACTCTTCTGATGTTTAAATGATTTGCTAGCTTGCAGCCTAAGAACAAACAAGTTCAAATATGAGACTTATTTTTTCCTATGTTACGGTCTACGGTATCATTGAAATATTTGCCAGAAACAGACAGGGGTAGAGAAGCTTTGTCACTGCCCTAAATGCCAGAGGCATAATAGGAACGTGATGATGATGATGATGTCTATGGTATGATATAATCCTACAATGGATTTATATGATATGGAGTTTGGGAAATGGAGGCATCATCCTTCTTTCAGATATGGGTACTCTGGCAACTGGCACTCTGGGCTTGTGGCCGGGATGCAGTTAGATTATAGACATAATGTTATTATTTATATATTGAAAATTAGAAATATTTTTCTCAACAAAAATGGATTTTAAAATGAAAATTTTCATTGATAATTTTTTAGTTTTTTCTGCTAAATACAATTTAAGCCAAAAACTGTAATCTCTCCCCCTTCAACAATTTAAAAAAAGCCAATCTTTTTTAAAAGGAGAATGCTTGGCCATTTTCTGACCAGCTCTGATAAGAATCAACAGTATATTTTGCAATCAACTAACAAATGAGATGACATGATCTGAGCTCCCAGCCTGGTTGCAGTCTAGGTCAGACTAAAGCTGAGTGTGAATTGAAAGACGAGATCCCAAATTCAAATAGTTTTCCCCTCCTTTTCAGCAACTCTGAGGAAGATCAGATCTGAATCTGAACTCTGTTTCTCAAGCCCATCTCTTGAATTCAGACTCAGAAAGAACAAATGGGAGGCAAATAGTCTACGGTATACCAGAGTGAGCTGGAGATTGTATAGAACCTGAGTTGTGGTACTGGGAAGGCTTTGAAAACCTTTGCGGTAACTAATTTTCATTTTCAGTGGAAAGTTTGACACACTGCATATGATATAAAGCTATGTAACTCAATGCACCTGGGTTATTTAAGAAAATATTTATTTCTGCTAGAAAACATAAACTCATAAATATTCTGATTCCTGCTACTGTGTTTGAATTACTGCAGAACCCCGTTGTTTGTATGTAGTTAAGAGTTCGCCATCTTTCCATTATATTATAAACTTCCAGTTTAAACCGTAAAACCTCTGCCTGAGATGGAACTTTGCATAGATGGTCTCAGCCAGTGCAATACAGAAATGCACCACATACACATGGATATGCATATTGTATGTGTATGTATGTATATGTTTATCAGTGCATGGGGTAAACACACTGGCTCAAAAGATTGGAAGAGGCACATTTACTAAAGCAAGAGCTTTACAGCTAATATTTAACCCATTTGGGGCTTTAATGCAAAAATAATTTCTATTGCAATCTTTGAAAACAAAGTATTTGGACCGTTTTTAATTTTCTTTCTACTCATGCTTGAGAAAAACTGACAAAGATTGACAGAGGTAGTGACACTGGGGTGACATGAGGCTGTCAAGTGAGAAATCAGTTTAAGAGAAAAAATAGAGAAATGTTTTGAATGTTCAGTGTCTGGGGGATGCTTCTAGAATCCAGCCAATATAAAGAGCCCCATGTCCCTTTCATCCATACCCATAGGCAATGCAATACTGAACCTTTAAGGAGAAAAATATGTGGCATGTTTTAAATGTTTACTAAATAAGTCAGGGGTAGAAAAAGCTTCTTAAAATGGTTATATATTCCACATTTAAAACTATGATTAAAAAAGAACTGGGAGCTGAATGCCACTTTTACATTACTTGAATTTTATTTCAGAGTAGTAGCTGTGTTAGTTTATATCCACAAAAAGAATGAGGAGTATTTGTGGCACCTTAGAGACTACACAATTTATTTGGGTATAAGCTTTTGTGGGCTAGAACCCACTTCATTGGATGCATATTGTGAAACATACAGTAGGAAGATATATAGTACACACACACACAGAGAAAATGAAAAGGCAGAGGTAACAGGGAGTGGCTGGGTCATTACACAAATTGAATCTATTTCCCTCTGGAGATTTCCACAACATTCATCTGATGAAGTGGGTCTTAGCCCACGAAAGCTCATGATCCCTAAAATTTGTTAGTCTATAAGATGCTACAAGACTCTTTGTCTCTTTTGCAGATCCAGACTAACACGGCAAGCCCCTCCGATATTATTTCCCCATGTTTGCAATCCATTTCCCAATGTTAAGTATCCCCACACTGTTACTCACACCTTCTTGCCAACTGCTTGACATGCGCCATCCTGATTATCACTACAATGAGTCTTTTTCTCCTGCTGATAATAGCTCACCTTAACTGATTAAGCCACTTAAAGTTGGTAAGGCAAACTCCCCCTGTAAGATGCCACAAGTACTACTCTTTTTTTTTATTTATGGTTTTCTCTGTCATTCTGATACCCATCTCCGTCTCTGATTTATAACACCACACCTATGTTCAGTGTCTGACAGCTCCATCAAGGCACAATACTACTGCCCTGACAGCTTTAGGCCACTGTCATTGCTCCACTCTGCAGTACTTTTGTTATGGGAGTGGCATGTACAAGGCACTGGGTTGAGACCACTAAACTCATTTTCATTATTGACATAAATTAGGACTGAAGAACCTATATTTCTATTAGAGAAGGGATTATGTATTCTGCTATCTAGATTGTATTGTTGATTTTCATCACAATTTGGACCTTTCAGAGCCTGTTACATATAAAACTGTATGTTATTGACAGGAGTTCAGCCTGCCCAGAAGTTTCCAACTGCTGGAATATTTTACTATCAAGTTGTGGACTAATTTCTATGAATCAATCTGTCTAGATAGCTAGCTACAGAATTCCTTAACTGTCTTAATGCATAACGGGTTACAGGCAGCTGTTTACTGGCTGACAGCGTAACAGGAATACTGATTTGATACAGCTTCCAGCCATTGCTGGTGCTCCTGCTGCTGTCCTCTTCTGCACTGAGAAACTTCCTTTATAAACAATGAAAACAGGATAAAAAGAAATAAATGTATTTGCTTTGTTTATTCTCTTTCTTCAGGCTGCATCATAATATTAAACTTAGGTGTTAGAGAGTGAAACAATGAAATGGAAATTTACCTCCACACATTATTATCTGTTATATTTTAACAGTTCTGTAAAACTTCTCTACAGTCCTTGGGAGTGAACAGTCTTTCACATTAAGAACATCTTTGATCAGAGGTTGTACATATGACTTATGTAGCTCATTATTGGAACAAATTTTATAGTGGGGGTGCTGAGAATTGTTGAACCAAACTGTAAACCCTGTATGATGGAAACCACTTCAAGCCAGGGGTGAGGCAGCAACCCCCGTAGCTCATGGGCAAAAATGAAGAAGGAGCAATTGTCTTTCCAATACACACACATATATACAAACCTACAAAATGTTATTAGTATTTTTATATTTACTTAGTAGTAAACCAGAAATAATTAGGAGTTGTTAATTTTTGTAACTACAAAAATATTTTTAAGCAAAAATACAGTAAGTTTCCAAATAACAGTAATGTAAGATTAGGAAAAGTCATCAACGTAGAATGCTGTCCATTTGGAGATTTTTAAGAGCAGATTAGACAAACACCTGTCAGGGATGCTCTAGTCAATACTTAGTCCTGCTATAAGTGCAGGGGACTAGAATAGATGGCCTCGTGAAGTCTCTTCCAGTCCTACAATTCTATAATACCAGTCTCTCCCTTGGGTTTCATTCTCCACTCATTTTCTACAAAGAACAATAGGACTACCATTGATGGAACATTTGCACATGTGCTTTCTAAAAATGACAATGAAACCCATTTGCTGAGCCCAAGCATACTGAAAGGCCAAAGAGCGAGAGACTCATGCTAGAAACAAAATGTGAAGCATATTCCAGAATACAATTCTGGATCTCACAAGATGCTGAACTCCATCACCTCTTAGTGACCTCATTGGCATGACTAATCCCAAAGGAGAGGAGTGTGGAGTCCTTACTTACATGAGTGTTCCAACCAAATTCAAAGAGATTATTCATGTGCGTAACTGCTTGCCAGTAGGAGAAAGGGGTTCACTTTCTGGGCCACATTTTTCAGTTATAATTGGTCATTTCTACATTTACTTGTCACAAAACCTTCATGGAAAAGAAGGGGTGGCCAACCGGTGGCTCCGGAGCCACATACAGCTCTTCAGAAGTTAATATGCATCTCCTTGTATAGGCACCAACTCCGGGGATGGAGCTACAGGCGCCAGCTTTCCAATGTGCTGGGTGGGGGGTGTTCACTGCTCAATCTCTGGCTCTGCCACAAGCCCT
Source organism: Dermatemys mawii (assembly GCA_007922305.1). NCBI lineage: Eukaryota > Metazoa > Chordata > Testudines > Dermatemydidae > Dermatemys > Dermatemys mawii. Next base: position 48,005,082 of record ML677332.1, on the reverse strand, counting down.
GCCCCCTCTCCTGATCCTGCCATGCTCTCGCTTCTCCTCCTTCCCCTCAGAGCCTCCTGCATGCTATGAAACAGCTGACCGGCAGGTGTGGGGAGGGAGGGGGAGGTGCCGATTGGCAGGACTACCGGTGGGTGGGAGGCTCTGGGAGCAGGGTGGGGGAAGTGATGGGGAGTCTGCTGATATATTACTGTGGCTCTTTGGCAAAGTACATTGGTAAATTCTGGCTCCCCCTCAGGCTCAGGTTGGCCACCACTGTGCTACCATATCTGACTCCCCCCAGTATGGCAGCCCACTATAATCCTATAGCCATTTTTTTCATACTCTCTTACAGTGACCAGACGGCAAATGTGAAAAATTGAGACGGGGTGAGGTAATAGGAGCCTATATAAGAAAAAGACCCAAAAATCAGGACTGTCCCTATAAAATAGGGACATCTGGTAACCTTATTCTCTTCCGATAATAGGCTAATACTTGTAAGAAATGCTTTTGGAACAGGGTTCTTCTGCTTCTTCTGTGCTGCTCTCAGCTGCTACTCTTACTTACTAGAAGACCATACTTCAACTGAAAATTGCCAGAGTGCACCACAGTCTAGCCAAGGTTATATTTTAGCTGCTACCACTACCACTAATAGGGTCAGAAATGCCAATTGTAATTGAAAGTAATAATAATAGTCAATATATTGATGCATTTCAACCCAGACTTGAAAGAGAACTCTGTGCTCAAAATCTGACAAAGTGGGTTTTAGCCCACGAAAGCTTATGCTTCAATACTTTTGTTAGTCTTTAAAGTGCCACGGGACTCTTTGTCGCTTCTGCAGATCCAGATTAACATGGCTACTTCTCTGATTCTGCGCTCAAAAGTTTGTCTCTCTCCCCAACAGAAGTTGGTCCAATAAAAGATATTACCTCACTTACCTTGTCTCTCTAATAACTTGAGATCAACACAAATACAACATCACTACATAAAAATGTATTTATAATGAGACGGTCCTTCAATATTTCAGATTTCTGAGCCTTGCTAAAGAGATATCAGTTTTGTTTGTTCATTTGCATAGCACTATTCACCCCTACATTACGGTTCCTATGACATTACCTCCCTCCCTTTCTGTTTTATTTTTGTTTTCAAATGTAAACATTGCTACAGAATTGCAGTGGTCTGCGAGTAGTAATAGACAGCAGAGACTGAAGCAGATGCCTGTCTTAAGTGAACAAGAGACCGCAGTACAATGAAAATGACTAAGATTGATGTTTGACTCCTTGCAGTACACCAACATAGGCTGTATACTGGTTGGCACACAAGGGCTGTTGGAATTAGGCGCTTGTTGTTGAGTTAGAACGATCAGGTGTCCCCACTGCTGGCTCTGTCTGGTTAGCAGGAATCAGGGACAAGGAAAACAAGAAATTCCCATGCTGATTACTGATGTTGTTGAACATGCAGTCTCTGTCCTTGCTATCTTTACCATTCCTGCTGTGATTATAGCATTGGCCCCTGCAACCTCTCCTGCTCAAAACAGCTTCCTCTGCAATAGTCTTGAGCAGGCTTTCCCTGTTGGCTCATGTTCCCCGAGGCGTTCCTCCTTTCAGACACTGTTGACATCCATGAACCAAGTCTTTTGTTGTATTTTCCTGTGTAAAAATATAAACCCTGTATCAGAGTTTGTGCCACATGTTGTCCCCTGGTGGAGTTCACTGCTGTAGGAGGTCATCGATTCAAATTCTGTAGCTGGTTTTTCAAGGGATGAATAATTATATCACCATTATTACCACATGCATTTATTCAGGTTGAGATAAGGGTAAGCAGATCTCCTGCTCAGCGTAGATGGTGATCCCCTGCCTACACAGGTCAGAAAGGACAATATTGTTCAATCTGAGTGTGAGGATTACGGGGTAGGGTTTGCCACCTTTGAATACAAATGTACCAGTGACTGCAGAATGCAGAAGATGATACCTGCAAGAAATATATGCTGGAACAGACCTGATTTGCTTTAGCGCTGTTTGGGAGCTATGTGTGTCCAGAATTCTAAAACAAGAAGGAAGTGTGTGGGCTTTTCATTTTCATCTTTATATTGCACTTGTATGTTGATTACTAACATTTCAATAAAAATATTTAAAAGCACACTGCTCACGAAATGGATGACAGATGGAGAGGCAAATAGAGTCCTGCATGATTTCAAGTTTTAAGTGATTTATCTTGCTCAGGCTACATATTTAGTGCTGCTAACCTCTTCAGTTAGATGGATACAGGCATTGTTTCAGTGCTTGTCCAAATAGCCTTTTATGTTGCAATCAAGTAACAGATATAAGATTGACAAGTTACAAAGAAAAGGAGCTTTCAGTCAACAAACAGACTAAAATCCATTATTGTGGAGTGTACACTGTGTCCTGGACCTGTAAACACATCTTCATTGATCCCGTAGAAAGATAGAAATATCTCCCCTTGTATGGTTCAATCAAGCCCCTTTTCACAAAGGCAAAGTGCAAACAATATTGAAAAAGCAGAAAGAGATTGACATTACAGTCAAACAGTAAATAATGGTTGGGCTCAGGAAACCTATCTATAACACTTCAAACTCCTGTCAGCTCAAATGAAATGCATAACCTCTCTGTTACAACCCTAAGAAAGATCAAAACACAGGTACCATACATTCCTCTTATTGTCATCCCCTCTTTACCAACTGACCAAATCAATAAGAAAAAGAATATCATTTCTCAGTTTTGCATTTTTATGAGTGTTTTGAGGTGGGATAAGTCCTTTTGAGAAAGCTCTGCACTTTGAATGTTTTTTTATTCACATTCTACTTTAAAAAATATCTGCCAAAAAGTGTTCAGGGTATTATTAGACAAAGTTTTTGAAGTATCCAGTGTTGGGGGTCTGCAAAGATAAAGGCAGAGAGAACAGCAGAAAAGATGACAGATTGTCCTTTATATTGATTTTTAAAATTTTCTTAAAATTGTGTAATATAGCTAGATAGAGTTCCATTTATTAGTAATAGAGAGTATTTTATTACTTGTAAATATTTAGGATAATATACCATCCAAAATCCACCCAAAGCATGGAATTCACCCCAATGCAAAGAAGGGCCAGCTCAAAGCCTCTGCATCTATGCCCCACTTAAACCTTATTTTGAGAGCTGAAGCAGAACTGAAGGGTAGCACAGGATGAATTTTTTCCATACAACTCCAGCTGGCACTAAAATCAAGAGTTATGCTCAAGGATTAAATGTGGCACAAGCCTATGAGAAGATTAATCCATTGTCTAAAGTTAATCCTGTTCATCTCAAAATGATCATTTTGCTATTATGAGCCTTATCCTCATTTACTAGATAAGTGTAAAGGGGCCTTAGTGTAAATGAGAATCAGACCCTATAGAAAGAGCCACTGGAAATCCACATTGCAGAAGACCTATGCGATAGTATGGAATTGTAATAGCTATGGAAAACACTCTTTGCCAGATTTTGGGGGGAATTGGCCATTTTTAGCAGAAATCCTGTATGAAATTTCAAGAGGCTATGGTAAATTTTCTTCTCCATTTCTCCAGCTAAGCCAAATGGATTTGCGGTGAATTCTTTGTAAAGTTAAGGCAAAGATCTGACCCACCATATTTAATAAGAAAATAATAGAGATGTAAATTTGATAAAATAAGCACCATGGTCAATGTTCACTCACTGGTCAAATTGATCAGATCCTTTTGATAACTGTGCTTTCTATTTTGCTTCTCAGTAGTGTTTTTAGTCCATCTATAAGCCAGAAATAGTGGAAATCTGAAATTCTTACTCAGCTGTGACATTTCCAGCCCATTTTTGCAGCACTAAGGCGATTCAGTTGTTTAGAAATATTTCAGCTGATCATCCAGGGTGAAATCCTGGCTCCACTGAAGTCAATGAGAGTGTTGCTATTGTCTTCAGTGAAGCCAAGATTTCACCCCCTAAATTTTGGGTGCTTATCTGAATAGATCTTTTCTGTGACAAGGCTGGTGAGGTAATATCTTGTATTGGATCAACTTTTGTTGGTAAGAGAGACAAACTTTAAAACCACACAGGTCTGATAGAGGTTCTCCCAGAAAAATGCAAGGGTGGAACATATTGTTTAGCATAAGTAGTTAGTACATATTTTAAGGGACCATTCCACTGAAAGAAAAAAGCAGCAGACATGGTCAATAATTAGTCTGAGTCCTTTTAATCTGAATTAGTCCCTGATCTTTCTTTTCTTGACTTTTTCCATAGGCAGATAGCAGTCTCTTGCAGAAAAAAGAGTCTGCTTCCTATTTTTAAATCACTCACTGCTTAATGGCGTTTACTAGTGCAGCACTGATAACTTTATTAATAAAGGCTATTTCATCTCTTATTTACTTTATCTGATGACATGATCTTGCAGAACTCTAGATCAGCATTCTTTCTAGACTGGAGTTCTTATATGATATGACCTTCCTTCCCCACAGTTATAAAAACTATGTCTCTATCTTGTTTCTTCCTTAAAAAGTAAGAATAGTGGGATTGTCTTGCATTAAGGTCTCTTCACATAGGGATTTTGCAAGCTCATTCAGCATAGATAGAAGTTTCTGCTAATTTTTGTATAGAAATACTGTTGATTTTACATCATACATTGATGGTTGGATGGTCTGCATGGTATATGGGTTAGCAAAAGCATTTCTCCATGGACAATAGGGGCTTCCTACCTTCTGTAAGGTCATGATACAGTAAAGCACTTCCACATGTGCTTAACTTTAAGCACACAATTAGCCCTATTGAAGCGCTTAAATTTCATACTTAATTTATAGCCTATGTCTCTGAATCTCGGCTAAGTGGACTATATTCAGCCCTAGTTTAAGTGGGAGCAACTGCACTGACTCTTCTGGAGTTATGATCATTTACGCCAGGACGCACTGTCAAACGACATCTCCTTCACCATGTGTAAAAAGTGGTATGGTGAGGCTATTCCCATGGTTAGAAAAGTTGTGAGATTTAATTAATATTTTTAGAGTGCTTTAAAAACATGAAAGGCTATATATGGGTAAAGTATTGATATTAATTTGAAGTCTCATATTATTAGCTAATGTAGTTCCTCCTCTTTAACTACATAAAAACGGCACCTTCTTACTCAGCTGGTCTGCTTCTGATGTCTATTCAAGTCACTTTTGCTTACGTCACTGATTTTAAAATAAGTTTTTACTACTTACTACTCTTGTTGCCACAGCAAAGTCAACCTAACTCGGGAATACTAACCTGGATCCCATTTTACCTTGCACACAATCAGAATAGTTAGTTCTGTTCTCCCTACAGAAACTTTTATTGTTGGAAATTCTGAAGCCTTAAAGAACCCAGCTGAACTTTCACATCACTTGTAAACTGAGCAGCTTTGATCTGGGGGAAAGGAAACAAAGAGTAGGGATAAACAGAAAGTTTACAAAAAGGCAGAAGATCAGGTAGGGTGCCCAAAGTCTTTACTAGGATTGATTTAATATATTTATTGATGATTTGAGAAGGGAGGAAAACAGTGAGATGACACAGTTTTCAGGTGACACAAAAAAAAAATCAAGACTAAAGAAGAATGTGAGGACTTCAAGGGGACCTAGCAAAGTTAGATAAATAGGCATCACAAACACTGACAAATTAGTGCTGAAAATTCCAGAGGAATTGTTTTTTGACCTAATGTTGCACATTCTTATGCTCTAAATTAACCGTAACAACTAAGGGAAAAGATCAGGGCATCATTGTTGGCAATATAATGGAAAATCTCTCTCATTACATATGCACGGGTGGTTGGTGCAATGTTGTACGCTGATATTTTAGGTCAGAAAATGGCTGATGTAGAGTTTTTATACAGTTTGGATGGTCTTGAGCGCCTCAAATGGGACCTAGAGGATCTAGATTCCATTCCCAGCTCTGTTATGGATTTCCCCTGTGACCATGAGCAAATCACTTACTCTCTGTCTACCACAACTCCTCATCTGTAAAATTAGAATAATAATCTTTCCTTTCTGCTAGTGTGTGTCTGTCTTCTCTATTTAGATTGTAAGCTCTTTGGGGCAGGGTCTTTCTGCTACTCTGTGTTTGTGCAGTTCCTAGCACAATAGGCTACTGATCTATATATACAGGTGTAGTTAGAATAATGATAATTGTGCGGTGTTAGTTAAAAAAAGCAGCCAAAAGGTTTGACTGTTTAAGAAATGGAATAGAAAATAATACAGAAAGTACATACTGTACAACAACCATATGTCCCTTGATACTTGGTAGCATTATTTATTTAAAGAATTATCCATCGATGACCTATTTTCCTGCAGTTTCTTTGAGTTCAGGGTTTTTTCCTGTTACGCGTACATGTAATTCCCAAGGTCACAACCAATGGGAATTGTATGTGCACATCGTGGGGAGAAGGAGTATACCTTTAGCAGTGGAGTAGATATTCTGTGAAGCTTTAAGTGCACTGTGATAGGGTGACTTGCCCTTTAAGGGCTGGAGACATGAGCCAGTCATCCCTAATTACTGAAGAATCTGCTCCAGCCCACCTGTGCTTTTTTAACAGCCTTGATTTGGTCTGCTGGAGGGTAGCTGATGCCCCCCCTATAAAGGGCAGAAGGATGCTACAGAGAGTGGGGAGTTCTGGAGACTATTGTGTGTAAGAATCAGGCTCCTGATACTAGGGGAGGTGAGAGGTCGGATCCAGGAGGACAAGCTCCACCCAGGTACTGCCTGGGCGTGACTGCTGAATTGGGACATGGTTCTCAGAAGAAGGGCTGGGGATTCTCTGTGTAAAGGGAGAGAGACACTGATCTGCGATTGGGGCCTGGAGAGCCAGTGTGTAAGAACTAAATAAACTGGACCCACCAGGGAATGTTTCAGTTACCCTGGATGAAGCAATTATTAAGGGGCCCTGAAGAGGAGAACAGAAGCGAGGGGCAAAGAGAGTGCAGGAGATGGCTAACCCTGTTATGAAACACATCTAGTGAAAACATAGTATCTAACTTGAATGAGCACTATGGACAAGAAATGAAGTCAGATACAATGTTTCAGCAATGAGAATTATTTCATTAATGATTTGTGTGGGCAAAAAAAGAGAAGATATATTGTCTACAATAGCTAATGGAGAAAGAGAGATAGACAGAAATAGGAGGAAAATTAGGTGGATGCATAGCAAATTGTAACCAAGCAAATTGTAACCAAGAAGATGAGGACATTTTCCTTCACAAATTGTATTTATCTCTGCAAATTATTGGGCATGATGCAGGAATTACCAGGTGAAATTCTATGGTCTGTGCTAGGCAGGAGATCTGAATAGATGATCATAATGGTCTTTTCTGACCTTAAAATCTGTGCATCTGTGAAATACTTTCTAGTTCTCTTTTATTAAACTTACCTGTTTAAAGTTAATATTTATTCCTGGGCAGAAATAATGGGTGATTTTAAAAAAGATTTCTCTTGTTTAGAAGCTACTACTTTTATTAAATGCAATTACTTTCCCTTACAGCTTTACATTAAGAGCAGCTTCAGATTGAGAGTAGCTTCTATGAAATGTAATCATTTCCCCCAGTGGCTTACTTGGTAAAGGCATGCCTATTAAACGAGGGCTGTAAATAAATGGTGGCAGTTTTTACTGAAAACCATATGGGAAAGGTAAGGCTACTAACTGAGGGTCGCTGTTAATAGAGTGGGTATTCTAAATGAAGCTTTATAGTAGACCTGATTTTATTTTCTTATTTTGCAGCCTGTATTCAGACAGTGCTTTTGTTCTAGGTGAAGCTTATATGCTCCTGTAACATATCTCAACTCTCTCGTATATAAAGTAGCACACTTCAAGGTGAGGAGGAGATGATATGATGGGCTAGCCTAATTTTGGTAATTAATTGATCTTTGAGTATTAGCGGTAAATATGCCCAATGGCCTGTGATGGGATATTAGATGGGGTGGGATCTGAGTTACTACAGAGAATTCTTTCCTGTGTGTCTGGCTGGGGAGTCTTGCCCACATACTCAGAGTTAAGCTGATCACCATATCTGGGGTTAGGAAGGAATTTTCCTCCAGGGCAGATTGTCAGAGGCCCTGGGAATTTTTTGCCTTCCTCTGCAGCATGGGTCATGGGTCACTTGCTGGAGGATTCTCTGCACCTTGAAGTCTTTAAAGCATGATTTGAGGACATCAGTAGCTCAGACATAGGTTAGACGTTTATTACAGGAATGGGTGTATGAGATTCTGTGGCCTGCGTTATACAGGAGGTTAGACTAGATGATCATAATGGTCTCTTCTGACTTTAAAGTCTGAGTCTATGATTTTTGGACATTCAAAATAAAAAAAGGTCTTGTTAATAAGAGGTGAGGTGCAAAACTTCAGATCTGAACCCCAAATCCCCAGAACTTGAATGGCACCTTTTGGAATGTGAACCTGGATCTGAATTTTGCCATTGCACCCTTCTCTATTAATGATAAAACCTCTGACTGTGCTAGCTAAGACATGCTGGGGTTAAATAACACAAACTCCTTTTGTGATTCAATTTCTGTTCAATAGCAATGTCCTTCATGCTTACTCTAGATTAGACGCTTTCATTAGGAACCTCTCATTTTTCAGAGGCCATAAAAATTCATTCTTTGCTGAAGTGAATTTGTTTTTGTGGCAGATAATGAATAATAACCTGGACTGGTCATCTTCAAGCTAGCAATGGATACATAAATAGAAATACATAGTGTACCTTTTGGTTTATTAGCTTTTTCCACTATAATCCAAAAATGTGTATAGCATTAAAGTGTTGTAAAGCATCCTTATCTCCCTCTGCTTTTGTCTATATGTTGTCTATTTAGGCCTCTGTCCTGCAAAGAGAACCGTATGGGCAACCCCTGCAGAAACATATGGCTCTTTCTGCAGGATAAAGATAATGTAAGCCATTGAGGCAGGGAGCTGTTTAATTATACATTTTTGAAATTACTGTATAAGTAATCATAACAATTTAAAAACAGAAATCTCGCAAGGAAGTGCCTTGTAGCCCTTCTTCCTTTAGGTATTTCACAATAATATTTTGCATGTAGTCAGAACTTGTACTTATTTATCATTTTATTTTCTGCTCTGTAAAATGTGCTCTGTGCTAACGTGTTTTGCTTCAGTCTTCTCACCACAAGTGACTTTTTCAAGTCATCCTCCTATTCAAGCCATATTCCTAATTAAGAGTTGGTATTATCTACTCAGGGTCTGATCCAAAGCCAACATAAATCAATGGCTTATTTTAGTTGACATAAGTGGGCTTTGGATCAGGCCCTCAGAGAACAGAAAGAAACTCATATGACTTAGGCGACCAACTCCATAGTGTGAATAGCAAATTGTGAATGGTGAATGTGCAAAGCAAGTGCTGTGGCAATGCACACACTGGAATGAGTTTGCATAAAACATTAATTGAATAATTTTAATAAACAAAATCATAAAAATCTGTCTGGATAATTTATGAAGAGAAAAAGCACTAAATGTATTAAGTTCTTTACGATAGGTTGTCCATCTCTAGTACAGATGTACTGGACTGTTATGACTACAGAATGAAAGTAGAAAACACTGAAAAATGTGACAAAATATTATACATATATGCAGGTTTTTGGAAAAATTACTGATAATGTCTCAGAAATGGCATGTGATCATGTAATTATAGGCTATTTTAATGCATATGTACATATGGACAGAGAAAATTCCACATGCAACCTTGATGATGGTATTTCCTGACTTTTCAGGGCTTGTATTTGCACAAGAACATCTATTGTTCTAACATAACTTTTATACGGATTATTACAAATTCAATGCCATGTGTTGTCCCAGGTGGGTGTGTATGTAACATGTGGTGTTATATGATAATCAGAAGGTTTGTTGTACATCTTCTCAGCTAAATTAAATCCAGGCTCATCATGTATGAAGGCCAATATAATAATAAAAGCAAATGCTAATGCATTTTAATGCATAGACACCCAGAATTGTCAAACTCTGGTTACATTAACAATAAAAACATAACTTGTCACATTAGAAGATTGATGTAGCCAAACAGTCTGTGGTCAGTCTAATTATTGCCAAGGTACTCTGAGCTTGTGTATGGGCATTATTTTTAATATTAAATCCACAGAAATAAAATAAAAATGCAAATTAGTGGGAGGAAATGCAATTCCCTACCATTCTGCAGAGGAAAATTTGGGAACTTGAATGGCAGAGATTTTTAAAAACATTTTCTCCTGTTTTAACTAGTTTATCCTAGTTACTTGACTCCTCTCACTCTCTTCCATTTTGTGGAGTCCTTGATCAAGCACTAACAACCCTTCCAGTATTTCAGACCCCACGCACTTTAATTCAATAGCATGTTGTTCACTGCTATGTGACATAAAGCTTGGTAATGGATTCAGGATTTTAGTCCTGGACCAATGCTGTAAACTGTGCAGTACAGCATGTCAACCTCTGGGAGACAGGCACTGACTTAAAGTAATTGATAAATCATTCTTGCTGAGTGGTGATCATTTGAGGCATGCTAGCTACTGTGCTAGCATAGAGAGGATGGAGTTCTGGGAACCAGGGAACAAGAAAAATGGCTTGGAATTTTATGTGCTATCCAAGAACAATATCACTCCAAATAACCAGTGATACAATAAAAATTCTGTAGCTTTCTTTGTGTAAAAAATATCAATCATCTGTGATTGAAAAATGAATCAGCAAAGTTAACCCAAGCTGTCAAATTTGATTTATTTAGAGGTAAACAACATTCCAAGTGGATTTAGTGAGCCTGTGTTTGGCAAAAGGGTCTGTCCAGGTTGCAGCATTACATAGATTGAATGTCCAAACATTTAAAAACTCTTTCATCATGAGGCTGAATACGAAAATGACAGCCTTCTTTTAGTGACCTTAGAATGTCTGGCTATTTGTTATGGGCTTTCTGTAGTCAGTTTCACCTTCCATCATGCTGGGATTAAACAAATGACAAGTTGTTGTTTTTCTGATTCTTAGATTAATATTGAATCATTGAGGTGTAAATATGTTGGGACAGATCCTTGGCTGGTGCAAATCATTTGAAACAGTGGAACGAAGCTGCATTATACTCACTGAAGATCTGTGCCATTACTCTGAATAGTTTTGTTTCCCTTTCCCCTATATGGTATCTGGCTAGAATGTATGATCAGGATATCACAATATCATCACTATATTGCTCATCTTCCTTCAAACAGGTATTTATTCTAATCTGTAGCAGATTTCCTTTTCTTCTTTCCTTTCCTTCACCTTTAGTTATTTAAGACCCTAACAAAAACCCAAACATGCTTATGAGGAGCAGCTTTCCGGAACACTGAAGTCTGACTACACTGTCGCATATTGGGGGCCATGTTTTGAAAAATGGAGGCCCAAGATCAATTCTACATCTCTATTTACACATGCCATAAACATAAGTGTGCATACAAATTAGGCAACTGAGTGAATGTAAAAGCAGCTAGCAAGGTGCCTGTCTAAAATGAACCAAGGTAATTACATGCACAAATGGCAGGGTGCAATTGTGCACAGAGCTTGAGCATCCCTTTTAGATGATTTTGCCTTTTGAGACATTTTCTTCCTCACCCAGGCCACTATATTTCCTTATGATTTAACCCACCGTTGGGAGAAAAATAAATGGCCACAGGGTCAATATATTCTTTCCTTTTCATCTACCACATGCACATAGTTTTTACTGTCTTGGACAAAGATGGATTATTAGCCAGGAACAGGAGCAAAACTTACACATATGTACCCTAGTTCAGATCTCAAGCATAGCATAGCTCTGTATTGAATATCTCCAAGCAAACTGCTTCTAATTACTGCTTCTAACTTCTGTGACTGAGTCTCAAACCCATTATATGCCAGTTGCATAAGAACAAACATGTGCTTAGCCTTCTGCTCAGAAATCACAACCTCACGTGGCATTGGCCTTATGGTTCAGGGAGTGGGGCAAGTGGGGCTCCTTCATAAGAACCTGGGAGGACATAATTGCTCTAAAAGCCATTTAAAACACTCATGTGTAAAATGCAATTGCCTTTGAGACAACAGGTGAGAAAATGTGGTGACTGATGTCTAAATGTCCCATTCGGGTGTTTTAAGTCATTAAGATCTTCTTATATAGAGAAAGAAAAGGATGTAAAACCATTTATTTCTGTTCATTTTTTCATATCTTTAGAATAATATTTTAATGTTTTGGTCAATGATATATCTTTATGCTAAATTTCAAATAGTCATTTATAAGCCTGGTCTAATATATAAAAATAATTTCCCTCTCAGAGAATCATGTAATGTTCCGTTTGTACTCTAGTCCCTGCTTTCCTTGTTAGTTTGGTTACAAAAGACAACTGTAACTACTCTCTTTATTAACACCATATGTGCTGAAAGTCCAATCCAAATATAAACATATAAAAAGAAATAGAGATCAGCCTGACTTCTGATGTTGAATGCATCTGATGGTTTTGTAAAGGCCAAAACTCATTCATTCTTTCCCTGTAAAAGTAACAGTTGCCTTCAAGGGCCTTATTGGGCATAAATAATGTTTAAAGCGTTCTTGAAAAAGTTTTAATGTACTTTGATTAGGAAAAAAAGAGTGGGTACTCTTACCAAAGAGAGAACTACATAATTTTAAATCCATGGTCCAAAGTTTTTAAAGGGTTTCTAAAATGCACTTTAAAATAAGTTCATCCATCAGTGTTCATGAAAAATGTTTAATATTAAAGTGACATATTTCCCCCAGGATTCATTGTTTGGAGTTGTTGTTTTTAAAATACTGCATCTCAGTTTAGTGTTTATGAAACTGTGAGACTAATAGCACTGGCTACAGCCAGGGATGCTATTATGGGAAAGCAGTTCCCATACATAGCCTATCACAGTATCTAAAGCAGGACCTGCAGAACACATGCCATTCCAACGCTGGGCCTCTCAGGTGGAAAAATGAGAACTAAGAAGAGTCAACAAGACTCTTTTTCAATTGCAGCATGAGCTAGCATTTGTGCCATCTGTAATGCTTCAGAGACTAATGGACATGGTACTCGCTTATGAGGCTACGGCAACTCTTGGTTTGCTGTATCATTTTTAAAATGAAAAAGGTTCACAAAAAAATTGAGGCCAGAATCTCTATTCACTCCAGCAGAACAGTGCTGATTGACACTAGTTGAGGATCTGGCTCATTTTGCAAGATCCATGGATAAACCCATTGTCCATAGATTGTTTTGACCTCACTGTCTGAGGCTGTGGAGACTAGGGAATTGGGCAACCACTCACTCTGCTATCATTTCCCTCAGCTTGTGCAATAGTGTGCATGGATTTTAAACATCCCATGCTTAAAATGGCATTCTGCTAAATGCTTAGCTTTGTAGATGAATAGAGTTTAAGGCCAGAAGGAACCATTAGATCATTTAGTCTGACCTCCTGTATAACACAGGCCTTTAACTTTCACCCAGTTACCCCTGTATCAAGCCCAATCACTTGTGTTTGATTAAAGTATAACTTGTCTTTGGAAGTCTGGCTATAGTCAGAAAGGCATCGAGTCTTATTTACAATATGTCAAGAGATGGAGTATTCACCACTTCCCGTGGTAGTTTGTTCCAATATTTAATTGCTCTGACTGTTAAAATGTGTGCCTTATTTCTACCTAATTTCAATTTGTCTAGCTTTAATTTCCAGTCATTGGTCCCTGCTATCACTTTTTCTGACAGATTAAAGAGCTCTTTAGTAGCCAGTATTTTCCCCTCAAGAAGGGACTTATTCACTGTAATCAAGTTACCTCTCGATCTTCTTTGTGATAAACTAAGCAGATCGAGCTCTCTAAGAATCTCACTATGTTGCCTTTTCTCCAGCCATTTCTGTGGCTCTTTTTTGCATCCTGTCCATTTGTTCGATGTATTTTTAAAAATGTGGACACTAGAACTCTGCAGTGTTCCAGGAAATTGTAGCTAGTATTCCACTGTGATCTCACCAATGCCATATACAGTGGTAAAATCACCTTACTACTCTCTTGTTTATATATCCAAGGATAGCATTAGCCCTTTATTTTATTTTCAGTTGCTTATCCACTATGACCCCTAGATCATTTTCAAAGTCACTGCTTTACAGGATACAGTCCCCCATTCTGTAGGTGTGGCCTACATTCCTTGTTCCTAGATGTATAATTTTGCGTGTGGCTGTATTAAAACACATTTTGTTTGAATGGGTACAGTTTACCAAGTGATCCAGATCACTCTCTATGACGGCTGTTTTCATCATTATTTGCCATATTGTCAATAGTGTCATCTGCAAATCTTATCAGCAAGGTTTTTATATTCCAGATCCCACTAGAAATACTCCCATTCAATGATTGTCCGTTGACAATTACTTTATGAGATCTGTCAGTTAACCACTTCTTAATCCAGTTAACTGCACTATGTATCAGAATGCTGCTGTAGTGACACACACTTATTGCTGTTCTAAATTTTGTCCCACAAAGCTTGATCCAGTGGGCGTTTACACACACAGTGTCAGTGTTCTGACATCTGCTCTGTATGTTTGTTGCAGATGTGAGACGAACTGCCTTCTCTCTACCCCCTCCCCACCTCACACACATTATCACAAACCAACAAAAATCAGAAGAATGAGTAAATCCAATGCCATTACCCCCTGCCCCCATCTTTAAATTAAACCAGAGGACCATGGGGTAGATGCCCTGGAATTTAGGTCAGGCAGGCAGTCATGGCAAAAGTATGAAGATGAGCTTAGCTCCCTTCACTATGCTCCTGCTTACATGTGTCATATCATCAGTGGCAAAGATCCGGCAGTTAACAGTAAAGAACAGAGACTGCAGATGATTCATAAGCATAGTGGTGCCAGTCTGCCTTTGGAGCAACAGATCCACTTATCCAACACAGTGAGATGAGTGAGATGGGTCCCCCTCCTAGAATAGCCCTCTCCTGATTTCTGATGTTTATTTCTACTCCATCCTCATCTAGGACCTCCTGCTTCTTTTTGCTGTTGCACTTCATGGCACTCCTATTTCCAGAGGAATTAAACATCAGAAAAATCCTAATCCTCATCTGCACATTTCTCGAGAGTAGCATCAGCCACCTCATCCTCGTTGGTGACAATCTGAAACTCAGCCTCTGGCTCTGTGAAGTGTTTTTCTTATTGCTAGGTCTTCCATTAAATTTCAGTAAATTAGATATACAGATATATTTTTAGCAGCGGCTTTCTAAGGGCTGCAGGCAGAACTGCCTGCTTGGGTGGTGGACTGTACTTAGGAAGGTATGGCCTCTTAATAGTGGTGACTCTCTTGGAAAATGTCTTTGTCTTTTGAAAACATAAAAGCACATCTCCTGCTTCAGCTCTTGATCCTCCTCATTTTGTGAAGAAACCCTTTGATACTGCAGCAGAACAGAGAACTCCAATCCTTTCCAGGGGCAGAGTTGCTCTTATAGAATAGTGTAATCCACACACCTCTTGTAGGTGGTGCTCTGTCTCATGTAGTGGCACCAAAATTACTTAGAGAGAGATCAATGAGTCTGCTACAGCCTTACCTAAGAGCCATGTGGTAGAGGCACATGCATTTAGCTCCAGAGGACCCAGGTTCAATCCCACCTGATAACTGGGGTCTGTTGGTGTTATAAGTGGGAGAGAGCACCACACTCAAGAGGTGTGTGGGTTACAATAGCAGACCAATAATAAATGTGAGGATTATTTGGAATTTCAGGTACCAGGGAAACATCAATAAATAGAGGAAGTTTTAATCTATTTCTCTAGTTAAAAAATCAAATGAATTAAACTAAAGCAATAAACTCCAGTCACTGAGTTCCCTCAGATCAAGGAAAGATTAAACAAACCAGTGGCCACTCAGACCTCCATCATTTAACAGAGACACTATGCAAAGGGAAACTAAGTGGCTGGGACTACTTCCTTTATTTTCCAAGTACTCAAACAGCAGCTTCTTTCCTGCAGTTGTGTAAAGATGTAGTGATAAACGGCCCGTGCTTGGAAAATTGGTTGTATAAGATGGAGGAAGCAAGTTATATGAAATCTCTAAAGAACATTTAGGAGGAAGAGCCTCTGTATTAGAAAGGCAAATCTCATTGAACATTATGGTTTATTTTCCATTGACTTCAGTGGGAGCAGTGTCCACAGTCTAAAGTTCCAAGTTTTGGTTTTTTTGCTGACAGAAAAAATAACTTCTTTCCTGACTTATGGTAGTGGTTCTCAATCTTTTCGATACTGCGATGTCCCTGGGATCTCCTTCCATCTAACAGGGACCATTCTTCTTTTGGCAGTGTAAAAAGAACAGGATTGTAACAGCCCCTAACATTTTCTGACACCTTCACGCAGAGTGGTCACAACCCCTCATGTTAAGAACCCCTGACTTCTGCAATACCTTTACAAACAGATCCCCTTGGCTTCTTTTTCATTCTTGACCACTTCATCATGGCAGGCTGGTGAATAAGATACTGGCAGGCTGGCGAAGAAAGTATTGTTTCCGCAATATCCTCAAACATATTAATTGCAATGAACAATTGTTACCAACAGTTAGCTGAGTTACTTTCTCCTCTTATCACTGTGGACCTCACCAGCACCATCACAAGAGGTGTTTAGGCTATTTATATGCAATCAATATTTTCTTTTATGTTAGAAAAGGGTTACTAGACATTTTGTATCATACTGAATTTCCCATATCTCAGTGACATGTAAGAGTGTATGTCTCACAGGGGACATGTGAAAAAAGAGCTGGATGACATCTCTAGAGTCAGCTAGCTTATTAAAACAAGGAACTAAGTGGGGACTACCTGGAATATTCTACCCAGTTAGGTTATCGTCAATCTCCTGACTGAACTGTGCCAACTGAATGCAGTGTGGGAAGATGGTGCCATCAGGCCAGGATGGTGTGCCATGACATAGCTGGTGGGTTCCTCTGCTGGCTCCCAATTCCTTTTACCTCCATCCTTCTATTCACCCATCGGTTTCCCCACCTGACGCAGTGATTGATGAACTACATGTAGGATTGTACCTCTCCCTCACCCTTATGTGGGGTGCAGTGCAAGGTGTGGCAAAGTACCCTCCCTGTCTCATGCGGTATAAGTCTGTTATGCCTGGGAGAGATTGGTTTGGGCAGGGTACTCCTCCTAACTCTCCCAGGGCAAGCTTTTCCTTCCCTTCAGTAGCTTTCTGGCCGGGGTTTTTCCCCTTCCGGCCAGGGAATTGCTGCCTCCCTTCTTGGAGGGGCTCCTTGTCCTGCTGCCCCAGCCTGCTGGCAGCCTCACTCCCTCTCTCTGTCTCCCCCCAACCCCCGTCCTTCCTCACAGGGGGAGGTTTAAAAAGGTCTTCTTAACTGGCCTCAGCTGATCTCAACTGAGTCTCTGGCAACCTCTACTCAGCTGAATCCAGTTAACCTGAGGTTACCTTTTCTCATTTGGCAGGGAGAGGGCCTTTTACCCTTCTAGGACTGCTTACCACCACTCCCTCCTGTAGCAGTCTGCTCTGGGTTTACCACACAAGTCAGATATAAACCGCATAGTGGGGCATGTATGAAAATTGCCTTTCTAAAAAAATTCCCAGAAGCTTCAGAAGGTTCTTTGAGAACATGGCTGTTTTGGGTCAGAGCACAAGATACTAGGGTTTGGTTTCAATTTTAAGTTTTCCAAAGTCCTCTTTTTTTTTTTTTAATTTGAACATGCATACAAATACTTTAAAGGGATTATTTTCAGCATTAGTTCTGCATTTTTCAGCATTATCTCACTTTCTGATAATATATACTGTCACATAATGTCTAAATGGAATAAATTGCCAGAAACTCAGGTAAAATGCTGCTAAGTGTTATACGAATCGTAAATCATTCAAATTTCCATTTTCCCCCAAACAGAAACTTAGAAATATATAATGGTGTTCAAGTTCATTTCAGCTATTTAGAACCATCCATCCAGCGCTACTTCAACAGTATTTTGGATTTTTCTCTGACATTTGAGAAAACTAACCGGATTTTGGATCGATGAATAATCCTGGTTTAAGAGAACCAGCTGGCTAAAGCAGAAAGAAAACAGTGCTCTAGTTTTACATCCATACATCAGGATTCGGTTTCATAGTCTGAGCGTTCAACAGACCATCCCAAACTGCACTGAGATACTCAGATGGAATTTAATGTTTTGATATAAGAAAGAAACACAGAGTCAGACACCACTTCTGTAATCTAAAATGGAAAATGCAGCTAGTGTGCAATTTGCTAATAGTTTTATTTAGGCAGTTTTTATGACAGTATAGATCTCTTAATTTACAGTTAACTTTATCACATAATCTATATGTGCATATGCAATGAGTTTAGTGTTTTCAACCCGGTCCCTCACGGACAGTAATCTACATCATAAAGACACCATACATAATTTACCTAAATTGGCAGTCTCTCCTTAAAAGAGTCTTGCTTAGAATTGACCTACAGCAACCCCACAGCTGAATTGCCTCCATCCAATCCCTGCTGCCTCTCTTTAAATGTGTAGTCTGTCATGACCGAAGCTGAGATCAATGGCAGGGCAATGTAAAGTGCTGTTACTAGTGTGTCCACTTGCTCTTTCTCTGGTTTGAGGATGAATAAACAGCCGTCCATATTAACAGTCCCTGATAATACCCTGAACACTGCGTGTGTTTAAAAATGTTTTTCTCTTAGTATTTATATCCATGAATGCTAGTTCAGTGACTTATAGCTGTAAAGCACTACATGAGTTCTAAGTACTATATAATTATTAGATAGGTACTACAGTATTACTAATAATGATATAGCGCTATAAGAATATAGGGTGCTTTGTAATAAGTAGAATGTGCCAAATAACAGTACCTGTGCCATTAAAACTTACAGATCCCATGCTACCCTCCTCTAGGGAAGTCCTTGCCTAGCAAAAAGACAACTGAAGTTTCTGCATCTTTGAAGGCACTGATATCTTGAGCCTATTTTACCTGTGTGAGGAATTGGCGTCATGTGGTGTAACCTCCTAAACCACATTGTCATGTGAGTGGAACTGAAAAAATGGGATCAGGTTTCAAGAGGAAACTAGATTAGATGGAGACCAGAGGCTCAGGAATGCAGGAATGGGACAAGTTGCAGAGCCTCAGCATGTAACATTGGCCTCTCAGCGTGTTTAATAAAGCTCTGTTTAACATAGCTCTGCCTGCTTGTCATATCACTTACTGCTAGTAATGAAACACACATGGAGCCCCAGAACCTGCAGGTAATCAGGATTTATATCAGTGGATCACAAGGTCTCCATAAGGAGGGCCTTCCCTATCATGCTGCTCTGCAGACCTCTCCCAGCTGGTAGCGCATTTATCAAAGGGAGCCATGCTGTCATTTAGATGTTCTTCTCCTCATAGTTGCAGAGGAGAGGAATAGAGGCAACAATGAAGAACTTAATACTGTTGTTAGCAACATCAACTCCTGCATAGATTTTTGATGAGGAATCCCAAACCAAACCTGCATCCGCTCTCCAAGTCCACCCCTGAAAGTCAACAGAGCACCAAACACATGAAATAAATGGTATCATACTTATTGTACATTGTATGCCATGCTGGCTTAGTTCCCACCAATTCCCAGAAGACCTTGTTCTCTCCTGAGTCATATCACAAAGGAAACAATGAACGCTTAATGACAGATTTTGATGCTAAATTTAATTTGTCTATTTAGGAGTCTATGCTGCCTTGGCAGTTACCAGTCTTTACAGGAGATAGGTTCATTTGAGCCTTTAGGATGAAATCTTGGCTCTATTGATTAGTCAGTGCAAAACTCTCTGTCACTGAAGTCCAGTGAGTCCAGGATTTTACTCTTATCATTTTGTGCTTTTCAGGCTCCAGAGTTTGGAGACTCAAGTACTGAAATATAAAATTTTAAGTTTTTTTTTCATAGAATATGCTAAATGAAATCTGTATTTATAAAAAATCCAAGTAAAAATGTAATTTAACTATCTTAATACAGTGTGTAGACTGAATATACTATAAAGTCATGTGGCATTCAGCAGACGTAATCTATAAAACTATTGTGTAGAACACACTGTAAAAATAGTTGGGGGAGATGCAATCAGATCATAAATTGAATGACTTTATTTACTTGCAATAGTCCCTGACAAATTGCAGTCCATAGAAAAAAATCCATAATTTCGAGCCATTTTGCACAATTGACAGCCCCAGGAGAGGCAAAGATTAAGGAACAGAAAGATTCCCTAGCTTACTGGCACTGAAGACTCACTTGTTTTCCCTTTGCTTACAGTCATTAGACTGGAACTACAGACTGTATTATTCAATTAGTGTATATCTTTGGTAAACTACCACGAGGTGTCTCGATATTTTTTTAAAACACCATGTAAACTGGAGTTGGTGTTGCACCAGGTACTTGCTTATTATTGCATTTAGAAAGTCTTTTGTATGGCACCATTCAACGTGCAATACTTAGAAAAAAATCATAGATCATGCCTGACATTTAATCCCTTCGGTGTATATAGCACACAGTGTATAATGTAAGTGCTTTCTATATAGCCTTCTGTACAAACATGATGGCCTGTGGCACTCCATTGTTAATACAGGGACTACTGTAAAAGAAGTAGACCATGCAACATATTATAGTTTTCCTCAAAGAACATTCAAAATCAAGAAAACCAGGAAATATCTTTTTTGAATACAAAACATAGTCTGTGCTTACAAATGAAGCATTTTCTCCAAGTCACTTTCTGATTCCTAGTCATAAAAGGTCTCCTCATCTGATAGTAAAAAGAAATAAAATCTTTCTGTATATTTAAAAATTTGTTCTAGATTGCAAAGATTCTGAATTATATTAAAAAAATTATCAGTGCTGGCTGAATACTGAAAACTGTCTTCAAACAGACTTTTAAAATGTGAAAATTTTATATTCACCTATGTTAGTTATTTAACATTCACACATATTTGCGTGTGTTCATAGGAATTTTTGAGAAATGGCTGCTTATGGTACCAATATGTGCATTTGTGTGTGAGAAAATATATTCATGAACATAAGTACTTGTTCATTAGTTACTCTTTATATTTTAGTCTTCTTTTTGAAACATTGTGATAATCAAAAACAGTGTACAGAAACAATACCATGTGACTCAGGTGACCAGTCTTTATGAAGAATGAGTTATTTTGCAAATAATCTACAGCCTATAAACTATTTTTCTAATAGTTTCGAATAGTTTCTGTTAGCAGAAATCAGGATTGGTTTTTGAAAAGAAAAAAGTCTAAATTGCATTGAACATTAGTCACAATGAATAACTCAACTAGCTCTGACTTTTACATCCACCCAACGCTTTCCGTTCGAAACAGATGTATAGGATAGCCATGTTGTATAATGAGCAATGACAATGAATGTTTTTAGAATATGGTCATAGACACTGATTGTCTTAGGCTACATTCTGATTGGCTGGTTAGAACTTTATGATGATTGTAGCCTTGTAGCAGATCCCAACAGTGAAGAGCTAGGAGCTCATTACTGAAAAACACACCAAAAAATCCCTGTATTCATATTAAATTGATTGGCAGAAATATTGTCCTGTGGTAACCTAATAAATGGCACATGCAACTAAGAATGTGGTTAAAGGGAACTAATGAGGCAATCATGGGAAATTAGGAGGCTACATAAAAATGGCTACTCAGAAAACTTCCTCTAAAGTACCAAGCTGCTCTTGTATCAGCAGTTTGTGACCCTCCAGACTCTTAGAGTCAGATATTCTGGTTTATACCACCTGAGTATCTCTAAATTCAGTGGGGCTATATCAATTAATATCAGATGAGAATCTGGTCCTTCCTATTATGAAAACTAAAAAGGGAGATGTTTATTATTCTAAATATCATTTTCACAATGAGTAGAAGAATAGCTGTGACCAAAAATGCAGTTGAACGGGCAGTGGGGGGTTAAAAGAGCAACAGAGAATAGGTTCAAATAATCTACAGTACATTAAAAAAATTAAAAGGAAATGGGGATGTGTCTATGCAGGCATAAAATACCAGTGGCTGGCCCAGATCACTAGACTCAGGTTTATGGGGTTTGGATTCCAGAGCTGTTTGTACAATGCCTAATAGAGAGCCCCTGTGATCCTATTTGGGGCCCTGTGGACACTAGTGGAATGAACTAATAATAATAATTATCCATAACCTAATTCCTTCATCCAAAAGTTTTTTTTTTAAACTAAATATAAAATTTAGGAAACACATGAGAATAGCAAAACTATGCCTTATCAGGCTATTGGTGTCCTTGAGTGATGGAAGAGACTCAGTGCTTGGCTACCATATTGCACTAGTCATACACCAACAGCTTGCTAATGCTCATTCAACTCTTGCTGAAAAAATTTCAAGCACTGGGTAGAGGTTCTTATTAATTATTATTTGTATTCCCCCCCAGTTCCATGTTGTTTCATTTATTTTGTGGCAAACTTGTCATTTAAGATTAGTAAACTAATGCCGCTAATGCCATCGTACAAAAGGGACAATGTAGATCCTACTTTGAGACACCAAGAATTCCCACAGTGAGTTTTTTATTTTAAGTTAAACAGTAGACTATAGTAGACAGTAGACATGGTGCTCATTGTCATGCGGATGGCATGATTTGCATATAATGCTGAGTTCAAAAAACCCTAGCATATACTACTAATGAAACAGAACCTACAAATCAGTTTTCCAGAAATAAGAATTAATAGAACAAGCAATAACATATTAATTTATGCAGGACAACTAGAGTAACACTTAAAAACATTCCACATTACCAGATAAATACATCGTTCATTTTCACAAATGGAGTCTGTTTCAATTCTCAGCTGTTGGATGATGATTTGACTTGGAGCAAAGGCAGCATAATTGGGTAACAGCTGAAATGTGCTTCATTTGAGAAGGGCTGAAAGATCCCTTGCTGGATTTCCAGGAGTGTGAATTACAATTCCAGTAATATCAGAAGCAACTAATTCTATTCTTTAGAAGTGCGGACATAAAAGAAGTTTTAGGTTTTCTTATTTCAAGCTTTAATTGAGATCTAGGTTGTAACTCATTTTCATCCCTGAATGGGTGGTAAAAACATACACAGTAGGTAATTCACACTACCTCAAAAACTGTTGGTGCCGTAAGAAGACTAATCAGGGTAAGCTTCCAGTAGCAAATTATCAGCTACAAATTAAAATCTTGCCTCATGTCTGCTATAAGCAACCTTCCCTCCCACCCCCCACCAATATACACATGTCAATATTAGTAACTGTTGGATTACTACAGGATATGAAGATTAGGGCTTTCTGATTTGCTGTATTAAAGATAGCACCAGAAGAGTGAGAAATGAATAGTCCTACAAGACTGTTACATTTGGGAAGAAAATGTGAAGCTGTTTTTTTTTAACGTTCCAAATTATGTATTACACTTTTAAAAATGTGTTTGGTGAATTTTGAAGTTGTGAGACAAACTGACAAAGAGACAGGATTTTTTAATCATAAATGTTATTTATTCACTTTAATTTAAAATGGTCCTCTCCGGGGCTTGATGGAAGCGGCAGCATGCTTGGAAAATAATGACTGCTCCTTCCCCGCCACAACACACTACCCTGGCCCTTAAGTATAATATGCTGTGGCACTCTGAATCTCACAGCCTCCATCTCCAATGAGCTGTTTCTCAGTGTCTGGGTGCTCCTGCTCTTCCTCTCTCTATAGAAAGTGAACTAACTGTATCCACCACACAAGTCCCTCCATCTCCCTATGGGCCGATTAGTCAATAGGTTGAATTCTCTTGCCAAGAGCCCTGTAGTGCTTAGGAAACCAACCAGCAAGCCTGCCTCTACCTCCAGCAGTGTCCCACCAGGGATAATATGGAGCTCTGCTGCTCCTTGGATGATGCCATTGATTTTATCCGCCCACTCTCCGCTCTGACTCTGACCCCTTATCTTTAATCCTCTCTCTGCACTTATCATTGTATTCAAGTCTGCACTAAATTCAAAGTTAAAGGAAAACTTCAGCCTTCATTCAGATCCCTGAGGGGAGTCGATGTGGAAAAGGCACAGTGGGTCGAGTTAAGAATCGTGTGTCAGATATAACATGGAATTTCATTGTTTTGTTATTTTATAACACAGCCTCGATGTTCACATTTTTGGGATACATTTCCTCTCTCTCTTTTATCAGGGCCTTTAGGTATTTTTAATAGAATATTTCAAATAAAGTTATCAAATGTCCAATATATTATTATGGTGGGAGTCACTAGATGGCACTGTTGCACATAATCTGGATAGTGTTTTTTCTCAGCATGTATGCAGTGGACAATCTTTAAAGAAATCCTTATATTGTTAGTTTTGTGATGTCTTTTTTCATGCAGGGAAGAGGCAGGGGGAAGAAAGCTGTTGCATACAGCAAGAGAGTTTGCTCTTTGCCTTAGTCCCTCCAGCCTGAGACAATTCAGAGTGCAGACTACTTTCATGGAAACAGGGACTGATATTTAGGTTGAGATTTCTGAAAGAAGGGAGCTCCTGCATGCCGTTTGTGTCCACCTCTGTTCATGGACTGATGTACATTGTCCATGAATAAATAAGTTACAGTAAGAAAATACCCCAGCTCTGTGTCATTAATGATCATTTTATCATTTATTTCTGAGTCATATAGGCCCTGATTCAGCAAAGCACTTAAACATATGCTAGTGCTTTGCTGAAATGGAGCTATATCTGTAGCATAGTATATATAATGTCTTTTAATTAGAGGAAGCTGATAAAATGAAACCTTACCCAAACATTAATCAGAAGCCAAGCTGACATTTCTTACCACCAATGAAGTCTCTCTCCCCCTCACCATCCCCCCTCCCAGTGGTATCTTTCACTTTCAAATGCGTTTGTGCTGTTCCTGATCAGATCGAATACAAAAGGGCAAAAATACCATAACATGGGTCATTCTTGTGCTATTTCCCTTACATCTAGATGCAGAACGTCCCAGAGATCTCATGAGATTTCAAGACAAATTCAATGGTGCTGGAAGAATTTTTATAATGGGAGTGCTAAAGGAAGAAACCATGCATTTGGGTTACTACTACTTCAAGCCAGTAAGTGGGACAGCATCCCCAGCACACCTAGTTCCAGAACCTGTGGTAAATTTAGCAGACCAAATTGGTTCAACAATCTTAGATCAGGTGCTGATAAGCATCTGAACTTCAGGTTGCTTCTCTTAACCAAACTTCAAATGTCTTGAGGTTTTTCAATCTCTATTGAGTATGAAAGAGAAGAAATGTCCAAATTGCTCATCTTATGTTTGGGCCCCAGTGAATCCTAGGCAACCAAAGAATCCTCCAATGTCTCAGTTCTATTTTCAAGGTTCCTGACTTCCCCATGAGAGTTAAGTTGTACATGAATGCTCATTAAATCCACTAAGATAACTGTTTGATGTGTTACTCAATAGATGAAACATAAAACTGTTCTTTAAAAATCAGTTAAATTGCTTGGAGGAAAAACAAATTCATACATCAGCCCATGCTTTATGTTCTAAAGTGCAATTTACAGGGCTAAACGAAAGCAAATGTCATACCTTTAATTTCATAAAAAGTTATGTACAAGTCTATTATTCAAAATAATCACATAACTGGGAAATTCACTGAACAGCTACCTTTCTGCTCAGCAGGGTGCCATTTTATAGACTTTAAAATTCACTAAGTTCAAGCGGCTTTCGTTCTCAATAATACATGTGCTAAATATGTCACATTAAAAGTGCTTTTGGCATGTAAATGATCCATTTTCACATAGAAATGCTTTTAAAAGAATCTGAGCTCACTTTTTTGGAAATTATAAGTGCATTGAATTTCATTGTCCTACAGAACCATGCAGAGTTGATCGAAGTGAACTACAATGACAAACCAACCCTTGTCAGCCCTTATACTTATCTATCATTTGAACTGTCAGAAGTATATATAGTTCCGTTTGCTCCTACATATTTTCTACTCTGTTCAGAAAAATAAAATTTGGTGTATGTATGGGGAGGGGGAGGAGAGGTCTTTCTAGGCCTAAGTGTTAGCAAGCCGTTCTGTGGATAAAAAGTTAACATTTCACTGCGAGACTCGTGGTTACATGTTAAACTGATTTCCGAAGCTTGTTAATTTTTTCTTGGAACTCAGCAGAACTTCTACCATTGCTTTAATGCTGAAAGATAAGGCAAATGTTTTACAGGTGATTTAGGGTGCTTATCCTCCGAAGAATGAATTCTGAATTCTATGCATAATATGAATAAGACTAAGGCATAATCCCTATCTCTCCCTGCTTCATTATTCAAATACATCCTGAACAGATTCTCCATAGTATGTATACTGCAGAGAGAGATTCTTTCATGATAACTTATAAATTGATTGTACCTATTCCCTCTTTCTATAATTCCATGTAGAGGAACTTGATAATGTCAGCTGTATCCTGCTTTTAAATGTCTTTTGTTCTTTCTTATTATAATAAGTAAGGCAACTTGAAGGCTGTTTGGAAGTCATTACATTACTTTTCCAGTTAACTAGAATACAGTACATGGTTCTAGGGTTTCACTAGAGATTTGTTTAAGAAAACAAATAGTCAATGATACTTGATTCTCTCTTTAAATACAAAAACAAAATTTGTAGGGTGCCTAAAATAAATGGAAAGGATTCATAGCAGGGAAGGAAAAGAAAAAGGATGGAAAACAATTAAATATTAGTCTTGGTCTACATTAGGAAATTAGGTCAGTATAACTATGTTGCTCAGTGATGCAGTTAAAATGACCTAACCACCGGTGTAGACAGTGCTAGGTCAATGGGAAAATTCTCCTGTCAACCTAGCTAAAGCTTCTTGGGGAGGTGGATTACCTACGCTGGTGGGACAATCTCTTCTGTTGGCATACGTAATATCTTTGCAGAAGCACTACAGTGATGTGGCTGCATCAGTGTAGTGGAGCCACTGCTATCTAAGTGTAGAAAATCCCTTACTGTCTTGTAGGGGTGTTTGATAACCTTTCTTATCTTGGACCATATCAAAACATTAGCTGGAAAGCATTTTATTCCTATTATTGGACAGGTGACTCTGTTTCAATCCAGGAAATTTAGGATTTTCCACACTGCTATGTGGTATCTAATGGCCAAGTCCCAGCCCTGTTTTCCCAAGGGCCCAAGGCAAAACCAGAAAGGAAATGTAGTGCTTTCACTGACAGGAGGTGACAGGTGTTAGAGATTCCATGCAAGTTTGAAGAGGAGGGCATCGTGGGTGGAGCAAGGCTGTGGTCAGTGGCTCCACACACAGCATGAATCCACTTGGCACGTGTGATGGGGTCCATCCCACACTCTCCCTGAAGAGGTTAATAGAAGTCAGATGGGCCAATTCACCTATTAGGCTGAAGGCTGAGCAGAAAGCCCTAAACAGAGGAAACTCACCTGTGTGGGAACAGGTGGGGCTTCTATAAAGCCAAGGAGCTGATCAAAGGAAGGGGATTGCAGGAAGCGAGTCTGCAGTCACTCTCTAGGTCGGAGAAGGGATGCGTGTTTGGATGCTACAGAGAGAAATAGCCCATGTTTCTCCCTGGGAGGAGAGAGTAAAGAGGCTGACAAAACCCAAAGAGCAGGGAATGCCAGGGTAGGAAGCAGCCCAGGGAGTAAGCAACAAGGTTGGAGACCTCAAAAGATCTTGGCTATATGTTGTAAGGTCCCTGGGCTGGAGCCTGGAGTAGAGAGCAGGCCCAGGTTCCCTACCGACCACCGGGGAAGTGGCACTGGTGGAGAAGTGGCACTGAACTGGAATACTGTCTGGGTCACCAAGATTTGGAAGCTCTGGCCAGATGTGAACAGCTGTGGAACCCTTTCACCAGCAACTTGGTTCCTTGAGGTAAATGTGGGGAGGGAAAACTGGGGTAAAAATTTGGGGGAGCAGAAGGGACTGGAGGTGCAGTGGAGGAAGACCTAGTGAGTGGAGGAAGGCCAGGACAGGTATGTAAAAGACGGGGTATCATCCAGCTGCAGGGTGGTGTCTTCCATAGGGGAGCCAGTACTCACTAGAGAGCATGACACCAAGCACTTCTTCCTGGCTCCTGTCTTATGGGCCTGGCTGGGATTGGCTTGCTGCTCTGGGCTGTGCGACTTAGTGCATGGGGTCACAGGTCCACTAAGGTTTGGCCCACCCCACCTGGTACATGTGGTTGCAGCCCCACTTGCTCAAATTTGGCTCAGCCATCCCCCTGCCCTGTCATCATGGCAGAGGAGAAGCTGGGCCAAACCTGAATGGAGTTGAGATCTCATGTAGTAGAATACAATGCCTGGAGCAGGGAGTTGAGCCCGGCTTTCCGGTGATCTGAAGGCCCAGAAACCCTGAAATGACCTAAACTCAAATGAAGTGGAGTATGGATTTCCAAAAAGTGGCAGATTTATCTACTTGTTATTCACATATTCATATCATAAACAGGTGTAACTGTGCCACTTTTCATGGGCACCAGATATTTCCTATATGGAAATGCCATGTAGGTTGTAATAGCAATGCGACCAATAGGATTCTACAGAAATTACTCTAAAATTCTGTAGTGTTTAGCAGAGAATATCTTTTCAACAGGCATTTTTGAATCCTCTGAGAGAATTCTGTAGTATGAATGTAATTCCCTATTACATTCTGTAGTATGGCTAGATAACTTATAGAAAGTTAATCATTTTCAAATACATTTTATAGAACTTTAATAATCAATACACAGAATCCTCCAGGATGCAGGGTCAGAAGGAAGCACAGTGCATACCATACATGATTTTATACTTTGCAGGGCTAATTCAGCAATCTATATTTGTGGTCAACATCTAGAAATAATATGGGGATTTGTAACACTTGGACTGTGTGTCCACAGAACATTAATTATACTCATTCATTTTTCATTTGGAATAGATGTAGCATTGATAATGTTTCTTTTATAACTTCTCCAAGTGTAATTTAATACAACAATTTAAAAGGTAATAATTCTGTGTAAATTATGTGACCTCCATTTGGTGTTTGCCAGCTCCTGGCACTCTGGATTGAGCATCTAGGGCAGTGGTTCTCAAACTGTGGAGTGGGACCCCAAAGTGGGTTGTGACCCCATTTTAATGGAGTTGCTGGGGCTGGCTTAGACTTGCTAGGGCCCAGGGCCAGATCCAAAACCCGAGACCCACCACTCAGGGCCAAGGCTGAAGCCTGAGCCCCACTACCTGGGGCCGAAGGCTTCCACCCTGGGTGGCAGAGCTCAGCTTACAGGCTCCCTACTGGGGCTGAAGCCTTTAGGCTTCAACTTTTGCCTCCCCGCCTCTTCTACAGCAGTGGAGCTAGGACTTTGGCTTTGGCCACCCCACATGGGGCAGCAGGGATCAGACTTTTGCTCAGGATTTGGACCTCCCTCCTGAGATCGTGTAATAATTTTTGTTGTCAGAAGGTGGTTGCGGTGCAGTGAAGTTGGAGAACCCCTGAGCGAGTGGGTCCTACCTTATGGACTACAACACCAGTGGCTACCAGAGCCCTCTGGCACCATTTCCCTGCATGCTTAGAATTAGTAATGGACACAGATTGGACTAGAAACTGCTACTGAGGTTACTAGGGAGGCTTCCGTGTGGGCTGACTAGAGAGGAGCAGGACAGTTCAGAGAGTCTCTGATTAATTCCACCTCCCCACAAGGGAAATCTTTGCACTCCTGTGGATCTAGTGTATGGGTCAGGCAGGTCCAGCCCCACAGAGAACAGCATCCAGACTGGCAGAGATCCAACCTGGCACTGTGTACCCAGAGCAGCTGAGACATCCACATTGACACAGGATTTCACTGGTGGTCCTCAGGTGTATGGAAAAAGGGAGATCTGAGTCCTTGCAAACTGGGGTCTTTCTTTGGTACCTTCTGTCTCTTTTGCAGTGCGAAAGGTGAATGGATTTAGCAGAGCAAACTGAATTCTTGAGGAAAGCAATGGAGTTTACCATGGGTTATGAGCTACATGATAGGTGGCCTGTAAAACCTGCACTAGACCTACCTAAAACACATGGAATGGGGATGCAGGGCAGGTAATGCCCCTCTCTGACGTGACATTTTAATAAAGCTGTGGCCAGCCAATTAAAATCCATCCTTGTGACTGTCCTTGTTCATATCCTGATCAAGTCCTTTAAGTCTTTTATCTACCATCTGTGAAGCACGGTTCATAAAGAAAGATAAACCACAAAAGGCTCTGCCAACAGATGAAGATAGATGAAGATGCTTTGAGATCTTTAAGATACTAAAGCTGAAATCATTCCAGTAGAGATATTCTAGTATTACAGTAAGTGACAGCACCAGAACTGAATTCTAGGCTTGTCATGGATAGACATATCCCTATATGTTACTGACAGAACGATAGCTAGATGTACCCTCAAAGAAAACTGCAAGAATAAAGTATGAGTCTTTGTATTTACCGTGTTACTGGGTGGGTGCCTGATAATGAATAATAATGTTTATGAATGTACAGCAACATCCAAGTCATATAAGAGGTAGATACTTAACAGAACTAAAGCTGAGGGAGAGGACTTCAAAACAATTTCAAGGCAGTGTGGGTATGTCTTTGCTGCAGTAAAGCAGCTGCAGCTAGCCCACATCAGACGACTTCGGCTGCAGGGCTATATAACTGCAGCATAGATGTTCAGGCTCAGGCTGGAGCCCAGCTGGGGACCTTCCCCCGTCACAGGCTCCCAGAGCCCAGACTTCAGCATGAGTTCAAACAGCTATACAGCAATGTTATGCCTTGAAAGCCGAAGTCCCACAAGCCTGAGTCAGTTGACATGGGCCAGCTGTGAGTGCTTCACTGCTCTGGAGACATACCCTGGAGATATTGTCTACAAATCTTTTCTCTCAATAGAGAAACAATGAACAAAATTCACAAGAAAGCTAATATTTTCCATCAGTGGCATATGATGGTATCACACTTTCCTCCTTGTCAAGAGTAGCTTTTTAATAACACAGGGGATAGTTTGAGAGTATTAATTGAATTGATGGTGTTGCTGACCTTATGAAACAGAATGTTATAGCTCTGCTGTGTCTGAAGATCTTAATTGCATATAAACAATTTCCTTTCCATGCAAAAGGTTGCCAGACCTTCAGTGAATTACAGAAATCTTTATCTTCTTTTTTTTTTCTGCTCCAAAAGTTATAATGTACCTAAATGGAACTTGATTTCTCTTAAACCACTATATTTTTAATTATTCTCAGCCCTCCCCTTTCTATGTAGAAACAGATCTGAAACTGCAGCTTATACCAGACTATCATTGCAGACACTACTTAATGTTGGGGGACTCATCAGCTAATGAATAGTGTTATTGTTTTTTATTTACAGGATACATCCACCAAAAGAATTTGAATGGCATGAATGGACAAGTACAAACTACATGAGCCATCAATTGGATGAATCATTCACCTGAATTTTACAAAAGGCTGCAAAAATCAGCACCTGAAAAGGTGTTTTTAAAAGAGCCCTTGTCGGACCTTTCTAATATTTTAAAGTAGTAGTCTTCAAAATAGCTTATTTTAGAGCCACATGTCCACATCTGTATTATGGTAAATAATTTTAAACTGACACATTTATCCACAATAGAGTTTACGCAAATGAAAAAGGGTGTGGACACCCACTTGACTCCACAGATAAGGTTGAATTGAGTTTTGCACTTAATGAAAAGATGCAACCTCGTCTTTACATATGAAGAATACAGCTTATCCTCCCCAACCCACAGCACTTGCTCTTTGGACACGGAATGAATTTTCTGAGCATTGATGATGATTTGGTTAGGAATGCCACTGACCACAGCATTGGTGTTTTCATAGGTGGCACTCTTCCCACTGGCTCATTTTAAATCCTCTGACAAGGTGTTAAATGGCACTATGATACTGGAAAAGGAAGGGTGACTCCGCATGACCCAGAAGTATCCCTAAGTGGTACAAAGCCAACTCTATGCCATCCATTCCCATCCATCTGTTTAGGGGCTTGGAATAGTGGGCATAGGTGTCAGGGTAGAGTGTCTGGCACTCTACCAAATTCTCAGACAGCACAGCAACTAATTACTTGTATTGTAAGTTCTTTGGGTTGGAGACTGTTTTTTGTTGTGTTTGTACAGTGCTTGGCACAACGGGGGCCGTGACAGGAGCAATTGCAATACAAATAATACAACAAGGATTAATAACAGTGGCTGGCTGCCAGTGTTGCTTAGAGTGGGGTTTTTTTTGGAGGGGGAGGGGTGCACAGCTACTCCAGGACCTCCAGTTTAGTGCCATCTTTCTGCCTCACCGTTGTCTCAGCTGCACTCAATGTGAACTCAGCATACAGCAAAACTGAGCCCATTGTCTTTCAGATCCCATATAAAAAGGAAGTCTCAAACTTGCATTCATTAAACATCCTATGACTGTTTTTTTGTAATAGTAGGGTTCTCAATTTCTGTGTCCTGTTGCAATTTAAATCTGGGTAATTGTTATATTCTGCCTACCCAAATTTTTCTTGCTGTTTCAATTGGATGTTTATATGTCTTCCCTTCCTGTTTTTGCAGGCTGGAAAACAGCTGCTATACTCCACCCTAGAGGTGACTGATTTTAATAGTGATGAAATGTTTCCCTCACAGATAATATTATTAAATGAAAATGAGACCCACTGCAAAAGCTCAGCCCACAAATCTTTAACATGGTGGCAATTTTTGCATTTTAAAGTTCCCCATTTTGTTCTTGTAGCGTTTGCAAATAAGGAAACATGTATTTTTAAATAGGTCAGAATATGAAAAAGGTTAGACAATGTTTTTACCTAATGTACAAAAAAATCCTGCTAGATTAGTAAATGTTTTGAAGGTACCCAAACATTTTCCGGTGCTTCTGTTTTGAAATACATTATTTGTCTGCTTTCTGTTTTCTACTTGCTGCATAATGACATCTGCTGGAAGAGGAAGAGGTCACTAATGAAAAGGTGTTAACAACTGAGATACAAATTGAAATCCAATCTGGACAAACGTATGTTCCAATCTCTACCAGTTACTGCCTGGAAGCATCATGTGCACTAGATAGCTGGGTAGGTGAAAAGAGTATAAAGAAGTGGTACCTAAAACATGTGGAAGTGGTATTTAAAATTGCTAGATAAAGAGGATATGTTCTATGGGCTGGGATTCAAGTAAGTTTCCACAGAAGTATTCATCAATGGTGGGGAAAAGTGGGGATTTTGTATAGTAGCTTTACATTTTAGTCTGCAAATGTATAGGTCATTGCTTCTGAGCAGGGTCAGAGAATTAAAATAAATGAGGATTATTTATTTATATTCTTATAGAACCTAGAGCCCCCTTAAGGTTGGGGCCACATTGTGATGTACAAACATATAGTTCCTGCCCGAAAGTGCTTATAATCTAAATAGATAAAACAGACAGACAGTGGAAAGAAGGAAGTTATCAGAATCACAATGTTGCATATGGGAACTAAGGCACAACGAGATTAAATGACTTTCCCAAGGTTATACACGAAGTCTGTGGAAAAACAGGAATTAAACCCAGATCTCCTGAGTCCCACTCCAGAGCCTTAGCACAAGATCACCTTCCTCTCTGCAACACCAAGCTATTTTTGTGATTAGAGATTGAATAGAACTGAGAGAAAGATATAGTTTAGAATGACCACAGAGAGAAAAATGCAGCAAGAGCATTTTTGAGTAGTTATTAGGAAACGATAGAGACAGAAGGAGACCAGCTCCTGTAGCTCATTTAGAGTTCACTATGCCCACATAAATATCCCACAATATTCTTTGTTTTCTTTTTGCTTTTTCTTCCTAGCACTGTAGTGAATTTACAGTAGTCTTTTAATTACATTATATGCATCATTTTTCTGTCACTTGTGAGAGTACAGTATATTCTCCTTTCATGTGTTCAGCCCCCAAGTTTGTTACTTCTCTGTTGAATTGTTTAATAGTGATCAGGGAAGCACAAAAGGTTCACAGTTCAGGTACAGTTTGGATATGTGCTCCTATCGCCCCCAAATATCCACATTTTATCTCATCAAATCTTGTCTGAGATTGACCTCACACATTTTTGGTCTTCAAGAGGAAACCCAAGCCTCTCTTTTGTGCCTACATCTTCTCTTAATGTTTCCAGGGGAGACTCTATCCAAGAAGCCATTTTGTTGTGGGTGGGAAGGTTTGGGAGGCCATGACTTTTGATGTTTCACCACATAAAATGGACAAATCCTGATGCCAGATGCTGAGGAAAGGTACAGAGGAGATCTTCTTAGCCCACAGAATAGCTCCAGAGACATTTGTGGAAGCTACTTCAGCCCAATGGCTGACATAGCCCACACAGCATATTATGTGGCCTCCTCACCATGGAGAGTTGAAATATTGAGCAAGTAGTGGATTCCCTCTGGCACACTCATGCTCTGTCTCTTCCAGTCCCCTGTGCAGTAACACACAAAGAGCTGTAGGTCTCCCCCAACATAGAGCACCCGCCTTACATGGTGGAACTTTACCCTTCTACTGGCCACAGGAGGACTAGGTTAGTTTTGCCACTAAGAGCTCAGTGATGTTTTTTAACTGAGACAAACAAACAGCTTGAAAAAGTCAATGTAACACTTCTTGTAGTGAACTAAGTTCTGAACCCAGTGAGCAAAAGGTGTTTTCAGAGTTACTTAACACTGCTCTGTCTTCACACTGTTAATTAACAGTTGCTGCTATGTTAATACTTTTTATCAAAAAATTCAGTAATATATAAATAAAATGGAATGCATGGTTACCAAAAAAAAAAAAAAAAAAAGGTAGATAGAGCGGAGCTTAAGATAAAACATTAAAGGTCAGAAATACACAGAAGAACAATAAACATCTCAGTGATACAGGAAACAGTATAATGAAGAGAATATATACTGTACTACCAATAGAAGAGTAGTAAACACCACAGAGGTATTAATCAAGAGGGATCATGGTTGATGACTGGATTTGCCTTGAGATAGAGTGAGATATAAGCCTATCTGTGTAATATATTTCTGTTTTTAATGTTGTTATTTACAGCCATTGAAATGAATATTTAATAAAACAATTAAATACTTTATCTCTTTTTGGATACAATATAATGATTAAAAACACAGAGGGAAAGGCCCATCACTAATATTTCATATTTGTGGGAACATTTATGAAAGTGTTGGACATCAAGCCTGAATTACTGTTGAAAGCAAATAGAGAAACAAGGTCTCAAAGCGCTTAGATTTTTCTTATATTGCTTTCATTGTTACTGTATGCTCTGCAGCAATGAAACAGCTGATAGATTAAAATTCCTCAAATCATATAATTTTTAATGTTTCCCTTAAAGAGTGACTTTTTTCCATTAGGTTGTTGAACAGAGATTTAATTTCTCCTTTTTGGTATTTTTAGTTACTATGATGTGCCAGGATTGAGGGGTCCATGAAACTTAGATGTCTCCATTTGGTACTTCCCTTTTTATTCCTTATCTGTCACTTACAGCTGTGCTCTGTGCTCTTTCCCCAAGGGCTTTTGTTTTTCCTCAAAAAACAAACCCAAACTCAGAACTAAGTAAGGACAGAGACAGAAAGAGGTGAAAAATGAAACCACTACGCTCATGATCAGGAAGTTTCTGAAACACCTACTTAAACAATGCTAAATACTACTAACCCTCAACTTCACACAGCTGACTGTGTTTAAAGACATGCAGGAAATGATTCAGCACCTCGCATAAGCCAGGCATTTCCAAAGGGCAAATGATGGAAAGTCCTTCAGAGTTGAAGGTGCATCATTAGAGGATGTGGGTGGTACAGCAATTCCATAAATTGGCCTTGATCTTTCTTCTTTAGGAACCACCTGAAAGTAATTTTAAGCCAGCGAGAGGTGACAAAAATGTGTTCAAGGGCAACCAGTCTAAATTTAGAAAGGAAAAAAAGTTAGGTCATCTCAGGCTGCTTGCTAGTGTGCTATGATAATCATCCTACTTTAATAGACTCACATAAAGAAGGAAACAGCAGAAGATTAACAGGGGTGGTTGCTACCAGTTGTAGCCAAGAAAAGATTGTTTACAATAAACAATCCAGATTTTTCATGTGTGCTTTGTAAATGACGCAGATGGATACTTAACCTCCAATCAAGCAGTTTAGCCTTTAAAATGTGAGGCATGACTTTAATCAGGCCTTATCAGCTCTTTCCTAACTGGTCAAGGAAGATGCCAAAAGAAGCATTCCTTATTCAATGTTTGCTTTGGGGGCTCTCCAGCACTAAAGAAATAAGTAGCCAGCATTAAACATAAGAAGGGATCTTTTTTCTTTTTAATTTTGAAAAATGTCACCTTAAATTCACAATTGTTTATGTTATAAAAACAAACATGCCAGTGCAGATTTGGAGTCCAGTATGAATATTTCCTTTCTAATGAGACAGTACATTCAAAGGAATATAGTACTTGACAGTCCCTTGCAAGCAAAGAAGTCCATTTTTCCCCATCCCTAACATACTTTTGCCTCAGTGTAAGACAAGAATTATCATTTCACAAATGAAAGTTTCTCAACAGAGTTGAGAAAATCATTTTTAATTGCTGTCCGGTTAATGCTTTTGAAGAATAACATGTGGGAAAGAAGGTGAGAAAATTGAAAGAATTACAGACAATTCTTGAATTAAATGCTATATTTTTGTTTGTTAGGTATCAATATGCCCTAACACTGTGAATTTTAAAACACTTTGTATGTGGACACATCATGTAGATTCTGATTAATGTTGCTATTCTTATTAATGTAGGCCATAATCCTTCAATAAACTCTATTTGATTGCATGCCATTGACTCCAATGGAATGCCCCATGTCTATTTTAAAAAAATCAAAAGTGGCTTCCGATTATTTTCCATAAACAGGGACATGTGGATTTGGAGAGCTAGAGCTCTGACCCATATGTATCACCAGTTAGAATAAACATGTGCTGTGAAAATGAGTGTATCAAGAAGGTTCAGAAAAGTTAAATTGAACAGAGGCAAAAATCAATATAAACAAATGGTGATTTTTAATAAGAATGTGTTTTTTAAATGAAGTGCCATTTATCTCATTTTTGTCTTTCAGGCATTAATAACTCACCATTACTAAAATAATTAATTACTAAATTGTAAAAAGAAAAATTAGTGGTAATTAATAACAATGCACTTACTGCTGCAGAAATAAAAAATTACCATTAATTTCTCAATATTAAAATTCACACTTTATTACACTCCATTGGTGTTTTCTCTTAGTCTCCTCAGCATTTCTTAAATATATCACTCATCAGAGAAATTTATAACAAAGTAAATGGGCCAAATTAATATCTGCTCTAACCCCACCAAAGCCAATAGCATTACACCATGGATGAATGTGGTACAGTGTATTTTCACTGGTAGTTACTAAGCATAATTTAATCATTGTGCTATAGCCTTTTATTTAACTTCTCAGTGTTTGGACTATTAATTATTAGTAACTGGAAATATAATTTATGCAGGAGTCAATTAACCTCAACTTATCTGTATACTTTTCCTTCTAAAAGAACTCTATGTAATAAAAAAGAACTCTACAATATTGCACTATGTAGTTTCAGCAAAAGATATTACCATACCTATGTAAGTTTTACAGGTAAAACTGGATTAGCTATGCAAATATTGTCTGCACTGTGAAAGTTTTAGCAGAAATATATTTAAAGTTTGTGTATCAGGAAAAGAGGATGAAGGGAAGTCACCCAGGCCAGACTCTGCAATGAAAAATAGGTATTTTTATTGCTACGATATAGTTATTGAAAGCAATGCACAAAAGCAAACTCTTCCCCAAGATCATTTCCCTTTGTGATTACATGGCCACTGCTAACTCTCTATTACACGGTTGTCTTCTTATATGAACTTTTCTCCTGTATACTTTTCCTGGGTCTGGCCTTTTAAATTTGATGGAGCCAAAGAGTGGCCACCCTAGGGTGGCCATTTTGCAACTGACTGCTGCAACTTCTTTCCTTCTAGCTGGTAAGTCCTCTTAATTCCTGTTGTGGATTTGTTTAGTTTCCTTTCTTATTTCTGAGAGGAGTGGCACAGTTTCCTTCTTGAAGTGCCTACAATTATTTTTAACTAATTTCTCCTAGCACTGGTTCAGGGCAGTTATTATATTACCCCATTTCATACAAATGGAAGCTGAGGCTGATATTAAGGGCTACGCTTTCAAAAGTGGTCTAGTTTTGGATGCCTCCGATTTGGGGCATCTACTCAGAGCCATCATGGGAATGATTTTGTCAGAAGTGTTTAGCACATCCAACTTCTTTAGATGCTACTAGGATTGGTAGGTGCAAATTACATCCTGTGTGTCTGAAGTTTGACACCCAAGATTGGAGACCACTTTTGGCAATCTTGAGCCCACCGCCTGCTTTTTAGAGGTGCTGAGAACCCACAGCTCCAGTCCATTTTGCTTGCATTTAGAGGTGTCCCTATCTCTGAAAATCAGCCCCTAAGTGTCTAAAATGAGATCCTTGTAATGATAGTACACTTTTTGAAATGTAGACCTATATAATTTGCCTGAGGCTGTGATAAAGCTATGTTCCCTGCACTCAGAGGTTGTAATTGCAGTGTGTGTAGACATACTTGCACTAGATTTAATCTAACTAGCTCTCATACCAATAGCGGGGAAGCTGTGGCAGCGTGGATTTCAATGCAGGCTGTACAAGCCCACCCAGGTCCCTGAGTAATTACTTGGGTGGCTATTCTGCATTGAAGCCTGTGCTGCCACAGCTCCACTGCTATCAGTATATGAGCTAGCTAGATTAAAGCTAACTTGGATATCTCTACCTGTACTGCAGTCCCAGCCCCTGATTATGGTATAGACAGATCCTTCATCATCTTGTGGGAGATAGCGTTCAACTCCCTGATCACTGCTCTAGGACCCCTAGTAAATTACACCAAGGTCTACTGCTAGCCTGAAAGGAACATGTTTGTAGATGGATTTTGGTGGTCTTTGAGTTTTGCAGCCATGTGAAGGCTGAATAGAGGGAGAAATTGGAAGCTAAGCCTGTCTCCTTTTTATATGCTGTACATGGGCTTTCTGAGCAATTTGACATGGAGGCTCCTGGAGAGTTTGGGCTACGTGCAAAGTATTTTTATATACCTTTTCGGATCTACCAGTGCAGCTTAGAGACTGCTCTTTGTGTACAGTGTGCTGAAAGGACTGCGGGAGGCTGCTGCTCCCATGAAGAAACTGACTCTCTGAGAGTTTGGAACAATGACGATATTTTAGTTAACGCAATGATTTTTAAGAAAGTCGTGTAATCATCTGGAGCTTCTATGCATTTCTACTGTAATCGGTTTGGCCCTTGACATACTGTTATTCAGACATGCATTGAATGTTTTACCTGCCCAAGTTTGACTTGTCCCATTTGTTTAATCGTAACTGCCCCTGTATTCTTGCAAGTTTTCATCGTTCTGTATAGAGCTATATTTGAACTGCAAAATATTGAATCTGTGTGAACAGTGAATATTGGGAACCAGATTAATTGATGGCTAAACATGGAAAGTGCAGTACCATTTCTAGCATAACCTTGTGTAGTACCTTAAGTTTTTCTGTGCTATGAAAATGAACTTTATGATCACTCTAAGCTGGTTTTATCTCCTACTGATGGAGCATAAGGAATACAATTTAATCAGGTAACTCTTGGTCACACTGCAACTCACTGCTCTGTACCTTATCCAGATCTGTTTAGTCAAATAAGTAGCTACTTAGTGCCTTATCATCATTTTTTCAAATTTTATCTGCATCTTAAAGTTAAATGACAGCTCATGGAGATATTTGGTTTAATATTCTGGAAAACCTCACATCCTGCCATATAAATGAGAGCATTTGCTGACCTTTTTTGCCCTTGATAAAGGCCATTGCTTATTGGTTGGTCCTGGAGCTTTGAACGGATACCATACAATAAAGTGCAATGTGTGGAGCTAGATCTTTGTATTTTAGGGTGCTGCGAGAAGAATTTCTGTAATTAGAAATACAATGTCTCTGCAAGACTAGGAATGAAGCAGGAGGAATATTGTGAATCATTATTCTAAAAAGTTGCCTTTTTTTCTTTTTGCAAATTGTCCCCAAACTACTTACAGTTTTCTAAAATGCATTTATTTGAAATTGCTCACTGAATGAATAGTACAAATCATGTTTGGTTGTAGCTCTTTTTTTTAAGCCGTTTGTTGTAAGTATTCAGTATTTGAAATTGCACTTAATTTGGAAGCTCTTTGGGGCAGAGGTTTTTTTTGTGTTTATGGTACCTTGGACATTTGGGTCCTGGTTCATAACTAAGACTCCTGAGTGCTTTGGTAATACACACAATTAATAAATATATAGTATTCACTGTGTGCCTTGTTTTTTTTCCTTTTCAAGTAAAAAAAAAATACGCACCATCAGTTTCCCCTGGCACGCTAAGTGACCTAAAATTGGTATGCTGGAGCCTTTGTTTCAGACTGCATATCATTAGAGCAGAAGAGATTGTTATGCACATGTGACCTTTCACACCCATTTCCAAATATGAGGAAAGAGTGAGGCACTAAAACATCTCCAAGCCAGGCAGCTGTAAGATGATTTAGAATTTAAAGAAGTCAAGGACAACAGAGAGTAGAGTTTCTGTTCTGTTTCCTGACCCATTACCCTCCTGATTTGCTCACAGTAAGTTCTTTAGCAGTGCTAGCTTTAATTATTTAAAAAGTTTAACTATCTCCAGGAGACAGCAAGAACTTAAAGTGATTACATCAGTGGTACGATGGAGCATATGAAATATGTGGGCTGAGGAGTATGTGGCACTACCCACCTAAACCAAGGTATGAAGACTTAGTTCATGTTTATGTGAGAGAGAGACGAGTTTCACTAGCCTCTGAACACAGCTTTACTCCAAGCCTCTCTGATGTTCTCATGCATGTGATCTGACAAGGGATCAGTTCAGTCTCTGAATATCCTGGAAAAATTAGTTCAGGAGCAACCAATCTATGATCAGTGTTTCAAAGCCCTCTTTATTTTGTGGAATATTAGCACAAAAGAGCAGCAATTCACGCTCATCTTAAGGTACCATTCCGGTATGCTCAACAAACTCAGCTCCTTTATACCTATTCATTTTTTCAGCATATTTTACCCACTCATCTATGTATATACTCACTGTTCCCCTCACTGTTGTATCTGAGTCTCTAGAGTCTCTATTGTCCAGCAAAACTTTCATTTTAAAACTTCAAGTTATGTTTAGTTTACAGGAGTAGAAAAAGAAGAAACCCAGACCACCCATTCCCAATTATTTTTTGCTTGCTTGTATCTTTTAAACACAGCCAATTTTTTTAAAAGAAAAATAAAATCCCTTCTGGAGCTAAAGCTTTATCTCCAAAGATTCTTCGCAAAGCAAAATCTTAAGCAAAATCCCTGTATAAACAGGGAATAGTGGAAGTGCTGATACAACCTGAATGTATGACTTATTGATGGAGAAACTTCCAGACAAAGTTTAGATCCATTCTTGTATTTTATCTTAATAAAGAGAACAATTAAAGGTTAGTGTTCATCTGTTTTGGAGAGTTTGAACAGGATTTTACTGGTCCAAAATTCATCAGTGGCAGTTTGGGTTTATCTGAACGTAGAATTTGGCTCTTTTTATTTCAATAATGGGACCCATTTAACATAATTTCCTGCCTTTGTTAAATTTGAGGTGGACACTTTGAGCTTATTCTCAGAGAAGTGTATAATATCGTCTCAATGATATGAATGCTTGTATCTGCATTAATATCTTTACTTACTTCAGTTCTTTAAACTGTTCAGATTAAGTTAAATGATGAGTATTGAAGAAATACAAGGCACTATTCTGGCTTTTTCATGATAAAATGCATAACTCATGGTAACAAAGAAAAAAGTTTTGAAGGCATGATAAAGACCAAACATCAGTCTAAGCAGCTTCTAGTCACCATCCAGAGCACTTCTTTGTAACTGTGCACCCAAACAAAGCTAAGCAGTTAAATTAACACAGGTATCAGCTAGAACAATAGTTGCCACAATGTACCTTGTCAGTCTATACTTAAATATTTATAGATAAAATAAATATAGTGGGCGCATGGTGTTCTCGTGATACCAGGCATAATCCAGTTTTCCCTTTAGTTGCTGGATTGAGAACACTGTGCAAAACACATATATAGCAGTATCCATTATGCCTTAGGGCTGGAGTTTGGTTTTGCAGGTAATTGCATGTTTTGCAATGATGAAAACCAAAGAGTTAATCAGGCAACTATTTGTGCAATGCTTACATGCTGATTGAAGCACCGATTATGCCGTTGTTACACATGCATATATTACAGTATATATATTACTTTATTATTATCATGTCATATCCTGGAGTCCATGTTCAGTTTTTACTCAGACTTTAAAAGTTGAAAGTTGACAGTGTTATCAAAACCTTTGATTTCAGTGTAATTATATTGGTGTTGCTTGCTTCTTAAACAATTTTACATAACATGAGCTAAGTTTAAACCAGTGTAGGGTGTACATAGACAAAGTTGCACCCGTTTAACTAAATCAGTGCACCATCACACCTTTAGTTAAACGTGAAATTTTTGTGTATCTCCAGGTCTAAGATCCCCATCCTTCAAGGATTTTCATGTGGGAGGTCCTTCACCAACATGGAATCACACTGACTTCCTTGGGGTTGTGCGTGGGCATAGAGGTCCCTATGTGTGGAGTGTGTTGCAGGATAACCTAAAA
Source organism: Dermatemys mawii (assembly GCA_007922305.1). Classification (NCBI taxonomy): domain Eukaryota; kingdom Metazoa; phylum Chordata; order Testudines; family Dermatemydidae; genus Dermatemys; species Dermatemys mawii. The sequence goes on along the minus strand of ML677332.1, from coordinate 47,962,464 downwards.
TATTTATTTTACTGTTCTTAAACTCATGCTATCACCATGGAGTCCACATAGCTCTGGGACAGTGAACTGGACTCCATGCTGGCACAAGCATCATCAGAATTGGTAAGAAAGTTCCAGTTGCAGAATGCATTTATGGGTGATGCAAAGAGCATGGCTTTATTTTCACATTTCATTCTGAGTTGTCAGTGCTGGCACTGAGTAAAAACATCTATATATTTGTAAATTGAACAAATTTTTCCTGAAAATCAGTGAGAGATAATAAACATGGAACTCGCAGTATTATTTTCACATAGTCACTTTTCAGAGTAGAACTATTTGTAAGTACATTGATCTATAAAAGATGTCTGGGCAGTACAGTTCTGACTGCTGATGGTGTTTATTTACTTTTAAGGGACAAGCTCAGTCATTAAATGTTTTAAGATATGGTATTGCCCAAATGTAATACCAAAGCAATACAAACAGTCAAGTAAGACAATTATAAGATTTTCAGTGGGGAAAAAATATGTGAAGCTCGGGTTTCACTTTTGTGTTACAATCAGTTTTTTTAACCAGCTTTTATTAAACTTTGTTCAGTCATTTAAAAATTTTCAAGTAGGCACAGAGAGAACAATATTATAAGTAAAAAACTGAATGTAGGGGCCTATCCTGTTACTGATTGGACCAGTTCTCTCTACTGCAGAGGAAGTGGTAACAATGCCTCCCTAAGTTTACAAACACCTACAAACAATGCCTCCCTAAGTTTACAAACACCTACAAAAACAGCAGTAGTTGTCACAAATATCCAAAATAGCAATGGCCCCATGCACAGATTCCCTATGCAGATTGCACCCACCAGAAACATACTGCAGGAGACACTGACTGTGTCAGAATTAGGTTTGGAAGGATTAGATTTTTATTGGTAAGTGTCAGTAAATATCGATTTTTACTGTATACGCACACAAACTGATGACAAAATATTTCCATCAATAATTGAAATTTACAGATAATGAGAAAAATGCTTCTTTGGAACTCATTAGAGTTTGATTTAAGGATATTTATTTTATATATTTTGATGTGATGTTGGTGATTTGTATGTTAACAGTTATAAAGTTTTAACTTTTGCCATTAAATAATTGTCTAACTCTCCTCCATAACCTCCTACAGTTTTGAAAATGTAAATTGATTAAAAAAAGGGGGGGAGGGGAGAAATCTTAAAACCAATAGTTTTTGTGACTGTGTAAATTTAAATTGATAAAAATAAAAAAGCTTAAAAATAAATATCAATATTCAATGAAATTATATCAAAAAATCAAATTCTGCCAAGCCTAATAGCAATCAGTGGAACTGGACACACAAGACCAGTGTTCCCTGGAGGGACTGTTGTTGAGGGGACACCAGTGGAACAGGGAATTCAGGGAGTTAGGCTGGAAGCAACTCAGCCACATGGACAGAGCAGTGCACAGATTTATATGAAGCTCAACTTAACCTGCGCACAGCACACTTTTTGTGAATGAAACAGATACTAACCATAGAGATATGGGCAATAGATTGATTGGAGAGACAAAGGAGCATAGGCAAATTGATCAAAGTCTTCATATTTTACACCATATATATTGCACTGCATGAGACATTATAAGGACAATATACATTCTTAGGCCTGGTCTACACTAGTGGGGAGGATCGACCCAAGATACACAACTTCAGCCACGTGAATAGGTCAACTTACCTGCCGTCCTCGCAGCGGTCAACAGCAGGCTCCCCCATTGACTCTGCATTGAGCCTTTTGGTGAGTTGGAGTTCTGGAGTCGACTTTGAGGACTGATTTATCGCATCTTGATGAGATGCGATAAATCGATCTCCAATAGATCGATCTCTACCCGCCAATCCAGCCGGATGTGTAGACATGGCCTTAGCTATTTTCACAATAAATTGGGTCAAAGCTATGCACCACAGAAGTTACTGTAACTGTAATACATTCATGTAGTTCAGAGTTTATTTGTCTGCAAACTTCTACTTAAACAGGTTCAGTGTGACTCCTAATATTAGACAGAATATTGTAGGGTTAAGCAAACAGCAAACTTCCATGTTATAAAGTGCTTAAAATTTGAAGAAAGTACATGCTGATGTCTGAAAGAACTATCATTGAAAATCTCTAGGTGGCACAATAAAATGTGATTTATGGTCATTTTTAACATTTTATCATAAAGAAACACTAAACAGCTAAGATTGAGATTTTACTTATCTGTTTATTTATTGTTTCAATTACAGCAGTGCCTAAAGACCCCGCTGAGATGGGAGCCCATTGTGCTAGGCACTGTGCCAGCATAATAATGGATGGTCCTAGCCCCAAGGATCTTGCAGTCAAAATAGCTTGCACAAAAGGGGAGAGGGCAAACAGAGGCACAGAGAGGGGAGGTGATCTGCCAAAGGTCACCCGCTGAGTCTGTGGCAGAACTAGAAAGATGACTTGGGAGTCATGACTCCGGTGCCCTTGTTTGTTAGATCATTCTCCCTCACCGAACAAATCTACTTTATCTGGATCCCTCTGAGCTGACTTTTGTCCACTGTGCTCTCGCTCTCACTTCACTTTTTCCTCTTTCCCATGTCTCACTTCCTCTGCTTCCTCAACCCTAACTCTCTCTTTCCTTTTTCTCTTTTCCCCCTCTCCCTGTCACTCCTACAGTATGTCTATACTATTTATTGTCTGTGGATTATTTGAAGTAATCAAAGTTTCTTGCTAATTGTTTAGTCTTGGGCCAGTGGAGAAATATTTTTTAAAAGTCTGAATAGAACTGGAGGCTGTTTGCAAGTAATGAAGTTATAAAAATTGAGTTTCCCGTGCTCTCATGTTTTTTAAACCGCTCTTAAGTGACATAATCTCTTATCTCCAGTGTGCTCAGGCATGTCCTCTTTATTGAAGTATGTAACACAAGGACAGCCATACTGAATCAGACCAGTGGTCTGTCTAGTCCAGAACTGGGTCTCTTACAGAGAGCAGTACAAGAAGATTTAGAGAAGGGGACAAGAATCCACATAGCAGATAATTACGGAGAAAGCTGGACAGAGGAGACATTTCTTCCAAAGCGGCATCATTTTGTGGTTGTCTTATGCCCTGATTTATGAATGTTTATATCTTCAAAAAATGATAATTATTATCCTCCTATTAGACGTGTGGCTGTTGAGATGGGATGTACCTAGTCCTTGGCTGGCAGGAGAAGAGTTAACCCCCTTCTACTAGAAAGGGCCACAGCTGTTTGCAGAGGCAGACAGGAGTGGGTGGAGGCAGCATGGCTCTAGGGGAGTTTTCCCACCCACTCCACATAAGAGATGTTGTCAGAAGACAGTAGAGAGGAAGAGAAGTGTGTATCAGAAAGAACACCCTCGAAGGGCAGAGGGACTATTTTAGCCCAGGGAGGGGGAAACAGAGAGAGAGGATTCATAAAACTGTGAGCTGTGGGAAGGGTAGATGGACCGAGCTGAGAAACCCTCCTGACTAGGGAAGGAACTGATTGTGCTTTGGGTAGTTCATTTTCTCATGGCTTAATAAAGCAGACCCCAAGTGGAGAGAATTTGAATAGGATCATCTATTGAACAGCATGAGTCTTTCTGGATCATAGAAGGAGAAACTGAGAAATAGTGGCATACTGAGCCAGGGGAGGGAGCAGTACCCTGACATGGACATTCTATTTATCCATGTACATGTTTAGTCATTTATTAAATATTATCCGCTCCTGACCTCAGTGATATTTACTGGAAATTGTAAATATTACCTAATGCACTATGTCTCTCTAATATCCTGCAACTGACATGGCTACAACTATACCACATGCAGATCTCTGAGCCCCAATTTGAGTCCTTTAGCTTAACCAAGGGAAGACTAGTCTTGATATTTCTAAGGTAAAAATCAAGGAGAAAAAATATTTCAGAAAGAGGAAATATACTTTGCTTGTTTTTTTATATACTATAAAGATGCCAAAAGAGAGCATAAAGCCATTTCTTTTCTTTGTAGGTCACCTTGGGTCAGTGCATTACTGATTCCTCTCTTATATACAAATATCCTGAAGGTCTTCTGCCCTCACTGTTAGTTCTCAGCTAGGACGGAGAACTGCATTGCTGTTTATGTTGTTTTTTAACTTGTTTGATCAGTGCTTACATTATCTAGCCTTATAATAAACACAGTTGTAAATAAGCCTTGTTTTATTTATAACCAATGGATGTGTGGCTGCTTTAAAGGTATCAAAGATTAGTGTTAGCCAGAAAGATTTTCTTCAGGCATCTTAAATTAGGAAAAGTGTTACACCACTGTCAGCAGGAGGGGAGTCTAGACCTCTGTAGTTAAAGCAAGTAGACACTGGTGGCAGCAGAATGTGAAGGTGAAGACAACCTAATTTGTCAGGACCTAGCCAGTACATGTGGGGGACATCTATGGCAATATTGCTTCAGGTTAAGTAGTTGTAACACTGTGTGATGGTAGTTTTTTTAAAAATGATACACGGGGTATACAACTAATATTTTCTGTTTCTGATTTATATTCTGCCATACAGGGGTAAATATTGAAGTGTGGATATGTTAGGAGTATCAAAGTATGGATACGTTACATGCAGAAAACATTCATTTTTGCCGTAGAATTAGCAATTGCACATGCAAAACATGCATTTGTGTCCATAATTACTAGAGATGATCAAATAATGCAAAAGCACTCTCAACAGACCTTTGTTCACATTTCAACTAGATCGTCCAGGTGCACGCTTCTTTTTATTCACCACTCATGAATGTTTGCTTATTCAGATCTTTGTCTGCATGACTGTTTGAGGAAAGGCTGTCCTTAGTACAAATTCTTATATTCACTTTGCATAAACTAGTGTGTTCATTATGTTATCTGGCTACTTACATGGCCTTAATCACTGGAGTAGCCTTACAAGACCTTTGCAGAGGTAGGGAAGTACTATCCCCTCTTTTTACAGAGGGGGAATGGGAGCAAGGCACAAAGTAGATGAATGACTTATTCAAGGTCATGCAGGAAGTTTGTGGCTAAGCTGGGAAATGAACCCAGCTCCTTTGTGTCCCAGTCCACTGTCCTATCCACTAGTCCAGCCTTTGCTGCTGTGGGGGAAATGACCTTCCCCCTCCCCCACCATTTTGACAGATTCTGTCAATCGAAGTCATTCACTCAGAGTAGAATTTTCAAAAGTGCATAACTGAAGTAGAGCCCAAGTTCCACTTTCAATGGGAGGTGTCCTCCTAAGTCACTTAGGTACCCTTGAAATCTCACATAGACCTCTGTTCAACATGGCACTTAGGCACATGCCTGAATTTAAGCACATAAGTAATCCCATTGATCACAAGCATGCTTAAAGTTAGGCACATGTCTAAGAACCTTGCTGAAATGAAGCCATAATGGGGAATACCTCTAGTACCACTCAAAGTTGTCAGACTCTGGGGTGAGGGGAGGAGGGAGAAGTGTTTTCAATTTGCCTACTGCAATCATCACTAGCCGCCTTTTTAAAAAAAATGTATACTCCAAGAAGCAGAAGACAATATCTACCAAATGAATGGGAGGATATATCAAGTGGAGTCCTGCATGGGGTCTTTCCTATGTCTGGTACTGATCAATATATTCACTGTCTTGGATGATGGAGTGGATAGTATTCTTATAAAAATTGTGGATGATATGAAGCTGGAAGTGTTGCAAGCCCTTTGAAGGACAGGATTAGAATTCAAAACAACTTTGGCAAATTGGAGAATTGGTCTGCAATCAGGAAGATGCAAAGTGCTGCACTTAGGAAGGAAAAATCAAATGCACAACTGCAAACTGTGGGTAAGCGGTAGTACTGCTGAAAAAGATCTCGGGATTATAGTGGATCAGAAACTGAATGAGTCAAAGGGATGCATTTGCGAAACACACATAAACATAACCTGGGATATGTGAACAAGAATGTCATATGTAAGGCATAGGAAGTAATTGTCCTGCTCTGTTTGTCACTGGTGAAGCTCAGTTGGAATATTGCATCCAGCTTTTGGAGTCACATTTTAAGAAAGATGTGGACAAACTGGGGAAGAGTCCAGAGAAGAGCAACAAAAACTATACAAGAGTTTAGAAAACCTGACCTATGATGGTGTATTTAGTCTTAAAAAAGAAGACAGCGGGGGAGCTTTGGGGTGCGGGGGAGTGACCTGATAAGTCTTCAAATATTCCAGTTAAGGATTTTTATAAAGAGAGGCGTGATCAATAGTTCTCTATGTCCATTGAAATTAGGACAAGAATAATCAGTTTAATCTGAAGCAAGGCAAATTTAGGTTGGGCATTAGAGAAAAAATTGTAAGGATAGTCAAGTATCGGAACAGGCTTCCATCTGTTAGACAGATATCTGTCAGGTCTGGTCCAGATATACTTGGGCTTGCCTCAGTGTGGGCAGGGGGGATGGAATAGATGAACTTTTGAGGTCCCTTCAGCCCTATATTTTTATGATTCTGTCACTTTGGTGGATAATCCAAATTTAAATTCACACACCATAAATAGTAAATTGCCCGTAATGAAAATGACTATTTTGTGAACAATCCTTATGCTAACATTTGTTCATTCTAACTGTTCAAACCCTGCTGACAAATAATGAAATCAGTATTTTATGAGCAAAGAGAAAGGGCTCAGTTATTGGACTGGTTACACCAGTAACAGGTTTCCTTTGTCTAGCCAGTCCAGATGCTATGGCAGTAGCTCAGAGACGGTTTATCTGCCACCTGGGATCATCTTGTTGGGTTGGTGATGATTAACAGTCACACCACCTGGCCATAATGAAGGCGCTGAACCTCAGTTGTAGCCAAGGAATGCATAAACCGCCTCTAGTGTGGGTGCTTCCCAATGCTGTATTAAAGCTGATTTTGAGCCCAGGTTGCATAGCTTTGGGAGCTGCTCTGAACAGACACTGACTCTGAATAGCTTCAGGGGGCTGAATATACATGCCAGGGAGCTGAGAGAAGTCCCAGCCATGTCCCCCTTTCCCCAGCTGTTCCCCCTACACCAATAGCTGATTAAGGGGTGACCTTAGAGCTATTATGCTGGCCACATACCACATGAGAACCCCAACACACAGAGAAGCCCAGTCACTGTTTCAGTGCTCCTTTCACATTCTGGACATCTGCAAAAGAGAACACAAAATCAATAGTTAAAGGTTACATAGTTCTCGTGCACCCGTCAACTAACCGCTCTCAGATTTCTCTAACTTATGCTGTGGAGTAGGAGACAGACAGACCCCCACAAACTGCCCAGGAATACAGGGAGGCACAGAGATAGATTAAAGCCATCTTTATACTCCCCCAGTGAGTTTGTGCCAAGCAGGATCCAACCTCTGGCATCTCTATGTGTTTCTACAATGCACAGGAAAATTGAATCCCTATTGTGATTTGGAATCATTGGGGCTCTACATCAACACGATAACAGCGAATTGGGGATAAAGCCCACCACTCTTCTCATGATATTTATCCATTCAAAATGGATTGCTTCTCAGACAATGGCTATCAGCCATGTTGTATGCTACTGTTTCATACTTAGTAAACTACTGCTATCCTGATCTTTGCTGGAACACTGTTGCCAGCAGAGCTCCTATCTTATGACAAGCTTATGTTGACTTCTTATTCTGACTAGAAGAAGTGAAATTACCTGATTATAATTTCAAAATGGGTGAACTATTTGCTTTTTTAGACTACAATAAGATGTTTTCTATGGCCAGGCATCAAGTTGGATCTTTAAACAATCAAATTCAAACATCGGATTAAAATCCGTTCTAAAATGGGAAGCCTGTATGAGTGTATAGCATTCACAGGCCTTTGTTGCCTGAAAGATGGGACACAGTGTTAACAGATTCTGACTACAAATGCTTTGTAGCATGTGCAAAGAATGTGGTATACAAACACATCTGTCTTAGAGGTTGTGATTTCTGTATATTTACAGTAAGAAGCAAATCTTCCCTTAATTTGGTTGAATGAATGCTGTGCATTTTTTAGGTTGATCTTTTCTTTCCATTGCAATAATAGGAACAAGGAATACATAAATTGTGATGTGTGAAAAAAAACATATATAAAGATACAGGATTATATGGATATTTGCAACACTTGTCCCAGAAAACAGTTAATATAAGGTAGATTTTATAGCTTTATGTATTTGCACCTGTCTTTAAACATTAGCTGTGAACAGCTGCAAGCAAATTTCTATGTACTTTACTTTTAAATTCAAGCATGGTCCTTTTATATTAAGATTAAGATATGAGAGACCATAGACAGCTATACTATGGGCTTATGAAGAGTTTGATCCATCTTATGAAGAGTTTGAATGCAGTAGGGGTCTTTCCATTGTTTTAAATGGGTGTTGAAGTAGGCCCAGAAAGTAAAGTTAATAACAAATGCATATAATCTACTTTCTTACATATACTTTCATTTCCAGTTTTATTGCTGCTGTAGAATTTTTAGATTTCACCATATGTAGCTTTAATAGATGAAGTGTGTGAATAATATCCGAAGATTTCTTCCAAGCTCTCATTTTCCTCTTTAGGTACATGCTGAACATTCCCTGTGTGCAAAACTGTTTCCATTGGCCAAACTCTATCCAACAGAGCATGCATACACTCTTTGTTTAAAAATTCTGTTCCCTAAATCAGTCGGAAAGAGGCGAGCATTCATGTAATAGATGCTTGTCATCATCACCTTCTGCCTTCTCTGCCTCTTTCCCCATAGATGATCTATCATGTTCCTAAGCAGCACTGACTTAGAAAATAAAGATTCCTTGAGGAAAGCATCTACAAACATGTTCTGACCACCTGCCAAATATGGATTGCAAATGATAGGTTGACCTGATAAGGTTTAATAGGCCAAATCAGGTGCTATGGAACCTTAACAGTTACCATCCAGAAGCTAGTTAGCTGAGAGACAACCCACTAGACGATGAACTAGTTGTGACCTTTCCCCTTTTTTCAGATTCTCATATTTCTACAAAGAAAGAAGAGAAAATCATCAAGTAGCAATACTGTGTCAGGAGAGCAGGTTGTAGGCAGTCAGGCCTGGTGGCTGGAGCCAGAGGTTAATTCAGAGCCAGGAATCCAAGACAATGGTCAGAACTGGATTACTTTGAATCAGGGAAGGCAGGAGCAGGGCTGGTTCCCAGGCAGGAGCAAGGCTAGGAAATGACTGGAACAAGGCCAGTTGTAGGGCAGAGTTTAGGCTGGAGCAAGGCTTGGAGTGAGATGAGTAAAGAGAGGCATAGAATCCTTAGGCGTGTGCGCTGAGCAACTGTTGATCCTCTGCTGAGCTTAAGAGCAAGCCACCTGACTGCCTTAACCAATCAGGTGGTTCTGCTTGGCCCAGCTGCAGTCACTGGCTGCCTGATGATGGGGAAGGTGCAGCTGCAGGCCCTTATTTCTGACATGAAGCAAATATCGTCTAGTATCTTTTCAGTTAAGATAATCACTGTGTTTTTACAGCTGAAGGGGGAGAGGATTTGCCCTTTAAGTCAACTAAAAGCATTAATTCCTTATTGCTGCATTTTGCGGAGGGGAGGCCTTTAGCATCAGTCATAGTGTTTACCAGAGGAAATCCAAAACTATACAGCAAATATCAATTGAAGAGTTACTTAATCTATAGAAAAGTAACTGGGAATGCCTTTGTGTTTGACTGACGCACTGTGGGGAACTAAGAACTAGACTGACAAATTAGACAAAAGATATTACTAATCCTATTCACTGTATACTGTTACATATGTATGAAGTGGATTTATAACCAGTTTCTGAAGTTACTTTATCATCAGCTTCATTTGTAAAGAAAAAAAGTAGAACAATTTTACTACAGATGCTCTTTTGTATTTTGCTTCCAAAGTTTCACATTCATTTACCTGTGTTCTGTCTCCCGCTGATCGAGGAAATACCATACCAGAGCCTGCCAAGCAGCAGTTTATTGGCTCTGTTAGAATCACGTTGTCAGAACTTGCCATTGTCAGGTTTGCCTCGCCTGCCCAAACATCAGCTTAAGCAAGTGAACAGATATCTTGAAACCAAAATGCTTTCTGCCCAAATGTGTTAAATTAAGCATAGGCAAAAATGGCAGAGATATATTCCTCTTGCTCCATGATTTGATCAAATATCAAAATGTACTGTAAGCATTCACTTGACTTTCCATTTAAACACCCAAGTATCAAAATGAGAGGTATACCCCATAAGTTAGATAAACTTTGTGTGGTGGAGGGGACACATGCGCACACTCACAATGTGGAGCTGGGTGCTATGTATCTATCGCACTGTATATGCAGATTATTCATTTTAGGTTACTATCCTGCAGTTCTTACTCAGGCAAAGTCCCCATTGAAGCCATTCGGAGTAGGGAGTTAAGAATTTAGCTCTATAAGGCCCTGATTCTAGCCACATTGAAGCCAATGGAAAGATTCCCTTTGATTTCATTGGGCTTTGGATCTGGCTCGAAGTTTACAGTGTTTTATAACTCCACAAAAACGGTGTAAAATTTTCAGAAGTGACTTAGGAGCCTAAGTCTCAAAGTCAATGAGACTTATGTTCCTGCATTATTTAAGTGTTTTGGGTCTTTTTGCTCATGGTTTCTCCCTTCAGGATCTTGTATAGATGCACTTGCTATCCAGTGCTACTGGTGGTGATGGAGGCTGGCGGGGGGACGGGGGGGAAGGAAGGGAGAAAGAGTGATAACCCGATGGTCTCTGTGTTAGTAGATATTCCAGGTGAGATTTAAATTGGTGTCTATCAAAGTTCAGCCAGATGAATTCAACATCAGTGCAAGCACATTACTCACAAAATGCAGTGCTGCCTTTTTTTCCTGAAAAGAATCCCAATCACTAAATCAGAAACAACTTAGTTTTCATGAAGCAGCCCCGTCTTGGTTCATTTTAAAGATAATTAGAATTACATACAGTATCACCAAAATCGCTTATTGCTTTGCAGGCTGTTCCAAGTAGTTCTGAAAATGGGGAAAATGTGCAATTTTAGGTTCTCATCCAGATATCTTTGAAATTGCTGCTCTTTACAAGATGAACCTCTTTATCTATACGTACTGTGAATAAAGGAATGTGGGTTCTGTGGATTCTACTTTGTCAGCCCAAAAAAATGAAAAAATAACTGTTTTTTTGTCCCTTCAATAGATTGGGTAGGGTATTGTGTTCATTGTTAACATGGCATATAGCACCCAGAATCAATATGACATCCTGAAACTTCCTCTAAAATGCGGTTACGTAGAAACATTTATGTCTTACATGATTATGCCTCCAAGACATGTGATAACATTTGCTCAGTTTCTTTTGTTTTCCTGTTAACATTTTCATTTAAAAGTTTTTGATAATTTTCTGCTCTCTCTCCCTTCTTTGTGTTTTTCATGTACTTCTTTTTCAGATAGTCTAGCTGAATTAACTGAAGAATAAAACTGTATAATACAGTCTTATTATAAGCAGAACAAAATGAAGATGATCTGATGAGATAAATCACGAAAGGTTAATAGCTTTTTTAAAATCAATCTTCCTTACAGAGGAAAAGGGTAAATGGCTTAGTGGATGAAACATTGGCCTCTCACCTTTGTGGCCATAGTTCAAATCTAAACTATGAAGGCCCGGAGTTACTTGAGTTTATTGGACTGAGATCAGTCTCCAGTGGGCAGGAGTCTGCATTACAAGATTCCTGCAAGTAATTTGCCACATAGGCGGTACTGATGCGTGAAGTTAATATAATATAGTTGCATGTAATTTGCCATATAGGCGGTACTGATGCGTGAAGTTAATATAATATAGTTAATTATGAAAAATATGAAACTTTTAACAGATTAGAAGAGAAGTTAATATAATATAGTTGCATGTAATTTGCCATATAGGCGGTACTGATGCGTGAAGTTAATATAATATAGTTAATTATGAAAAATATGAAACTTTTAACAGATTAGAAGAGAAGTTTAATAATTATAACTGATCATTTTTAATGTCAAGTTCAGTCAAAGAAATAAATTATCTGAGCTGTTATTTTAGAAAATAAAATAAATGAAGTATCAGGAAGTTTAAGCAAAAGTGGGGAAAATTAAAAGTAAACAATATTTTAGCATAATTTATTAGCATACTAATTACATTTTAATCAGATATTAGTTTGATATGTGTATTCCCATCAGTCATGCACATGCAATGACTATTAAATGGACATCTTTCTGATTTAGCTTTAATATATTTTTAATAGAAAAGTACCGTGGGCTTTGAATAGAATAAGAGCAACCCAAACTGTTTGCTGAATGAACACACATGGCACAAGAAATTTGTCAGTTAAGGAAACTGTAGTAAGCTTGATTTTATAAGTAAAGATATGTTCCCTTAGTGTCCAAATAAAAGCAGAAATTCTTTATCTTATGAGAGAGTTATTTCCTAAGACAATACAATGTTGAAGAATCCTTTTATATGAATGGGAAAGGAAAGTGTTTTTGGTTTAGTTGGTTAGCTTTTGCAACTGGATGCATGAAGTCTGCAGCACAGGTGTGTGTTGTGAGAGTTGTGTGTGTCTGTGCGTATGTCTGTATATATATGTAATCAATCATGCATCACCATGTGAATGTATGGTGTCTTTACAGACAAAAATAGATACAATATCTATTAAGTATCTATTTTTTGTCTGTAAAGACACCATACATTCACAAGATGATGAATAATAGATACGTAATATTTTCTATATGTATTATATATTCCAGAACTTAAAGAATGGGTTCATGCTAAAATGTTTATCCTCTCATGACACTTCCATACTCATCCCAGTGATTTATTTACGATCATTGTTTGCTGCTAATTCAAGCCAAATGCAAATCCCCTTGTTTTGATCAAAGCATTTTTTCTTGCCCAAGATTGATGGATGGCTTTGTCATTTGTGAGGTAATATGTTAAAAGTCATGAGTTAATATGTCCTGTGGAACTCGGTTTTCCTCTCATCTTCCTTTCTCAAATGGGTGGGGAGAGAAAGCAACATTTCTTTGTAATACCCATTTGTACCTAAATTAAAACTGTGTGTATGCGTGTGTATTCATATATACACGCATAGTCACCTTTAAAATAATTTTATATACTAAAAACCTTTCTGTAATAATCTATCTCTGCCTAAATCAAGTATTATTATTATCCCTTTTAAATTAAACTATCCACAAAACATGCATTTACTTTCAGTTATAGAAAATGCTAATAATGCTTTTAGAATGGTCTTTAAAAACTCTAATTATATCATTTAAAAACCGAGAGACCAAAGGGCAAACTAAATTCTCCTAACATAAATCAGACTTTTTTATTTCAATGACTTTAAAAACCTCAAATGCAGTAATTTTAATAGCAATGAAAGAATGAATAAGTCATAACTCCGCCTGATCACATAACTGTCTATAACTGTTATTAAATGCTCCAAAATAAGTGAACTCATTATGTTTCTGCACTGCTTTTAGCTAATCTAAGATTCTGCTCACTTAATCATGCAGAAGAGGCTTTAGCACAGTTTTAGACCCTCAGCAAGGTCACCTCAATGCCTCTTTTTCTGTTCTACGCTGATCATTTAAGAACAGTACTTTGACCTGAAACTGATGATCTCTCATATAAGCGTGAATGTTTAACCCCAAAGGGTTATGTTTCAGATGTACATTTGTACAGCCTATTGTCATATTTGCTGCAAACTGAGCCAGACACACTTTTCAAGAAAGGAGGAAATGCCCATCAGAATTTGTAAATGTCGTGTGCATGATGAAAGTACACTTTATGATACCTTCAGAGCAGTGATTTTTAAAACTCGTGATCCCACTATGAACTCTTTAATGAGTTCCAATTGTCTTTAAAGGTATGGTGATTAAATGCTGTTCTTTACTATATGTTTCTGTCAAGCAATATATAAACCTAACTTGTAGAATTTACCTAGTAATATAATTGGCTTAGGCATGATAAATGGAGCCCACTTTGGCAAACTTTACATACAGTAACAACTATAAATGCATCCAAAAGCTGGGAACTATATGGAATAAATATTGTGCCTTTTTTGTGCATGATGTCTATGCTACCAAACAAAGCATTTTTTAAGCTGCATCAATGCTATGAGCTAGCTAGCACTCACTGAGCTAGCGCAAAGATGAATAGCAATGTAGCTCCACTAGCACTGGCAGTAGCAATGGTGGCACAGCCAAGTACAAACCCACCTGAAACCAGTGAGCATGTACTCAGCCTGGATAAGCCATGCCAACGCTGCTATGCTACTATTTATACACCCCCTACCTCTCATTGAGCCAGCGCAAGTATGTGAATGTGAGCTGGAGATCATACCCCTCGCTCATAGGGTGAACATAGCCTGGATGTCAGAAAAGAGTGTCTTCAGAAACTTCTACTAAGCATCAAATTCTTCTCTTCTGAAATCAATGGAAAAACTTGGGGGAACAAGATTGGGCTCTAACAAATTAATCATAGACTAAGGCTGCCATTTTCTGATACCTGTGTGCATACTTAACTTGATACACCTGAGCAGTCCCATGGATCTCAATGAGTTGTCTTCACGTGAGTAAAGTTAAGCATGTGCATACACATTTTCAGGATTGGGGCTCAAAGGCCTAATCTTGCAAACACTCACTCCCCAGCATAATACTTACTGCTGCGAGTAGTCTGATGAAAGCCAATAGAACTACTCGCGGCAGCCGGGGCAGCCTGGTCGGGTTTGGAGGATCAAGCCCTAAGGGTTCAAGTGTGGTTTTTCACCACTGCCCCTCATTGGATCTCTGACTCAGAACTTATGGAGAGCAGCCACGCTGTGGCCCTTTCCAGGGCTGCAGCATTTGCTCAGTCCTATGCAGAGATGATGTGGAAAGGGAATTTGGGACCTGATGTCCAAGTGGCAGGATTTTCCTGTTGCCTTGCTCTGTTAGCAATTATTGGAACCCAGCAAAGAACTACAGCTTAATTATGGCTTACTTTGTGGGCCAGATGTAGTGCATTAGAATCCCCCTTCAGTAAAATGGAAGTGTGATTAGCATTCTGGCAGACGGAGCTAAGACTTGGGACAGACTAATCTTAAGAGAAGAAATATTAAAAGCAGCAGACAAGATGGAGAGTGCATATAGCTGTATTTTGGTCTACCCTTCTGTCCGTGAACCAAACCCCAGGAGGAGTGACTTTTTGACTCTGAGCTTTTTCTTTGGAGCTGAGTGGGGACTCTATCTCGCAGGCTAGCAACATTGTGTGTGCCAGACTTGCAGAGTCCTTGCCCCAGCTTCAAGGTCTCTAATTGTGCCCCAGCTTCAAGGTCTCTAATTGTGCCCAGGCTAGCAACATTGTGTGTGCCAGACTTGCAGAGTCCTTGCCCCAGCTTCAAGGTCTCTAATTGTGCTCTTTGGTAGCTATTCCCCACTTGTGCACCCTGCAGGATGGGCCACAAAAAGCCTTATTGTCTATGAATATGGCCGCACTATAGTTTTCCAGCACACTATAAGGTGAAGTTCACCCCTGTACACCACTAAGCCCTTTGCGCAGCGTGACCATAAATTAATAGTTTAAGTAATGTTAATATAATGCTCGAACTTATTTTTGGATAAATCTGTTGCTTTTTATTTTTAATATTTTAAAATAAAGGGAGTCACATTTTAACAAAAGGCCGTTTGGGCGGGGGGCGGGGAAACAGTGTGGAATGTGTTAAGATCTTTCTTCCCCCATTGCTTTAGGCTTAAAACTACAAAAGGAAGTTGTTATTTTTAAAAAAATTAACAAAGTAAATTCATTTAATTATGAAGAGGGAGAAAAAAGGAAAGGTAAAGAAAATAAATCCTAACCAGTGAAATGTTCCCATGCACAACACCACTGTGCTCCATGGAGTCTGTGTGATACTGGCACTCAGACTGAGTGCCAAAGTGTGGATCCAGTATCCTTTTCTCAAACAACCCCACATTTGGCTGCATCAGCCATCATACTTCCTATGCTGTTGACTAAAGCCATGCTAAGTGCCATTGCAAGGGTTGCATTGGTCCTGTACATTTTGGTGAATTTCACCCAAAAATGAAATTGTCTTTTTTTGCAATGGCGTGAGCCTTGGCTGTTGCTCAGCATCTTTTGGGATTAGGGCCATGATTAAGGAGGTCTAGATTGTACCATTAAAGTAATTCCTGAATGGAGAGCAGTTCTCCTGGTGGAGAACCAGGCTATCCTTGGGAAGCAGGCACTCAGGAAAGGATTGTAGCTAACAATGGCGGCCTTACTTCTGAGGCTCCCTGGGGTACAGCAGGAGTATGTAAGTGGCAGCATCATTCCCATCCTGTTTGGGATGATGGGCACCTACAGGGACAACTGAAGGTAGCAGTCCCTGCACTCCCTTAAACACAGCGACTGTGAATGTCCCTGGCTACACACATTGCTGAGGGCTAGGGCTTATTGGTTAGATTAGGCTTATGGAGTTTGGAATATAAGATCTTGAGGGCCTGGACTATCTCTTTGTTATATGATTGTATAATGCCCAGCACAATGGGGCCGTGGTCTCTAGGTGCTACTGTAGTACAAGTACATTATAATAATAACAATTAATAATTGCTTCTGCATTGGCACAAAGGCCAGAGGCAATGTGGCCTTCAACATTTGTGCAATGCTTTGACATCCTAAGACAAAAGGTATTTAGAAGTGCAATGTTATTAAAAGAATACTAGAAAGATATTTCCTGTACAAAATTGTATTTTGATACATGATGAATTAAATTTATTGCTGATCTACCTTAGAAAATGCATAGAAATTGTATCCCACACATTTCCACATGGGTGAAGAGTGTGCATTTTCAAGCACACACAAAAATTAATAGAAACAGACTGCAAAATAGCTGTTTGTGGGTATTTATAGCTGGACGTGAGAACAAAATAATAATATCTTAATATTATTTGCTTGGAGACAATTCATATTTTATTAAAATGTGAGTTGTGGCTTGTGCTATTTAGATAAATGGTTGAGACTTACTTATCTAAAACGAGAAAAGGAAAACTAAGTGTACAAACACAGATTCAAGGGAAACAAACTCAATACTGCCTGAGCATGGAAAGGAATTTACTCAAATCTTATTGGAGGGTCGCTGTAGACTTAGTCCCTTTTTTCTACATTTCTTTTTCTTATCTCAGACAAGGGACCTCAATAATGGAACAAAAAGGCAGAGGCTGAATTGTGTGATTGCAGATTGGTAGAGCCCCGTAGTGGTGTTGCTATCCTGTCCTGTGTTCTCTCTGTGAAATCAGGCCACAGAAACACTTAAACAAGTCAGGTTCATGCAGCATTGCTCTAACTATGGTAAATTGTTCTAACAACATGGTACTGCCACTGTGCAGTCCTGCAAAATCACTGCTGTGAGGAGAAAATCTTTTAAAAAAAGTATATGTTCTCTTCTAAACAGGTTACTTCCACACTATGAAAACAACATTTAGCTGCTTATTAACAGCAAAAGTCACATCTTCAGACTGAACATATAAGAGCAAAATATTACTATAAGGGTAACAGATAAAAAAAGTATTGACTAGAGACATACATGAACCAAAACTCCCGTCTAAACATCCTGAGCTTTGGACATGTTCCAAATCCATATGTGAGTCCAGATCAGAACATAAGCACCAACTCTGCAGATGCTCCGGAGCTGGAGCACCACAGAGAAAAATTAGCAGGTGCTCCACACCCACCAGCATCCAAGTTCCCCTCCCAAGCACGCCGCATTCCTGCTCCTCCCTGTCTCTTCCAGCGCTTCCTACCCCCTGCCACCTAACAGCTGTTTGATGGTGCTTAGGACTTTCCAGGAGGGAGGGGGAGGAGTGGGGATATGGCATGCTCAGGGAAGGAGGTGGAGAAGAGGCAAGGCAAAGGTGGGGACTTGGGGGAAGAGAGTAGGAAGGGGGTGGGGCTGGGTTTGGAAAAGGCAGAGTGGGAAGAGAACTTCAGGGAAGGGGTGGAATGAGGGTGGGGTGAGGTTGGTGCAGGGGCAGGAAGAGGTGGGGCAGAGGCCAGGGCAGGGGCACACAGGGCGGTCAAGCACCCACTGGGCAGAGTGGAAGTCGGTGCATATGGAGCAGAGTTCTGCCTTTATAATGTGTTCTATCTCTATTATTTATCAGATTAAAACACTGAATTTTGTGGTGGTCATAATCCACATTTTTTGCAGCTTGACACCATCTCTGAGATTTAGGAAATGTTTCAGAGATGATCCACGTGTAATTTTGCAAGCAAAAGTGCTGCATTCAGATAGCAATGATTTGCGAGATACTATCATTCATGCATACTTGGTCATCTGCCAAGTAGCAGTGATCATGTTTGTAAATCCCCACAGCTTAACAAATTTTAGCAAGCACTACAATGTGTAAAATGTGCTATAAAATTTTATTAGTCATTCATTATTATTCTCTTCAAAAAATTTCAGTCACTCAGTCAGGTAATAGAAAATAATACCACATGACTGCGTGAGCAGTCACAGAATATGAAGAACTGATACCAAATACTTGAAACAAAAACTTCATGACCAATCCATACACAGCAAATTATTTATCAGAATATTTTGCAGATACTTACGTCTAACAAACATAGTCACAGAAATCCGTATCGACTCACTCAGGAACCAAAAAAGTAATGGCCTGATCCCTTATTGAATTGATAGGAGATTCATAGGCACAGTATCAAGCCCTATATTTGTAATTAATCTTATTTTTACAGGTTTGGCCACCCCGGGCATGGCAGGGGAGAGGAAAGGGGAGGCAAAATTTCTGCCTGGACAACACAATAACTACTTGCAACTTTTTCTGCTAATTTCACAGACAGCTGAAGAGAGGCGTCATTTCAGAAAAATTCTAGTGGGGGGCAAAGTTTGCTTTCCTAATGACTATATCCAAAATCTGGGCATGTAGAGTGGGCAAAAATGGAAGACCTAATGGAGTGTATAGGCCTATGGAAATCCAGTAGTGGCGGGACCTGCCCGCTTTCCCCATCGCAACTCCTGTAGCTGAACCAAATAAATTCCCAAGTAGCTATTTGTGGGTCTTTAAAAAAACATAAATCTGACATTATATTTTTCAGATTTACATATTTTTTGTCACCTTTCAGGCCAATAACAGTACACGTGTGGAAGCATACTGTGTTACTGTGTGAAACTCCTGTTTGGAACTGCCAGATCTTGATTAAGATGCAAAATGTTTGTGTGGAAATATGAATCCATATAAAACCCTCCTTATTTTAGGCCTGCAAACAATTCAAAATTCCAACCAGGACCATCAAGGTTTGTGTGAACATTTCAAGCAGATTTTGGGCCCAGTTTTAAGTGAACCTAGGCTGATTTATATGCAGATCTCAGAAACCAGATGAAATAGTCATTTCTGACAGTTTCATTTAGATATTTTGCATTCATTTACTGCCAAAATGTAAAGCAAAGCTCACAGGCTACAAACCTATGTGGACCAGAACCAAAGAAAATACTCAAAGGTCCTCTGGGAAGTGAAACCTCACAGCACTAGTTGTTATAATATTGTACAATATGATGCAACGTGGTACAGCAGTCCAAGAACAGTATTTTCACATCTCCACTACCTACTGTATGCATTGGGTTAGCTGTTCAGCACCCAAAATGGTTTTAGCCAAAGTGTAAATATGCTTATTTGAAAAGGGACAGTAAGCTGTAGGGAAGATGACAACTGGCAAAATAAATGGAACGTACCATAACTATATAGTAAGAGGCAACAGAAAGGTGAATAAAGTGAAAAGAAGCAGCAGGAGTCAAATCATGTGATGGAACTTCCAGAACTGCAGAGGTCTCCTTATGTAAACAATACAGAGAGAGATACATTAGAAATACTTTGAAACACACTCCACTGAGATATAGATCAGGGAGGGATGACTACATTTTCCAAGCCTAGACCCACAAAGTATCTGACATACACTGCAGACAACTGTATGTTTATTTTAAAACTGTCAGTCAAATGGCAAAGAAAAGATAAAGAGAATGTGTCTTCAGCTGTGCCCTGTAGGTTTCTAGGCTTGGTCTCTGACAGGCTCAGCCAAGGGGAGCAAAAGTTTTGGAGGTCTTTAAGGGTATAATCATCTTTGTACTTTTATTTAAAAAAATAAAGTGCAAGGTGCTTCTGTAAAAAGCCAGAGCAAGAATAAATACTGATTTCTTGTTAGGAAATTTTTGACTAATTCTGACTGACTAATCATCTAAATTATGGACTAATTTACCAAACACTTTTTTAAGATGATCATTTCAATTTTAAAATAACACACACACACCCAGCTGCTGAACTGACAGAGTCCTATACATTAGGGTGTAGAGCTGTGTGAAACTTTCAGGCCAAAACCTGAAATCAGGAGAAATTTATTTTTAAAAACAAAATTCTTCAACATTCATAAATCTCAGAAGGGCGTCGGGCCAAGCAGCTCTTGCTAATATTCCTCTCCCCTTCATTTTCTCTTGACTGGCAGTAGTCCGAGGTGGATATCCTGTTCCCAGCTTGCTCCCTCCCAGAACATTAAAGGCTATTTGGCTAGCTAGCTTGCTTTCCCATCTGTCTAACTGTGGATGTGGTGGGAGGGGCACAGAGTGGGTAACCCTACTCCCCACTAAATCCGTATCTGCCCTAGCAGTATGGATCTTTCGTCACTCAAAAGTCAAAGATGCTACAGAGTGCAATGTGGGCTTGTCAAATCCCCAATCTCAGACTAGATTCCCTTGTATGCCAAGACACCCTTTGAATGTAGTGACCTATCTGTTGGCCTGAAAAAGACATAGGATGGAGGCAGCTAGATGGTCTCCTGAAGATGTAGGGGAGAGAGTAGAAACAATTACTAGACCCAGGAAAATGTCAGAAAGAATGGAAAGACCACCACAGACTTCATTCATATGCTGGGTGAAGGGGGGCTTTTTGGAGGTTGGGTTCAGCATAAAGAGAGAGTCATCCAAATGAGTTTTCCAAGTTTCGTTATGCACCTGATTAAATTCTCCAGATACTCATGGCTTTATTGAATTTCTGCTTACGTCTTTGAGTGTGGATGAATGGAAAATTACACAAACCACAGGAGTGTGGAGAGTCCTAAAACCAATGCAGAGCAAACCCAATGTAAAATTCACTGATTGAATCCAATTTTTTTTAATATAGTCTCACTTTGTGTGTGTCTATCATTTTTTTATGGATTATGCCCATTTATCTTTTAATAGGTCCAGTGATTTTGGTGAATAAGGTGGTGCACTGGCCCCGGGTGACTTCTACATTGGCTTGTACCACATAATAGGTATGGCATGAGAAATGCCAGTGTTGGTTCCTCCACACTGATCCATCAGTGAGCCTAAGTGTTAGTCAGTAAGGACAGTTTCAATTAGGGAGAGTTCACTTTGACTATTCACTAATTCAGATTCTTGGTGTGTGATTGGCTTACCTAAGTCACGTGTTACATCTTCTGTTCCTTACTAGATGGATGAAACTTTTACAATAATGTGCCGTCTGGCATGCTTTTTGGACTGCAAAAATTAATGAAAGTTTTGGGAGTCTGCAACATTTGCACAAATACCCAATGATCATTGAAATAAACACAAAACATATGACCCCAAGAATAGTAGAGGATCTAAGTCAGCCTGTTTGTTTGCCAATGTACTTGCAAATCTATTTTTTCATTAGTCAACCAGTTCCATGTGAGCGTAAATCTGTCTCCTTACCTGTGCTGTCAGTTAGTGTAAATTTGTGTCAATTAGTGTAAATCTGTGTCAGTGTAAATCTGTGTAAATCTGTCTCCTTACCTGTGCTGTCAATTAGTGTAAATTGTGATGGGGTATTTTGTGTTGTGGCCACCTGGCCACTAGGACCCAAAATAAATAAAGCAAGGTGACTTGTTCTCTGATGATCTGCTGGCACTCAAGTAACAAATTTTCTTTCCCCCTATCTACTTAGACCGCAATTCATTTTCTGGAATGCTTTTGACTTCAGTTGTCCTGAACTTCTTTCTGCAGGGGAAGAATTTGCCACAACAGGTTTGGTTAATTTTCAAATTTTTCTTTGCATTTTTTAAAAAATCACAAGAATGATCAAGCCTGTGCCAGAATAGAACAATTCATGAATGCGCTTGTGCATCCGCTGATGAGATCAGTCAGTTTTCTCACATGAAATAAAGAGTCAGATGCAGGGTATAATCATCATTCTAGTTCTGTTTTATTAGAATATCAGTGGAATGTGTTGGAATGTTTACTCAGATATGTTCCAAAGCAAAACTCCTCAGTGGATGAACTTTTAAAAAGATGTCAGTTTACATTTATGCTGGAGATAGAAGCAGTCTACTCACACTGGATGTGAATGGCTAGCAACCTGGAGTATTTACACAATCACCTTCGATATTTTAACATTCGCACTATTTCTGCCTGCCACAGCAAATTTAAACAGGATACTGTGGCTGCTGTCAGATCCAAAAACAACTGTGTCCTTCACCATGAGCACCTACCAGGAATATCAGGCAATATGTGCCTATCTTTCCAGTGTATGCTACCCAATAGCTTGCAATTAGCCGATACAGTGGAAAAAGGAACCACAGAAAAACCAGAAGTGCTGCTGCTTCATCTAACCCGACAGGAAATGAGTCTTTAGGGGCAAGTCCATTGTCAGCTATAGAAAGAACTCCACACTTGTATATACCAACAGAAATACTTCAAAAGAGCCCCTGCTCTTCCAGCTTTAGGCTGATAATTACGTAACAAACTAGAGTAATAAAATGCAGCAATATGATATAATTTATAAACAATATAGTCCAATGATTTAAAATATAATATCATCAGACCCCCAGTTCAGAGCTGATAATGAAACATGGGTGCCTAATTCTCTACTGCTTTGCACCTTGTGCAGTTTGTTCAGTTTGGGAGTATTGTATACATATTTTGCACAAGTATCAATGGCAAGATAAGGTGCAAGGTAGGATCAAATCAGGCCTCTTGTCAGCTTTTGTGTAGCCAGAGAACTTCAGGACTCTGATCTTATTCTCTAGTATATTTTGCTAACTATGTCAAATAAATTATCCTTAGTTGGTTGAGGTTTTGGTAAAGAGAATTCTTTTAACCAAAACAAATTTGGGACTGCGGTAATTTTAATGTGTCTGCCCATTTTACCACCAACGACACACATCAGTAAAACTGCATGCAGCCGGCAAAGTATCATTTAATGAAACCTTTGCAAACATGCTGTAATGTTTATCTAAATGAATCTCTCATGCCTAAATTGGTAATATTGAAACACAAATATTTTTGTGTTTGGGAGAGATTCTCAAGAGACTCGTGCACATAAAATGGAAGCCGTCTGAATAATGAGTGACAGTTTTTTAAAGGTTAATATTTTCTTTAATCTATTTCCATAACAGGAGAGAAGAGAAAAATACTGTGCTAAGCATAAGGTGTGCTTTTGGGATTAGAGAAACAATCTCAGCTATTATGTATATCCCAGACCATGGGGGAAAATATGGATACTACAAATTTTATTATATTTAATGAAATATAGTATTGTCTTAAATATTTTTATCTCTTTTAATAAAAGGATTGAGGATTCCTTATATTTTTTTTAAAAAAGTAAAAGTAAAACTGCCCTTAATGCTGGACTAGGCACTGTGATTGTCATGTAAGGTAATGAAACCATTAAATGCACGGTATTAAGAAGAGACAAGATGCAATTAGCTGAGAAATTACTCTGATCTCAGTGACATTTTCAAAAAATCATAATACAATATACATTGCAGGACATGATTGACAGTCTAATCCAGTTTTGATGCAACGTAGTCCACATACTGTGAGTAAAGCAGTACATGGCCAGATAAAGCTCACAGCTGTGAATCCCTGATATGTCCTTACCGTCTTGTCACCCTGGAAATTCCTCAGGTTTAAAAGATGATGAAAGTATCGACCATTAATGACAGGATCATCTCCTTCCCTGAAATAAAATGTACTAATCCCTTTTGCTAGGTCTATGAATTCCTAATATAAATTATATAAACTCTAGTAATTCATCTCTGTTAGCACAGTTGTGTTTGGAAATTGTACAGCAGTCTTTGCCCTATTTGAAATGCTAGATGAAAGCAAGACATGTTCGTTTAAGCTGCAGCATAAAGTAATTTAACACAGGAGACAGAATAACTTCTGCGTAATAAGCACTAGATATGTAAAAGAAGGACGTTCTAAAGTTCTAAAGTGGCCTGATGGATTTATGCCTGATCTTAAAAAGAGGCCAAAAACATAGATATAGAAAATATGGCTAAATGCAGGTGCTTTGTTAGACATTTGTAAGGTGATTTAGTGATTGAGTCATACAGAATAGATGTGCCAACTTCAAAGAGGCAGACAATGGTCATTTATGTCTTACAAATAATTTGGATGGTAACCTATCCATCATGTTAAAATCACTGCTGAAATACAGTGATATGGATCACACTGGATTATGCCAGGAAAAAACAATTTAAAAAAAATTACTGTGAGGTAACATTAAAAACACATATTTAAAATGTTGTAATCCATTTTTCATAACACATAACTTAAAGTTGTATATATCGATTATCGTCCCTCTGGTCTCAGCTTAACCTCCCTTTTTGTGTCTGCAGTTTTGTGGGCACAAATAACTGTGGCTGAAATCAGGTTGTTAGCTATCCAAGTGACTTCAATTGTGCTTGCAAATAACAAGCACAAAACTGTTCCTGGAATAATTTGCACCTCCAAGTAGCAGGAACACAAATGCGAGCCAGGTTTTAAAAATGTGTATCTTTTTACTTCTATAAAATGAGTGAGAAAAATAGATGTGATCTCCGGTTTGGATATCTGTTTGTGTGCATATATAGATCATGGGTAGATGTACGCACAGTAGATTGTACTATACATGAAGAGAGATAATGGACTAGATAAATAGTATTAATGCTTTTCAAATTTTCTCTAACACTCCTGAGGAATGCTGATGTTGATGATGGCTTTTCTATGTCCTGAATCTGGTCAGTAGAAGTATGCTGTAGACATCACTGTACTGTGCACTCACACACATGTACACACACATACACAGCAAAGCCTGATGTTATTCACTGCTTTCAGAACACTTTAGGAATCGGAATAAGGGAGATTCATTTCTTTTATGTCTGACTAGCATTGCTTTTGCGAGTTACGATCAAAATCATTGTAGTAAGATCAAAAGCTAACAGTATACATAAATTCCCACAACTTGTGGGATTAAAGTTATCCCACAAGTATGATGGGTTACAACCGATTCAAACTTCAGGTTCCGACATAGCTTGAAATCTGAGCAAAATCACAACTGATTGCATGCCATTCTGCTCTCACCTCAAAGAACTTAAAAAAAAAAAAATCAAAAAAAAAAGCAGAGTTCTATTTTATATTAGTCACTTGGAAAGTTCAAATATGAATTCAATAGCTAGTATCAGGCAAAAAAATAGAAGTAAGTCAGCTTTGAGTCTACCCTAGCACACATACAAGTGTAAGGTGAATAATGGATTATGCCTCTTATGACTCAGACTTAAAGAAATATATTACATTTCCATTCCAAGATTTTGATTTTATACAATATGGGTGGTAGTGAATCCAACTCGGTAACTTCTTGTTAATACTCAAAGGGAGCTTATCATAACGCAGGATTTTAGAAAGTTTACTATAAACTGTAGCTTAATGTTACAGGGATCCTTTTTAACTTGAGCCACAAACATCTTGTGAGAATTGTCATTAACCTGGGCTCTATTTACAGTATTTAAACATTTTTCCAGACTTGATCCTGAGTGGTGCTGAGCATCTAGAAATCCCATTGGCTTCAGGTGAATAAGAAAGTGTTTGATCCTCCATTTAATAAAAATATTTGATTGTAATGATGCACATTTGAAGCCCCATTTATAGAAATATAGCAAACAAATTGAAGTGCTGATAAGGAAATGGGCAGGGGGGATGCCTAGTAGATTAACAGGCTGAATCCTGCAAAGTAATAAGCACCCTCCACTCCATTGAAATCAGTGGGAATTGACGTTCAGGGAAGCTTAGTATCCAGCAGGATCTGATCCTATGACATTAAAAACACAAAAATGCCAACACACATTAAAAAGCATGGCCATTTTCAACTGTTGGAGGATGTCTTCCTTAAGCCTTCAATGAATTATTTCTTACTAATTGGAGAGAGGTCTCCTGAGGAAAGACTTTGCCAACCCTGTTGAGTCAAGTACAGTGCAATCTTTATTTGCCACTGAAAACTGGCTCTGAACATGCTTTACACATTATTTTTGCCTACCCATTTCCATGTGACCAGGCTCCATCAGTTAAAATAATAATAAAGCAAACATTAAAGGACATCTGACGCAAAATTAGAAAAAAATCAGCCAGAACTCTTGTCTTTTTATGTCTAGTTTTGTTCTCATAATCTGGATTCTTCTCGATGGGGGTGAGTCAAAAAGAACAATAATTTTATTTAGGGTTTGTGTGCAGTATTTTTATATATAACAAAAGTACAACGGCAGTTTTTCTCTGCGTCCAAGTATGATTGTTTCTTTATTTAAGGCAACTGAACATTATTGACCAAAATAATTTCAAATTGTTTTAGATTGTCTTTAATCTATAAAAGAACAAATACTTTAAATTCAGAATATTATGGTGCCTTCCCTCTTTGCCTTCCCTTGCGTACAGTGTGATTGTGGCTTCTTGTATTATTTAGGAAACATAACAAAAAAAATGGCTCCAATTTTAAACTGGTTTAAAGGTAAACAAATATGCTTGAACATTTACAAAAAACACACAAGACTACACTGACATTTTGGAATTTTTCCTGGGTTGCTGCACTTTGCCATTTATATGCAATTTACAGGCAATCAGCTACAATTTTGGCACAGAATGTGTTATATTATAGGACTGATTCCTTTGAGAAAAATCAAAACTGATGATGCCAACAAGCTCAACATGAGCAATGTGACCGTAAATGCTATTATTTTGCTGTGTGCAGATGTAAAAAGGTGTACTTGGAGGTAAGGGAGGCTAGAGAAAGGAAAGAATAATCACCTTAATAGCAGTACTGCTAACAATTCAAACTTTGAGGTTGTTACATTTGTGAGATGCATTCGTTTTTCAGTACTTCTCAAGCTAATATATTATGCCTAAAATTTTGTCATAAAATATTTTAAAATCATATATTATACATAGAAGGTTAAATGTGGTTTTTTTTATCATAGGTATCTTTTGATTTTTTTACTTGTTTACTTTAACTACAAGCACCTGCTAACTGGATTCCTTTGTTTATTTTTACTTACAGAATTTTCTAAGGAACTGTTTTCAGGAGCAGTTCTTGTTTTGCAAGAAAATTCACTGTGGCAAAAGCAGCTTTTTGTCAGATTATAAAATAATTAGTTATTGATTTTTTTTTCATTTGTAGTAATCTGAATTTCTAGAATCAAAAGTCTGATTAGAGGGGAGATTTATGATGCTCTAAAATCCTTGACAGTAATGAAGTAACTGAATTGACTCTAACGTAAATTGTAGGATGGTGAAGAATACTCTTTGTGCTTCATTCAGAAAGCACAGTACAGCATTTCTGGTTTGCCTAGAGTACCACAGTACAACTGTTGTTCATTATTTTGCCTAAAAAGCACGAAGGTTAATGTATTCTGAACTGTCTAGTATAGTGGATCTCTTATTACACAAACTTGTTGATGTTACATTTGTGGCAGTGGGAACTAGCGAATGTCTCTAGTCGACACTATCTAATATAGCGCTTTTTGTTTTCAAAGCACTGAACAATCATGCAAAAAACATCAGATTTATGTAAATGAATAATTCTTAGCCAAATATGTAAAGTATAAACAATTCTCAGTCCAAAGGCTTGTGGAATTAATGCTGCTTATACAATTAACAAGAATGCAGTAGAAGACCTGAATACTATTTTTGGAAAAGCAGGCACCGGAAATTGTGTTCACTTAAAAGAAATGTTAAATATTTTTCTGTCAAAATTTCAAATAGCTTTTTGACAGGTTTGTTATGGTTAATTAATTACTTTCATTTGCTCTAAGTTGTATACTTGAAGATGAATAGTGCATGATAACAAGGCTACGCTGGGTGAGGAAGACCTTTGGTAGTCTATACAGTGTGCTGCCTCATTACAGAACTAGCTATCTGCAGGAAGCCTGACATTGAAAGGTACTGCACGTCCCATAACGCCCTCCCCTAACTGAGATGATTGTAGCTTCTTCCTAAAAGTGATGATTAGGAGAGAGAAAAGCAAAACTGAATGCTGTATGAATATTTCATGTAAATGTAAGCAGGCACTTACTGGCCGTAGACCTTGATTGATGCTAGAGTGCTTCTAAATGCCTTGACATTGAAGGGTTTAGACTCCCCTTTCCAAAGCAACTGCTTCAAGAGCTGCAGTTAATAGTGGAATATAGCTGTATTTAGCTGAAGAGCTCTTTATTACTGGCTGATATTAAACAAGACCACAGGCCATGGGTTTGAGTAAGTGAATCTAGATAAAAGAGTTAGTGGAAATCTAAATGAGATAAGATAAAGTTTCTCCCTCCTCGCACCCCCTCCGACTTCCCCCCAACCCTGCCCCCAGCAAAAGCTCAATTGCTTATAGCGTTTTTAAGTTCCTTCTCCTGTGCTGAGGTGAATCAACAAAGCACTAGACAACTAGCCACAAATTGCTTTATAATGCCTGACCACAAAAGAAAGTACCAAATAAATAGAAATGTAAAAAGATGGAGGCAGACATGTTAAAAAGGGAATGAAAATAAATGTAATTATTTAAAGGGAAAATAGCATTTTTCCAAATAAGCATTTTAAACTATCCCCAAATTATAGATCAAGAGCAAAATCTACTCCTCTACCAGGGTTTGATTTCTCTACTTCTTTCATTGAATAACAAATATTTCCATACATGTGCTAAATGAGGGACTGATTCTTATACTCTTTCCTTAAATTTTGCCATTGAAGCAGGGCTTTGGAGCTGTGCTCCAGCTCCCTCCAGCTCCAGGCAAAAACCTGCAGCTCCACTGCTCCACGCTCCAGCTTCGGGCTCCACCCCAAAGCCCTGCATTGAAGACAGAGTGGCAGAATCTGAACCTTTATGCATACATTCAAGTGAGATAGTACTACATTCAAGTAATTTAGAAGCTGAAATCAGTGGCATGAAAGACTCATCTTTGAAAGTCAGTCTCATAAAGGAATGATCTGTCAAAGGGAGCCTTTGGGACTATCTGTCCACGTAGATGCCATGAGATGCACAGGCATGGACATGGATTTTTCCAATGATCTTCAGTTCTGTGTAGCTCAAGTGTCAGTTCCTCCACAAGGCCGAAAACCGATGTCTCCCCAATTTTTATGAGCTCAGACAGTTAATGTGACTTTGTCCACTACCACTCATAGGTGCAGTTTAACAAAGACTTCAGTGAATGTTACACAGAATTTACTCTAGCCAACTATTAAACATACCATGCAAGGGGGAAAGGGCTTGTTTTTCATAATCACAATTCCTCCTCTTCTCCGGCTGAAGCTCAAGTGCTCATCTTAAGGATGCATTTTCTGAAAGAAAGTTCAGAGAAGCAAGCAGGAAAACAAATCATGATTCAAAACAGCCATACACACATGATTTACATCAACCAAAAAGATGTGTTTACTTGTTAATGATACTTCACAACAGGCATCTTAAAATGGAGTCTTTGACCATTTGTAGGGTAATTGACTCCACGTTATTCAATAACCATGGATTTTACTATAACTCCTCCTTTGTGTTACTTATAGTTGACCTAGAGTATGTTCACTGCAAGCTTCCATGTTGGCTGGCGGGGCGGGGTTGCGAGAGGAAGGATCTTTGTCCAGCTAACCGGAAGAAAAGGTATGTTGCCTCTTTAAGGGATCCCCTGCAACATGTGGGGAAGAGGAGAAAATTTTACAGGGATTTACAGGAAGCAGTTGGGGCCAGGTTAGGAGAAGGTCACTGCATTCCCCTTCCTGCTGACCAGATGTGTAGGGGCATTTATAACCCATGTAGCCCCGTAGAGAGGTGGTCTTCTACAGAGATCAAGCTGGCAGCTCACACACCGCCCTCCCTCTTCCTCCCCCACTCCCTATGATGTTGGCAAAAGGACTAGGTTAACTCCTGACCTGTTATGAGCATTACACTAGTTGCCCTTTTCCTTGGAGGATTAGGAAGGAATTTTTCCCTCACTGCCAGAGAGGCTGCGGAAGGGTTGGGGAGTTTCCATTTTCCCCACAGCACATCTGGGACTGTGTGGGGTAGGGAGCTTAGGTTAAAATGTTGCAACTTAAAACTTGTGGCTGATGGCCAGTGCAGGTATTCAGTATAACCATCTCTTCCATACTATAAAATGGATTGGAAAAGGATTTGAAGGACAGAAACCTTAAGGGAGCAGAGGAAAAGAGTTTGGGGCTCCTACATCTGGAACACCAGAGAGCTGACCCTCTTCCTTTTATAACCCCCTTTCACCTCACGTGAGGAGAGGATGGCAGGGTCCCAGCAGCAGGATCTGGTTGCATAGGTGTTGGAACAAAGGTACTGGGGGCATTGCTGCACCCTTTTACTTGAAGAAGTTTCCATTAGATACATGTTTACAGTTTGGTTCAATGGCTCTCAGCACCCTCACTATACAAATTCTTCCAGCAGCCCTTCTTTATTAGGAAATAACTAAGGAAAGGATGATGACATGGTTGCTAGGTACTCCCATACATTTAAATTGAAGAAAGTTGCAGCCTAATGAAACCACATCTATTCCCTTCTGCCTCTCTTCCGACATGATCAGATAAACCATTTTCTATGAGAAACACACTATGAAATGTATAGAAAATGGGCCTGATCTGAGTCCCCTTTGAAGTCTGTGAGAGGTTTGCCATTGATAGTAATGGCAATAGTATTGGACTGGATATATTATTTCATTTTGTCCTCATGTTTATTTTTTATTTTAGAAGTTTATATAGCACATAAAGATTAATGCGGAGAAAAGCGAGTGGTAACTATAAGGGAAAGCTATTGTGGTTTTCAAATAGAGGCTCACCTCTGTAATGCAATTGCATTTTTTCCAAAAAATACTTTCAAATTGCTGCTACCTCTGTGTTAGTCACGAAGGTCCTGAACAATTTCAAGCTGTGAATAATCCTTATGTGCTTGCTCATGCCCACAACTGATTTTGTCTGTAACTGTGCTGCCCATATATTTTATGCACACTAACCCCTGTGCATACCCTGATTCCCCACAAAAAAATGATGGGATATTC
Source organism: Dermatemys mawii (assembly GCA_007922305.1). Taxonomy (NCBI): domain Eukaryota; kingdom Metazoa; phylum Chordata; order Testudines; family Dermatemydidae; genus Dermatemys; species Dermatemys mawii. Next base: position 47,931,230 of record ML677332.1, on the reverse strand, counting down.
AAATTAAGTTTATACAGGTGGATTAGGTCCACAGGCTAAATTAGCACAGTAAGACAGAACAAAAGAGTGTCTGCAGTAACATGGCTGTCCTATCTGATTTTAGTGAATAATACAGCATGCTAGTAAGGTGCACAAGAGAAGGTAAGAATTCCTGGAATATGAAGCTGCACTGAGTGGCTTGAAAGAAGACAAGTTACTGAATATTGGATGCCTTTGTTATTAAAATTAAACACGGACTTAAACATTTCTTGGTCAGCCATGGAACGGACTTTAATAATTGTAAAATTAGACTTGCATCTTTGTGTACTAAAGTTAATGCTTTAATTAAGTTTGGATGCAGCCTATGACATTGGCTTTTGTGCACCCAAGTGAAGCAAACTGGTGAGTCACTCCACTATCTGCTGGAACTACAGGAGATGAGTATTCAGGCAAAAGCAGTAGAATTTTGACACCACCGTTAGATATTTATGAAAAGAGATTCACTGAATTTTATCTCAGTAGTATAGATCAATTTCCAGGACAGAGTTCCTAACAGTGGATTCATAGGCTAGGTACAAAACCAATTTTATCTGCTTCAGTGGTGTGTGAACTGTATAAGGATAGACATCTCTTTACTCTCTGATAGCTTATCTTCCCTGGTGACCATTTATGCGTGCTCTTGTAAATATACATATTTTACAGAAAAAGCTCTTTAAACTATCCTTTGAGATGACCTTGAAGTAGGAGCATTTGAATCTTCCAGGAAATTAGCAGCAAAGTGTGTTTTGGTAATGATCGGTGGGGTGGGAAGTGCCACTCAAAGCGGTAGCAATAATCAGTGCAGCAGGCTATTTAATACGACAGGTCTCTTACAAAGTCAGTTTCCATAGGAAATATACATGGGGAAAAAATACAGCCACTTTTCCAGCCCTGAAAAATCTCTTAAGAGCTGAGAAAGCTTTGAAAAATTCCTCCTGGCAAGGTGAGGTCACTGTTTAAAATAATAATAAAAATAAACTCCATGTTTCTTTCAGCTAGCTAGACTCTTAATCCCTATGAAAGCTTAATTAATGTCAATGGAGAAAATAATGAAGCTTTTTCAAAGTGATACATTAGAGGCTCACAAACCTTAACAAGGCAAAATTTGAAAAATTCCATTATTGCTTAATGTGTGGTGGTTTATCTTTTTATTCCCCTTTCTCCACCTCTCTTCTCTTCTCTTTTTTCCCCTGACACTCACCAATCCAGCCTTCAGCTTGCTTCCTATACGCATATCCATCCTCAAAGAACTCCTCTGCTAAGATATTGCAAATATATGTGTATGCACAATGCTTTCATCCCCTGACCTACAGCACAAACACAACAGAGCTATCTGAACACTCTCTCCACAGATACACCAACGCGCATATATAAGCACACTTTTAAATCCATGTTTGGACTCACCCCCAAACACACATACACAAACCACAAATATGTGCATATGTAACCCACATATCTTCTGGGTGTGGTGTTCTGGCCCATCTAGCGGCAATGAGGTGAGAGAGATTGAGATTTGAGTCTGCCTTAGCTAACTGGGAGCTATCTTTGGCTCATGTGGTAGAGGCTTATGCTTTAAGCTCTATAGGCCTCAGTTCAATCCCCCTCACCGATGACTGGGGCCTATTGGGGCTACAAGTGGGGACTCATCCAGGATTTCAACTGGGAAGTCTCTGAAACTCAGGATGTGCTTCCTCAGCTAGGGGAAGTATGTAACCCCAAACACCTTCTGGGTGTGGTATTCTGTCCCATCTATTGTCTTTGAGACCACTTATAGAAAGAGATTGAGTCTGCTCTGCAGCCATAGCTCACAGCAAGGTGTCATTTAGCTCTTGGGGTAGAGGCTTATGCTTTAAGCTCTGGAGGCCCTAGGTTCAGTCCCACTCCCTAACCACCAGGATCTGTCAGTGTTGCAGGTATACACACACATCCCCACAAATATACTCTCACATGTGTTCGCTCCCCACAATAACACATCTGTATGTACTCATGCTTTAATCCTACCAAAAATATACATCTTATATCTACATGCATGTACACACACATTGGAACACAGTTATTTATGGCATACCTCACAAATCCACATTTCACATACACGCACCCTTTTGATATTGTCCCCCTAAAGATGCACACATGTAAACTCTCATTCTCCACACACTTACCTACAACAGTGGTTTTCAACCTTTTTTCCTTTGCTGACCCCTACAAAATTTTGAATGGAGGTGTGGACCTCTTTGGAAATATAAAACATATCTTGTGGACCCCAAGGGATCTGGAGACCATAGGTTGAAAACCGCTGACATACTGTATATGCATACACAGGAAAATATTCTGTGCATACAGGCGTCTCGCGTCTTGTGCGAGGGTTCCGTTCTGCGGTTACCACGTAAAGCAGAAACCCCGTATAGCCAAAATCCATTGACTTCAATGGGAGGCAAAATTGCACCCCCTGCAGGAAGCTTAAAAAAATTCTCCTTTCTTTTTTTGTTTTTGTGGACCGCGTAAAGTGGAAATCGCGTAAGTTGAATCAACGTAAGACGCGACATGCCTGTATATACACACATTCTGTAGGTACTCTAGCATCCACTACACCCAGGTTATTCTGTGTATTTGCAGCTTGGTTGGCTCCTTTGATGGCTGATTTTGAAGCAAGCTTCTGCACCAACCCTTCAACTCTCTTTTTAAGTATCCTATCTAAGAATCTCTGCTGGTATACAGTGGTGTAAGGTCTTAGAAATGGACCCAACAAGTCAGGTAATATTGTGGTAATTATTTTCTTTTGCTGTAGTAAATCCTGCAAAGTGAAATCCAATTACAGTAATAATTTATGATTTACCTTTTTGTTCATATCACATCAGTCCTTTGCATTTCACAGACCTGTTACTCCCTCTCCTTATGAGAGTGTTAGGAAGCAAAAATAGGGAGAACTGATTCAAGGTGGCACATAAACTGTAGTGACTCTGTTGCATGCTTACATGAGCCAATAGAAGCCATTTCGCAGCCATACAGTGAGTTGGGGCTCCCTGGGTCAGGAGAGCGCATAACTAGGTGGTTCTTCACCAAGCAGCATGATCCCTTAGAATCTGATTGACTTCCAGTCAGAAATCTTGGCAGGAGTTAAAGCCTTTTTTTTTTTTTTTTTTTTTTTTTTTTTTTTTTGTGGAAACAGGGGTGACGCATAGGAGTGGGAAGGAAATTGTATGGCTGCATGGTTTCTTCAGAAGGTGAGGGGATCCCAGGTAGTGTGCAGAGGGGCCATCTCTCTGAACTATTTCCCTGGAATCTGTGACCCTGGAATTTGATATCTCTGGTGTCTCTAAAATGTGTCGGCACAATTTCCAGTTCATGCCCCTCTTCCCTGCAGGAGATTCCTTATAGGGTGCCTTATGGAATTTATAACATTTTCCTCCTCCTGTGAATTTTTCCATTAGAGGAAACAATCCACCCCATAGTATTTAAATAAAAATAATGCAATTTGCAATTTTGGAACTGTAGCATTTTTTCCATCTCTTGGTCGTATCATATTTTCACATCCATGCTACAGTGCCAATGTGTGATGAATGATCAGTTCATAGGCAGAAGCCTATGTTGATTCAATGCACTGCAGAAAAGTGGCCTATTTCAGCTACGAGGGAAGCCAGTAAAGTGTGATTCCCAAACTGGTTGATTTACATAATGAAAAGTAGCTCTGTTCTGCCACTGGAGTTAAGACATTTTATAACTCAGTGGATTTGTTCAGATGATTACATACGAAATGGCTCTTAGCTTATGAGGACCACATGTATCAGTCTAGAGAGAGACCTAACAGCCAAATATTCTGAACAGAAAAAAAAGAAAAAGAAAAAGGTTAAAACCATGGATTTGGCTCAGATATGCCTCCAGTGAAATATTTCATACGCTTAAGTAATTTGATGTAAAGTATATATGATGTATTAAAATGCTACAGAGCATCCTAGTTATTTGCAAGTACAGATGCCACAAGATGTAGGAGTCAGTCAGCAAAAAAGGATTGTCCAGAGGCTGGAGAAGAGTAGTAACATATTGCAATAGATATTTTACTTTGCTTTTATCATTCTGGGGAATCCAATGGTTAACTTCATGGAGTTTGTGTTAAAATTCACTCAAACTTACATTTAATGGGCACATGGCCTGAACTTGTAAATCATGTTTGTAATGGTTTTACTCAGAAATCTTAAGTCTTTTAACTATAGCTTCCTATCTGGTTTGACTTCACATTGAAATCCATAACAATACCTGCTGAGAAGCTATGTAGACTTAGACCCCACAGCAGAAAGTGACAAAAAGGGAAAAGAAACTGTTGCTCTGTGTGTGTCTGCACTGCAGCTGAGCAGTATTCAGCCACGAGAGTTGCCTGTTACTGAACACTGTTCCTGTCTTCCCTCAAATATTTTGTGAAAAATTCTCTCACCTCTCACAGCTTGATCCAAAGCCCATTTGGAGTCTATGGAAAGACTCTCAGGGGGGAAATATAGCCTCATTGGAGTCAATGGGAAAGCTCCCACTGACCTCAGAGAAGCCAGGATTTCACTCCATCAACTTGAGTGGCTTTGAATCCAACCCTTTCAGTTCTCTACTGCAGCGCTTCCCAAACTTTTTTGGCCATGGAACACTTTTTAGCCTGGTATATATTTACAGAACACTTATAACATTATTTTGTAGTTTGGTTTTCAAATAAAAAATTGCGTTATTTATGCTCAAATATATTTCATTTGCTAAATTATAGTAATTCAAAAAGATTTGTAAACTATGCTTCAAATATGCCAAATTTAAAATTAAAAATGTTTTTAAAGACCCCTTTTCTGTTATGATTCTTTCACGGAACACCTATTCACATCGTGCAGAACACCAGTGTTCCGCAGAACACAGTTTGGGAAACACTGCTCTACTGAAACCAACAAGTTACTTTGAACTTACACCAGAGTAGGTGAAAGCAGAATTTCAGCTCACAATTTGGGTGCTACATAACACTTTTTATTCATAGTCATATTATTCTGTACATACACACATTCATAGAGTTTGTACCCTTCATGGTTCGAGAACTAATCAGAATCCAAGTCTGTGAAATACAGAAATGCATTAAATTTACATTACTAAAATAAATGAACACAGTTTAAAACCACAGAACTGCTTTTTGTCATCCCCATTTTCATATGTCATCAATAAATTATCTAGGTATAGAGTCGGGACAGGTTTTGTTCCCTAATAATAGCTTAGATTATCACAGACTCACTAATCATTTCTGCGTTATATGGAAATTTATTTTTAATCCACCAGTACCATATTGCTAATGACTGAAACATCTAACAGCAGCATCTTTCCCAATAGCTGAGAAATGCCAGGGAATTTATTTTAATTAGCCTCCAGAAAAAAAGAATTATGTAGAACTCAAAATCTGTTGTTCAAGTCAGATGCTAGCCAGGCTGTGTTAGAGGTTTATAGAACTAACTGAGCATTAGGGACTTGTTTCTGTTTTAGAAATGTATTAACCATTTGCTATAGAAGGGTAGGGGATATGTCGTATCTATCTAGATAGGCACATAACTAGATATATAATTGAGAAATACAGAGAGAGACACATATAGGCCAAATTCTGATCCCCAGAGCAAAGCCAATGTAAGCAGTCTATGTATGAGGATCTCTGTAGCAATTAAAGAACAGAATTCTATGCCTGCAGACAGACATGCACACCAGTTTCTGAGAATAGGCACAGCTACTCTGCAGCTACTATTGTAGCCTGCCTGTAGTGGTGGCTACCATTTTGCAGTCCTCCTACAGAGGAATTTTTTTTACCAGTGGAACTCTATAATAACGGACCCACTGGTCATACCTGCACCCCTTCTCTGGACTTTCCCTATTAAGCCCCTGAAGCCTCCATCTCCTCCTTCCCTCTCTTCTCCCCTCCCCAACCTGCTGCTACAGAGTGAGTTCTGAACTATCCAAGGGGCCTTCGCACCACCCCTGCCCAATAAAACTGTACCATATGTGGAGGTGGAGATGTAGAAAATAGGATGCAGCCCCATATTATGAAATAACTTGACATTTCTTTCCTTTTTTACTTAATGCAATATAGAAGCATCCTTAAAATAATGTCCATTCCATGCATAATAGATTTCAGTATAATTATTCTGAAATAGAATGTTGACTGTTATGAAATGATACTCAGTGCCAAATCCTCAGAAAACTAAACCTAGAATTTTTTTAGGAGTCTTTGTTTTTGTTAATAGGCTATCAGGACATCCAACAGATCTCCATGAAAGTGGCTTTTTATTGGCAGCACAATGTATGTTTGGCACTAAAAGTTCCCATCAAAACTTGAACAGGCATCTTTTCCCTGCTGATCCTCCACACAGCACAATGGGTAATTTAACTACACAATGTACAGGATAAAGAATCTCTGAAATATGCAACTGGGCACCAGCATGTGGCCAAGATTTGATGGATCTGAGTGCAGATTTCAAAGGGCGCTGGGACTTCCTTTTTGGGACTTATAATGTGCCAGTGTTAAAGTGAAATAATGCTTTGAATGGCAATGAACAGCGTCCGAGAGGCAGTATTCACTATCACATTTTTCACAGAAATGTGCTGGTTTCATTGGGCAAGTCTGAAGAACCAATGAAATACAACACATTTATGCTTAAAATCTACATATTTAACACCTCTGATGCCCCAAAAGCTCCAGCTTTTGTTTTTCTGTACACTCACAAGTGAAGGGGTTCACTGGAGCTGTGTGAAACATTTGCATTAAATATCAAAGTCACCTGAGCACCACCTGGATTAGAGGCTCATTACATTTGTTGACCTTAGTCCCTGACCTTGAAAGGGTCACAGACATGGACTAAGGTTTTTGAATCTGTTCACACAACCGTTTGTAACCATCTGTATCTCTCTCAAAATAACCAGAGAATTCCCCTTCATTTAAATGTCCTCAGGTAGGTATCTAGGTTTGGCCCAGTACCCCAATGCTTTCCTAAATTTGTATATTCTTTGTACTCTTGGTCTTCCAGAAGTGCCTGAATTTTGACATAAATAAATAAGATGCTATTTTTCTGTTACTGATTTAATTCAATCTGATATAATGTACTAGTGTATCCAGTACATAGAAGCAGCATGTGCCTTTGTAACTGTCTATACTCACCCTCTCCCATGTAAGGTTACCCTCTGATAGACACTTTTTTACCCAGTATACCATTCTGGGGCATGGCACTTTAAATATGGCACCACTAAGGTGCTGCAGCCCTAAAATGTCTATTTTGTAACTGCCTGCTGCTTGCTACAGTTTCCTCTGTTCCAAGTGGTAAATACTCTTTATTTCTGCCATGTTTTCCCTTTCTTAACCTGAAGAGATGATACATTCTCACATCTTCTGCCCATTACAGATATATAGTAGGAGACTGCAGGGGTTCCATTCATTTCAGTGAAGGCCCACAAAGACTCTTTGGGTCCCTTTCACTTTTTGCTGGTTGGCTTTGTGTGTCTACATGGATGGATGGATGAATTTTATTTTCAGTGTTAGTGTGAGTTAAGGGTGATATGTGTGACTTCAGTACAAGTTTATCTTAAATTGGTCAAACTTGGTTCTCACAGCCAGATTGTGCCTTTGGATACAGATGCCCAACTTACATCGAACTCGGTGGGTGTTCTGTGAAGGTATCCACAGCATATTTTGGTCTGTGTGATCCCTTTAGAGCAGTGGTGGGCAAACCTTTTGGCCCAAGGGCCCACATCAGAGCTGAAAACTTGTATGGAGGGCCAGGTCAGGGAAGGCTGTGCCTCCTGAAACAGCCTGGCCCCCACGCCTATCTGATCCCCACCCACTTCCTGTCCCCCTCAGAACTCCCAACCTATCCAACCCCCCGCCCCGTCCTCGACTGCCCCCCTCAGAACTCCCAACCCATTCAACTCACCCTTCTCCTTATCCCCAGACTGCCCTCTCCAGAGACCCCCCACCCTAACTGTAGCCCAGGACTCCACCCCTTTCCCCCCCCCCCGCCCCCGCTCCCTGTCTCCTGAGTGCCCTGACCCCTATCCACTCTCCCACCCCCTGACAGACCCCGGGACTCCCACACCATATCCAACCTAACCCCCTGTTCCCTGACCCCCAGAACCTCCACCCCATCCAACAGCCCCCTGTCCCCTGACCACCTCTCTCAAGACTTCCTGCCCCTTATCCAACCCCCCTGCCTCCTTACCACGCTGCTGGCGGGCTGGCCAGAGCTGGACATGTTGCACTGCTCTTGTGGAGGAGTGCGCAGCCCCTCCCCCAAGAACACTGCCTGCATGGCTTGCTGAGGCTCCGGGAGAGCAGGGAAGGCAGAAGAGGTGCTGGGAGAAGCCTCCCTCATCGGGAGCTTGGGTGGGCTGGTCAGGACGGTCCCACAGGCTGTAGTTTGCCCACCCCTGCTTTAGAGACAACTGAGAGCAGAATTTGGAAACAATTTTCTCTTTGTAGTAAATTTTGGTATGATGGTCACCTGAATTGGTCACACCATAGCTGTTTGTACATATGGCAAAGAACATATTCTATTCATGGGCTTTGAACACTGTGACTTGGATGTTCTCCGAGTTTGCAAAACTTATTTGCCCCAGCTGTAGTCTGTCATTTTTACAGTGGAAAGATCCACAGAAATTGTTTTCATCAGTAGTGCAGGCATCCTGCATCCTCCAGGCAAATTCTGTTACGTGAGATGTAGGAGTTGGAAATTTTTTCAAAAGTTGTAGCCTGGTACATACTCGAGGCAATATTGTGACTGTAAAAAAAATTAAACTTATTTTAAGACTGTCCTGATGGCCCCAAAATATTTAAATGGGCAAAGTGAGCATCCTGTTTGATGCAAACATTTTAAATCAATGCAATTTGAAACAGCTAAGAAATTAAAGAATGAAAATCGGGGGAAAACAGCTCCACATAGCAAGGGTTATAATACCTTTACCATGTTTCAATATGTTCCAGATACTTAGGGAAAATATAATGAAGATTAGGTACTGTCCTACACCATGCATCTTTGTATTTCATTTTCAAACCTACCATAGCTCTTTAAGAATTAAGATGCTGGTTAATTTTTGTTTGTTTAATTCACAAAGCAGCCATGGTAAGGGCTAAGTCATTTGTTCCCCTTTTGATGTGTGTGTTACATTACAGGCATTGCAATCTGATGTGACTAGAGCCCAAAGCCTCTGCAAATATGTGGGTTGTTCTTCGATTTAGACCCCAAAAAGATAACTGATTGTTAACATTTTGACACTGTATAACATAAATTACAGCTTCGGTTTTCGTGATCTGACAAAGGTATATTATGCTCCAACCAAGAAAAGGGGATTTATAACGGAAATGCTAAATGACCCTAAAGTGGAACTGGTAGTACTAGAGGACATCACAGTAATGCAGCAGAAAGAAACTTAATGTCTTGAAGCTTGCCACCTTTATTTTTAAATATTTTTTTTCTTTATCAAAGCCTAATACCTGGCTTGATAACAGAAATGTCAACAGTTAGGACTCCATTCTTCAAACCATCATGCTCTGTTAATGTTGTTTCTCTGTGGGATTCACCCTGTCAAGTAAGGAACCACCAAAAAGTAAGGTCTGGCCTTCCTATTCACTAAATGCCTCTTCTCACTGACGCACAAATGACGAAGTGTCTCTGAACGTATGCAAGTTAAAAATGGGCCAGGTTCAGGGTTGGAGGGGGGTAAGAAGCAAAGTGTTGCATATTCAAGAAAAGGTATAAACATCTCAGGTGCGTAAGAGTTGAGTGCCTGAGGGCAGCTCTTTCCCTGTTGTCTTGCCACTTATGGGAGATTTTATATGACTATTTCCAACCTCATCTAATAAAAAAATCTTGTACTTTCAATGTAACCCTTACGTGTCACATGGACCAAATCTTGTCGCTTTCTCCATTGGTGCCCAGGTCTTCAAGGATGCACAGCTAGTGCTCCCTGTGTAGGGAAGAGCCTGCAAGGGACTCTTGCATGTCAAGTGGTGGGAAGGTTAGATTGGGTGAGCAAAAGGAGGGCTGAGGAAAGGCCAAAGGATTGGCTTCCATGGTGTGGGGCAGCACAAGGACCCTCTTCCACACAGCATGAGGATTTTCCCCATTCTTTCCCCTCTTACTCCATGCATCTGGCCTGGCTACTCATGCTGAGTGCTGAATTTGCCCTATTTGGGTCTGCACTCATTGATTCAGAGTGTTGTCTTACGGAAAACACACACTAAAGTTTGATACAGCAAGGCTCATTACTGGTTTTGGAAATATTTGATGGGGGGAGAAACCTCTCCCGTGGTGAATGAGCAGCAGTGTGGATCTGCTGGACAGGGTCATTTAGTTGACTTAACATTCCATTTTTAAATACAGAGGGTCCCTAGAAACACAGCATCAAACTCCAGCAGGTTGTCTAAGGCCTCCATTCATTCAAGGAGGATACATTAAGTATTACGTAGTTAGCCATGTGTGGTCCATGTTAATTATCCCCAAACCAACCTTTACAAACCCAGAAAGTTCAGAGTTAAGGTTAAACTGAAAAGAAATCTAATCATGTTATATGAAAGTGCACAGTTAGTGCTTGAGATCCCAAATTAAATTAAAAACATATTAGATTTTTCTCCCTGCTTTGTGCCACTATGGTGTTGTTTAGGTGCCCTAACTGTGCTTTTCCATACCTTAACATGTTTGCATTTCTTTTTAAGTTTAATTTTATCTCTGAATTTCCTGGCTTTATAACACTTGGTTTGGGGATAATTGCAACATGCCTGTAATGTATTTTAAGTTAAATTACTGATATGTACTCTCAATCTAGCAAGCCAAACACATAACAAGATTCAATGGCTGGAAGCTGAAATCAGCAAAATTCATGATAAATAAAATGTCATTTTTAAATCGGGAGGGTAATTAAGCTTTGGAACAGAAGAGGGATATGGTGGATCCTCTCCCATGTGAAGATTGGATGAGTTCTTAAAAGGGATGCTCCCATTCAACCATAACTTGTCGGGCTTGATGCAGGAATTACTGGATACAGTTCAATGGCCAGAGATCAGACTAGGTGACTCTGAAGGTCCTTCTGGCCTTAAAATTTGTGAATTTATACGAGCCAAATCTACAGAGCCAAAAGCACAGAGCTTTGAAGGATGAGGATGAGTGGGAACTGAGGGGTGAGGATGACTAGGTAAGGGCCTAGAAATAGATATACAGAGCCAGGAAAGAACCAAGCTTGAATGATGAGAGAATCTTATATTTTTCTATTACTTAAATCTTTCAGGAGACGCTAGTAATTTCCTGTAACTCTTTTAATATGAAAACTGCATGCGTGTGCTTGCATGCATAAGAGAATGATTAGAATGAGCTAAAAAGTTCCATGACACTTACAACACTTGGATTCTGCCATCATTAACAATATTCCTGTTTCTCTCAAAGGCTAGAGTCTGGGATATAATGGCTGAATGAGGACTGTACATATGGGTCTTGGTCACATGAGTTCCCCTGCACATAGGTGACCAGATTCTCTTCTTACTTGTTATCAGTTTTACAGCAATGTAAGTCCTCTGGCTTCAGCAGAGTCTTTTCTTATTTACACCAGTGTTAGAGAGGACAAAATTAGACCCAGTATTTAGATGCTAAGATACAACTGTAACTATCAAAGGAAGTATACTGAGCTAAATGGAGAGATTTTTAATAAAGCAGGAGGGGATGCACTTTACTTAATAAAAAGAGCATATAGAGACCCTGACTGTGGCTAATGTGCATAAAAAATTCAGCCTGTCAGATCCTCACTTTTCTAATTCAGTAATCTAAATAATTTATTTGACATTTTAGCTCAGGATGACCTTTCTTGGGAAAAAATTACTGTTTTAAACTTTTAGCAAGTGCAACCACTGTCACGGATTGCTGTTGAAGTCTACGTTTTCCCAAATGAGCAAAGGTTAATCTTGTACAGCTCAAACACATTTCTGACCCTTTTAAACAAGTTCACAAAATGTCATTTAATTTTTTGATATAATTTCAATGAGATTGTAATATTTGTATTGAACAATGTGTTTTTTCTTTTGTTTTTATGTAACTGAGACTATATCCTATATATTCAGAGTCATCTAGTGAAAGGGTTATTTCAACTAAACCATGTTTTTAAAATGTTACCTTTCTACTGAACATTGTTTATAAAACAAATTCCATAAATCCCATGAAAATGCATGGTGTGTTAACAGGTGAGTAGGTTAAGACAGCTACTAGTGTGATCAAGGGGATGTTAAGGGTTCCCAGTTCCCAGACTGGTCATCTGACTGAGGAAATCAGCCCCTGAGCTATGCCACAAAACATTAATATGTACATCCTTTTATTCCCTTCCCTTAACTAAAAATTCCCACATTTAGCACAAAGCATTTCATTGGGTCTACTAAAAGATTTAGTTTAATCCCTACTTTGCCTATTTCTGATCATTTATTGAACTTTCTGACATGTCACTAAAAAAATCTTTCAGTATAAGGATTAATATACCCCCCAATTGTACATAATAAAAGCTATAATTCTATCCATGGGTTCTGGTGACTTTATGGGGGTACGTTATGTATTATTAAACATGGGAATCTTTTGGAGCTGCTGAAATACCTGGTACCTCTGGAAATGCTGTGGTGCTGTTGACAGACACTGGAGGGGCTAAAATGCACTGGTATCACCAGAAATTAGAATTGAAATAATGATGCTCAAGCCTCTTTTGTGATTAAAAATACGTGAGTTTCAGTATTTCCTGCAGATTCCCAAAAGAACTCCCCAAAAAATCAATGTTACAGTCTGAGGGTGAAATTCTTCTCTCATATCTATCTATGGTGCTTATCTGACCCTCTTTACTGGCGTATCTGGGCACCTAAGAATTTTTAACATCACCCTGGTGGTATAGGGAAGTGATATTATCCCCATTTTAGGTGGGGAACTGAGGTGCAGAGACTAAATGCCTTTCCCAAGGTGTAGAAAAGCAGAGGATTGAACCTAAGCCCCTAGGGTCCAAGCTGATGTCCTAATCACTAGATACTATTCTCCTCCTCCATATAAGATCGGGGAGCCCTGATTCATCTCTCTCTTACATAAAGTATAAATCAGAAATAACTCCACTGAAGTCAACAGATTTACAATGCTGTAAAACTGATATAACCTAATGTAAGTAGAGACTCAGTCACTTCGGCTCCTGTATTGTGTGTCCCCTTCATGCATGGATCTCCCACAGACAACAATGCATACTTTCCTGCCATAAGAAAAAGGGATGTAATAAGGGTGGGATTTTTAAACATACCCATGGAGATGTCTACAAAGCAACTAGGGTAGATGTATATGCACTGGCTCTGCTTGAACTGGTGCCTAAAACAGCAGCGTTGCTGCCATGGCATGGGTGGTGGATTGAGCTAGCAGCCAGAATACAATCCCTCCCAATCCTCTGGGAGGCTTGCTTCTAGCTGTACTGTAGACATACTCTGAGCTGCTAAGCAAGGGCTAGAGTTTCCTCCAGGAGGGACCAATCCCAATACATCATCATTTGAATGGTAATGGGCTTCCCTAGGTGCATTGCAGGTAGCTGTTGTTAGAGAAAGGCTGGGGAGTAGAAAAGTAAAAGAGAGTTTTCTTAGGTAGGGTGCTCCCTAGAGCATCCAGCTATAAGGGAAACAGGCACTTCTGCCTGAGGGTGATTTAGAGGATAGTTGGATTTTAAAAGAATAGGGTCTCATCTCATTCATTCTAATACCCCTTATGCTACAATATGCAGTTTCTACTTGTTTCTGGTAGGTAAAATGGGATGCTCATTACCAACAAGTATTGTCAGTGTCGGTGGCAGCATGCTGGCATTTGGACGTGGACTCAAAGCCATGCAAGGCTAATCTGTTTCTTTCAGTTGCCAATCCCAAGAGGCCAAGATTCACAAATCACACCCCAAAAATCACAAACTTGTTTTTTTAAATCATGAGGTTTTAAAAATGTAATGCTGTTGAGCTTCCTTTTATTTACCTTCTTGTTTACAAAATGGTAAGGCCACATTTCTAAGCCTTTCAATCATGGAGACTAGAAATGTACTTGGAAAAAAAATGAAAGCTGAGAGTCTCATATAACCATCTGACTCCAGGATATGGGATTAAAAATATATACCAAGTACTGAAAGAGTTGGCAACACTGTTTTAACTACAAAGGGGGCACATTTTGTTTTCTGTTTATAACATGGATTCTAGGTGAGTTTTTTTTCACAAATGTAAAGTTGTGCTGATTGGAACTGCCTTATCACAATGTTGCCATATATGGGCATTTACTATGGAGACAACCAAAACTGCTACTGTTGCTTCTTTCTACTGCTCTAGATTATATGTATTTGGGATCCCTCAAGGTGAAGGATGATCTCTTTCACAGGTTTTACTTTTCATGGGTCCTTTGGTGACTGAAAAGTCCGATCCTTGAGCCACAGGCTCATTGGCAGGTGTTGCAGGTGGTGTTGGAAGTCAGGGAAGTCATGATTACTGCATGACCATTGTCTGTCCTTTCTAGATTATAGTCATACACTGAAGAGAATTTTCTTTCACAGTGGAATTGCTAAGTATTATTCTCATTTTACAGCAGGGAAACTGAGGCATAGAAAGGCTACATGATCCATTAGCAAACTGAGGAATAGAATTTAGGTTTCCTCACAGACAAATGCCCTACTTTAACTAGGAGACCCTGCTGCCAGACCATGAGGAAAGGGATTCTAAATTCTCCTTGATGCAGATGGTCACTAAACACTAACATCTGCTTCTCCATAGTGGCATTTGCAAGGTGATACAGAAAAACAGGTATGGGTTTGTAAGAAGGCCATGTGGTGCATCCCTGCCCTGGAGGTATGGAAGGAACATTCAGTGACCCAAAAAGACAAGTGGAGAGAGACATCTTGTTGACACACTGACCACAGTAAATATATTTTATACTGTATCTTTTTTAAAAAAAAAAAAAAAAAAGAACTGTTTCTCAAGAAGACTTGCTGAATAAAACCCCTGCAGTCCTGTCAAGTGTGATGTCATCTTGTGCTGTCTTCTGTGTCAGTGCCAGCCAGATAAGGCAAGCCTACCCATGGGCTAGTCTAACATAAGCTTCCAACTTTTCAAAACATCTACTTTTACCATTCATGGAACAGCTTATTCAGTGCCCATGCCTGTTCCATTTACAGCCTCCAGCCCTCTTCCCAAGCACACAGCAGGAGAAGGTAGGGCAGTGCAATGAGACACTCTGTGTTCATGGAGACGGGGTGGAGGGGTGGGTTGTGCATCTTACACAGAGGAGCATGTTGCATTACTTTTGGTGAGGCTTGAACAGTTCACTGTTAACATAGGGTATTAGCTATTTGTATTCGTGAGAGTAGTGAGACTCAGCATGAAAAAGAGGGTCTTTCATATACAAATGCTTCAGGTTTGCTCTTCTTCATGTTATCTAAATGACAGCCAAGATTTTCAAAAAGGTAACTCAAAATTTGGGCTGCCTCAATTTTTGGGTGGCCAAGATGTGAGCCATCTTAATGGGGCCAGGTGTTGAGAGGGCTGGTGCTTAGCCTTTCTGAAAATCAGATCTCCTTGGGCATGTCTACCTGCAGGTGGGTGATGTGATTGTCAGTACAGATAGACTTGCACTAGCTTAACTTGAGCTAGCGTGCTAAAAATAGCAGTGTAGACATTGCAGCACAGGCTAGCCACCAGAGCTTGGATCCAGGGGGTTTAGCAGGCTTAGGGTTGGGTGGCTAGTTTGTGCCTCAAAGTCCATACTGTTGTTTTCACCTTGAGCTAGCACAAGTCTGTCTACTTGAACTGGGAATCACACAGTGATTCACAGTGTAGGCTGCATATCCTTTAAGGCACCCAAAATGACTAGACATGTCTGAAAATCTTGGCTGCTATCAATAAAAAGAGGTGGTCTGCAACATTTTACTGGGAAAAGCAGGAATCCTGAGCAATAAACTGCGTGAGTTTCTAAAGGAGAACTCACACCATACAAATGTAATATGATATAATTACAAAATTAGTGATGAAGGGAAAATTGTACAGGTATCTGAAGGACAAATTCAACCCTAAACTCTCTAAAGAAAGGTATGAATGTAATCAACTTCACTGGAGCTATTAACTTTTTATTACAGATAAACAAAGTGATTAGCAATATATGTTAATTTCCATATTGACACTTCACATTTTAAATCTTTGTGGCTGAAGGTGTGAACCCATGAACTGTCTCAGAAGGCAAGTGCAGTTAGGCCCTGTGAACTCATAGTAGTGTGTGGAGTAAGAAATAGCATCGTGTCCAGAGATAAGCTTTAACACCTTGGATGGCAATGATTTTACTCAAGAAATTATTTTGCTAATATCTTTTTGGGGTGGAGGGGTTAACTTTAAAAGTATATTCCAGATCATGATTGGAATCAGATTGTTCTCAGTCCAAGTGGAGAACAGATAGGGACAATACAAACTGCTCTGATCATTTGTCTCCAGTATCACCTAACTAGACCCCATTGTGGATCAAAAGGTAGTTTTCACGCCTATCTGGCAAGTTGTGGTGGTGGTTTTTGTTATGCAGACAGCTGTCCAGTAACCCATAGCCTTAAATGACTATCTTATGCAACTATAGTCACTGCATATCTGCCAAATCTTTCAGTCACTGCACACCTGAGCTGGATTTGACTTGGTGATCTAGAGACAAAAGGTTCTTTTACCCTTTTAACAATACTCTAAGCCATCTAGTTCCCTATTTGTTATAAATGTATGGATGTTGGCATGCTCCACTTATGTGCTGGGAATGGCCTTATATGAAGGTGGTAGTAAAATAAATTGGTGCCCTTTTGTTTTTCTCTTGTTACGGGGGTTAGCTGCCTGAACAAAGCTCAAAGGTGTTGTCTTGAACCCTTCCCCCACACATCAGTTGTAAGCAGCTCCTAAAATATTCTTCTGCTGTTGTTCACAACAGTCTATTTCAAAGATGTTTCTGAAGCCTTTTGGTCTAATTCATTTTGTTTCCCATTATTTTACTCTCCTGCCCTTGTTGTGTCCATGACGTAGGTTATCAAGTCAGTTAGCCAACAGATGGTGATGTTTATTTTGGCGTTAGTGACAGACATCTCACTTGGCTTTTACAAGGAAGTGGGTGATTAGGAAGGATTATATTGCAACAGACTGGACTTGGTGTGCTTTCAGAAGACTCAGAGAAGAGAGCTTTTTGAATTTTAGTCTCCCAAGTGTTAGCTGTAGAACCAGTTTGGTGATAAGGATGGCATCAGCTCTCACTTGCAGTCCCAGGATAGGAGGAAAATATCAGACACTAAAATAACAAAATATTGTTTACACTCCCCTCGTTATTGGTAGGGTGCTTCTTTAACTAGTGTTCTGATTATGCTACTCTCCACTTTGAGGGAAGGGGAAGACAGTATAGCCAACTGGTGTCTAAATTTGGGGCAGAGCAAGAGAGAGGATCACTAAGCCATTCCTTCCTGTTGATTGAGGTCTTGTTCAGATTTATCTGTGTCCCTGGCCTAAATTTAGTGGAAGCAAATCCAGTGAAGCAAATCAAGCTCAGAGGAATTCATTACATTGAGATGAGTACAGTTGAACTCCTGACTTGGATGCAGATTGCTCCCTTTAGTTCGCCTTGTACTGTAAATAGAGCTCCTGCTTTTAGACCACATCTGTCCTGATGCAAGTCTCAGCTCTGGATGGTGCTATGGAGGATGCACATTGATCAGGGATTCCATTAAATAATTACATCCATTATAGTGTGTAGCCATTTGCTTGCTAGTATTGTTTGAACACAGCTGAGTCCATGGTTTAGAAGGTGTAGGCCCCTGCAGTGTTCTGGATTCAGGACAAAGTGTAATAGACACCTATGCACTGTTACGCAGTTTGCTTCTGAACATATATTACAATGTAACAGCAATGCATCAGCCAACTGATGAATGGGTCTCATCCTTTACTTTGAGTGGCACTGTGAAAATGGCTTCGGGAAAGACACACAGGTGGGGCTGACCTTCAAGACAGTAAAAACAAGCAGATGCATGAGGTTGTGGGAATCAAAGGTATTTTGTAACTTCAACTATGAAATTAACTTTTCAGCAAAAAGTTGCTATTTACTTTTGAATTTGTAAAATTAAAACACCCACTGTGTGGACTGGAATGAGACATTCTGACCACTCCTGAAATTTAGAAAGATTTTGTACGTAATCTGGATCCAGACTTTGTGGTTTAACCCTTCCCTCATGTTTACATTCCTCCATTTCAAACACTCAGATGCTATTTCTTGTATATCTACGATGTTAAAATGCAATTTACTCTGAAAAAGAGGACTATACAAATGATACATTGAGGTTCCACGTTTATTATAACTCTGTTCTCTATAACTTGCTCAGTTCACAAGTAATTTTTTTAAGTTGCCAACTGTCCCAACTCAACCTGGCTTCTGCAAAGTCAAGCTGAGTTCTTTCCTTCGTATGCATTATTAGCAGAAATAGAAAGGTCTGCATTCCAAACACACCCTCTATCACACCTGTGCAACACCCCATCATCAAAAGATACCTTCACAGATACCTCTACAATATCTGTCTTCAAAGGGTCTCCAAAGATTTAACCGATTGAAATCTCATAAAAAAGCCTCCAAATGCAAAAGAGTGGGCGTGGAGGGGTAGAATGCAGCTCACTTTCTATTTGCTATGTTCCGTTTACAATGCTAACAGGAGTAAAAAGCAGTAACATTTAGTTTAGCTTCTAAAGTCAGCAGATCTGACGTCAAACACTCACACTAAAGTATGTGTTGAGTATGCAAGTGCCATTTTTGCATATGGGTCACTTTTCACAGTAAAATTGCACTGTAATAATGCCTCTACTTTTTTAAGTCAGCCTGGAGGTCAGGCAGGCTTTTATTGATGCCTTATGTTTATAATGAAAGCCTAAAGCTAAAACTTATGACAGTAGAACCTCAGAGTTACAAACACCTCGGGAATAGAGGTTGTTTATAACTCTGTAATGTTTATAACTCTGAACAAAATGTTATGGTTGTTCTTTCAAAAGTTTACAACTGATCATTGACTTAACACAGCTTTGAAACTGTGCTATGCAGAAGAAAAATGCTGCTTTTAGCCATCTTAATTTAAATGGACCAAGCACAGAAATAGTTTCCTTACTTTGTCAAACCTTTTTTAAATTTTCCCTTTATTTTTTAGTAGTTTACATTTGACACAATACTGTGCTATACAGTATTTGCATGTGTGTGTATGTGTGTGTGTGTGTGTGTTGTCTGATTGTATACTACAGTTCCAAATGAGGTGTGCGGTTGACTGGTCAGTTTGTAACTCTGGTGTTCATAAATCTTGAGGTTCTACTGTAAAACTTTTCTCCTCTCTGATCCATGTAAAACTTTCTAAACGGCTTTGTGATGTCAGGTGCACTAAAATTAATATATTCATAGGTTACGTGAGTATGTGCAGTATCCACCTCTTAGTGGATGATGATGGATGCTATTTTTTGCTACGACCATCACTGACTGATATCACAAAGCATAAACCATCAGACCCTGCACCAAGTTTATTTACAGGACCACTCCTTTCCTACACATTGAAAGAGGTTTTAAAACAATTTTCTCTTTTCAAGGTGAGGAGCTCCATTTTGTATTTTAAAAAAAGTTACTTTAGATCTCACATTCGGAATGGAATCATTTAGAATGTGTATGACTTAAGATGTATCAATATGTATACATGTTAAACAGAATACTTAAGGGATGACTCACTGAAGTGATTGGTAATGGGATTTAGAGCCTCTCAACTCTAAATTACCAGTTCAAATTCCATCCAGATTGGTAGAGATAGGAAGTTATCACTCTCAGGTCACCAAAAAGCTATCCATGTGAAATGAATGTGATGATCTCAGCCTAGCTGCCATTGGCAATCAACTGTATATTTCACACACATACACAGAGTACATTACAGCTTTGGGCATTATTTGGTAACCTTCTGGGCAATCTGAGAGAGACAGGACTGAAATGAACAGACAGACTTGAAATACACTGCAATATCTAGAGGTCACTCCTCCAGGATAGGGTTTGATGCACTGTGAGAGAAGGATGCAGTGCACTGAATAAGCAGACAGCCTCTTTCAGCAGGGTTGTCAATGTGACATTTTCACAACCACTGTATTCATACACACAAATTAAAAAAACAAAATCGGAAGTCAGATCTTCCTTCATCCACCTGCCAAGATTGCTCAGTTCTGCTGACAGTACAATCACGCACACTGTGCAAAACATGAGATATTACATTTGGGCATGATGCTACAGGTGGCAGGACAAATATGGAATATTGACCACTGTCCCATTAAGGTGCATAGGATTTTGTGTAAAAAACACATTTTGAGGTCATTGTTCAAACCAGGGCTTTCCAGGAGGAAAGGCTTCTCTTTTCCAGTGTGAGGTGGGTTTTGTGTGTGTGTGTGTGTGTATGTGTGCGTGTGTGTTGCAGGGGAGGGGTTGTTTCTTTGTTTGTTTTTGTTTTTACTAGCAGTGTGTATGGTGGGACAAATGTTCATTCAGATTTAGTTTATCTCACACTTGAACTAGATGTTTGGTTTAAAATGTTCTCCAGAGGAAAGGAGCATTACAAATAGGATCTTCACCCAGCCAGCTTTGGATGTCTGGCAAGTGCTTTTGTGCAGCTGTACTAAATTATTCACCACCTTACTTGTAATCAGAATATTTAATCCTCTGTTTGATCAGGAGCTTGATAGGTAAAGAAGACCACTGGAATGGAGCATTGTGTTTAGACTTGTTACAACAGGTCAGAAACCAAGCAGCAGAATTGATCACATGATTGCTATTAGAGGAAGAACGGTAGTATTTTAGTGTGCTGTACTTTCCAAATGTCATTAAACCCACTAATGAAACAAAATTAAAGTAGATGGCTCAGGCATCTAGCTGTAGTTAACTTGCCACCTCTGCAATTTAATAATAGAAGAGGATAGATTCAAAATAATAGTTAAAAGGAAGATGAAAATAAAACATACAATTAGTAGTTACTGAAATAAACCTTGGTTTCTTTTCCATCTTCTCCTCCTGTCTCTTCTTATGTGGCTGCTTTATTAGATTTGAGGCACAGAATTGCCTTCAGTGCCTGCAGAGGACAAAATCTGACTATTAGATGCAGCAGCCCAAAGGCATTGCTTAAAAAGCTGCAGCTGGCAACTTGTTAAAATTCCACAAGAAACTCACCTGTTTAGCAGGGTGTGTTTGCATATCAGCCTTTCTTAAAAAACAAAAGCAAGCAGGCAAACTGAGAACCATCACACGTTTAGAGAAGGCAGGTCTTACCTGAAGACAATAGAGACTCATTCAGACTGAAGAGTTGTAGAATAATTTCTGCTACTTAGAATGAAGCAGCAGTGTTTTTGATCCTCTGTGAGTTCATTCCCTGCAACCCACATCCTTTGTTTAAACACACATTTCATTGAGATTTGCTGTTTTGTTTTGTTGTTTTATTTTTCCAGCCAGAAAATGTACTGTTATTCTTAAATGGTTTCTTGCTGTCATACTTCCCAGACTATTTTCTTCCTATTTTTGGATGCCTGAATCTGCCTTTGGTCACACTACTTGCTCCTCTATGGTCACCTCTGAGAAGATTAACCCTTTCATTAAAAAAGCTTGGCCAGGGTCAAACTACCGCCTGGCTCTGGACTCTTACATCCCTTTGATCTCCCAGCTATGGAGAAATTATTAGCAAATTCTAAGCCTTCCCATGTGATTTGTTTTTGTAAATTTGTAGAAATTATTCCTAATCCTATTACGTGGCCTAGGGCAAACCTGCATTAAATATATGAGACTTTTTGTTATGTGGCAGATGGATAATAAAGGAATGCTGAATGCAGCCCCATTCCAAGTTATGGGAATCTGGATACTTCATCAGCATTCGCTTAATCCTCTGCCATGGCCTACGCCTTTGATGAATGCTCTCATTTATGACCACTGATGCCACTCACTTAATTCCAGAGAAGAAAAATAATACCTAGCTGTTAATGTGAATATTTGAGTTTATGGCTGTTCAATGAATAATTGTGACATTATCAGGGGAGCATCTTCTTATACATTATTCACTTGTATAGACCACATTAACCAGAGAAAGGAAACTTGCAAATCTGCATCTTCCATCTTCTTTGGAAGGTAGACACCACGCAGACAAAAGTCAGTGTCTTAACCCAAATTCTAGCTGACAATGCGTATCAGCCCTCACTATATTTTGCTCATTGTGGTGCCAATCTCCTATCTCACCAATGACATTTTTTCAAAGAAAGAGTAGATTTCCTAGAGACTCTACCCCATGCAACTTCCATAGCTTATTATCGAGTAGGAAAATGTATCCCTCCTTTTTGCTTTAATACTGTTGCCATGTAGGATGTCTGTTAAGTTTAGGATGAAAATTAAGTTAGCATGCACTTTACTTTTTATACTTCATAAAATCCAAGTTTACTTCTGCTAATAATTTTCCTACCATACATTTTTTTAAAAAAATTAGAACTAAGGTGGAATATTTTAAATTCTCTCTTGCCCTTTCTTTATAATCTGCAGCTTCCTCATTTAAGTGCACACATATACAGGCACAGAAAGCACATAGTATATTAAATGATTTGTGTTATACTCAGCGATGTGACCTAAGACAGCATTTGATTTAGAATATTCACACTATAGCTGATGTCTCTTCAGATATGCTTATTTCATCCAAGGGAAAATGTGATTACAGAGACTGATATTCTGTACTTATGAAACTTGTTAATTCAAAACAACTATTTAAATATATGTGTGTATTGTTATATTGCTATGTTTAAGACTAAAAATATCTTTAGGAAGTCCAGTCAGTTTAGCTGATATTTAATGGTAGCACAATTTCTAATAGTAGTACTCCTGCTGTCCTTTGTATTCAGATCAGTGAAACTGAGAGGTAAATTGAAGCTGGTAAATCATCAGTATGTGAAACTTTTCTGGATTTAGCAACCATAATAAAAGAAAAGTTGAGCATCCTTTCCTAGAGGGAGTTTTCATGTACAATAATTAATGTATTGGAATCAGCTGGAGGAATAAAAATAAATAGTTTGCTCATTTTAGTACATTTGCATATTACTATTTTTAAAAAATTAGTTTAGCAGTTTATCAGGGCTTCAGGGCTTCAAAGTGAATGTAAACAGGTGTGTCATGTAGAGTAATTTCTTCAATCATTCCCATCTATACTGTCACCAAATTTAGCACATTCTATATAAGTTGAATGCAAGCTTCTGCATGCAAGTGTTGCTTCTTATTTGATGTGTGTTGTGAGATGTCTGTCAGACATGAGAATATTGTAAAATTATACATTTTTATTTGGGGAAAAAAGGGCTAGTAATATGTTTGACATTGTAGTTATATAATTATGGTGAGTCAAGATTTTGCATTTCTTTCTATTGTTTAAAAAGGTTTTGTGGTTGTGATACAATGATGAAAGATCACAGCTTAATTGACTTCAGTGGGAGCCGGACCTGACCTTAATTTTAACATCATAATGAGCTGAGCTAAATTCCTGTCACCCAGTGGTCAGTTCTGATGCCTTTGCTCATCTGGTCTGACTTGTTTCTTCTCCTGATAATTAGAAATGTAAAACATTCCACAAATTCTTATTTTATTAATATTCAAAGTTGGTTTAGGTTTCAGATTTCTAAAAATTGTCCATAACCCAAACTTCAGCTAGTTACTGTTTATTTTTGAAAAGCACCATCTTTAAACAATTATTGTAAATTCACAAAGCTAGCAGACAAGCATATAGCATTCTGTTGACAAGAGGCTGAAGCCTGCTCTTAATCTTTAGGCAAAAACACCTTTAATTTCAATGAGACTTTTGCTTTAATTAAGGAATGCAGAATTATACCCAAAGGCAACAACCCATACATTCTGCAGAAAAAGTTTGCTAGAAAGAAATCTAGGAAGAGGATCAAATCACAAACTCAGATCTGGATTTCAAACAGCCCAAAGTTAAGGGATTTTTATTTTTATTATTATTTTTTAGATCTACGTTTTTTAGTTGCCTCAATATAAGGAAGTGGCAATTGGCAAAATCATGGTTGGATACATACTTTGAACATTCACAAAATACAGGAGGTTTTGTATTGCAAATTTTGAGGCAGACTCATCTCTAGTATAATCTTAAATGAAAGGTGTAATATTTATGCATTTATATGTAAGTTTTCATATATTATGTAAACTCTGTTCTCTCGAATCCACTTTTCAGTATTAACCTTTGCTGATATATTATGAAAGTAAAGGTGTGATTACACATATAAAGTGACCAGTGTTTGGGGCTTGTGGGCACAGGTTTTAAAGCAGTGATGACCAGTAGGCCAATTGGTCAAACCAGCCATTTAACGGATCAAGCTATCATTATAACATTAAAGATCACTGTCTCATTACATAAAATACAAAACTGAAGATAGTGATGGAAGAGAATACAGGCAATATTTACATGGGGGTGGTTTTTTGGGGGGGATGGGGGGAGGTTGAGTTTACTATAAATTGGGACCTGAAACTAAAACATTCTCTTTTCCAGAAAATGCATTGTATGGTCTCTTCCCTTTTGAAAAAAGATAAATTGGTGTTAACTGGTAATTTTATATATAAATTTTAAACTCCCCTTAGGTGAATTTTAAATAAGGCTCTTACTGAACGTAATCTGACTTATTAAAAGAATGCAAGGCCAATAGAGCTCAGAGAAATACTTTCAACCAGGCATCGTTTGGATTACAGTGGGCACTGAAAGTAACGTAAAGATGGCTTCCTGCCTGTCATTCAGAGTTTTATGATTGTAGCATAATCCTCTCCAAACCCTCTACACCCAGAGGCTGAAATGCTTTACTTGAAAGCAAGTTCTATACATAGATGGCTTCCGTTCTTGATTTCTCTTTCTAGTGTGATTGGCTTCGAAACATGCAGTATATATCATGTGTGATAAATTATACTTTGCTGAAATGTTGCCTTGCTAAAATATGCTAAGAAAGCTGTAAACAATATTTACAAATAGTTTAAGTGTCACAACAATACACCCACCATTCAGGCTTTCATCGATTTTCGTGTAATAAGAGTTGTAAGAAAGGATACCACTTTTAAGCATATGAAAGTATTCTTTACAAAGAAACATAATTGGGAGAAAATCCCTAAAATCTATATAAAAATCATTTTCCAGATCCTGCAGACTCAACTGTCAAGAAAGCAACCACAATTTCTCTTGTCTAAGAAGAATCAGCAGACATTGTACTGTTATTGCCTATTTTTGTTTTTTTTCCTCCCAGTAAGTTAACTTACCAGCACTGAGCTGCTACTATTTTAAATGGTTGAAAATCTGTAGCTGTGAATTAATGTAAGCTGTGTCAGTAGAAAGAGTAGTACAGCTACTATTACTTTCAGGAGTTGTTTTTTATTTTTGTTTTTAAAGACTTTTCTCCAAGAGCTAAATCTTGCTCTTTTTTACCCTAGTGCAAATCTGTAGTCATGCCCCTGAAGTTGTTGGAGTGACTCCAGATTTACACCAGGGTAACAGACAGCAGAAATTAGCTCCTGACCTCAAAATGATGCATTCTAGCATTTTAGAATCACTCCAGTGAATTAGCTTATATAGAACTTTTTATTTTGCAGATGCTTTCAGAGTAGGGAAAATAAAAGTATCCATAAACAGGCTATTTTTTCTAGCAATATTATTTTGTTTATTATTTTAATTGAAGACAAGAAAATGATTAAATATTCCTTAATTCAATAGGGCCAGCTTCATCCATTGGCAGCAGTAGAATTACAGCTGCTGAATTTGGCCCAGTTTGTTTTGTTACAGAAAGTTACTGTATCTGTTTATACACACTACTTGCATTTTGACAGAAGCACAATCATATTATATGAGTATATACCAGAGAAGTAGTTTAAGTATATTAGAAAGCATATACAGTGAAGTGGAGTTTTCTTTTTTTTAGTCTGAGAAAGCCAGGTACAAATTGAAGGCTGTTTTACTAGTTGGTGCTTGCTATTATTTGGTTAACCAAAAGCAAATATGGTGTAATCTTGAGCACTCCTGCTCCACCTTCTAAACATACTGCTCTCTTTTCAACTAAAATGAATCTATAGATGCAGTGACTTCTTGAACCTCCTTTTTTCTCATTCTGAATGTAGTACTTGTGAAAAGAAACTCCTAGACACCCAGACCACACCAGTGTAATCTATAAACAGACCCTGCCAATATGCATTCCTTCTGCATTTTTAGCATAGCAACTGGGGATAACAGGTGAAAAAATAAACTAATTTACGTCAGCATCAAATTACTTACAAAGACCAATCTGCATTTTTCATATTTATATCAACAACTAAAACAGGCTGCCTCCCCTCTGCCATGCTCATATTAATGGAGAGCTTTTATTTTTTTTCTCTCACAAAGCCAAGCAAGTATAATAAGATGTTTTGCTTTGGTGATACCTGCACAAATAAGGGAAGGGGGAGAGAAGGGTTGGCTGGAGTTTTATTATTTAATTATTATTATTTATTGGTTTTTTAATTAAAGTTTTGTTTTTAAATCTTAAAGATTTACCTATTATTAGCAGAACTTTCAGGGGGTAGTATCTGCTAATAGTACATATGTTACAGATACAAAGAAGAATTCCAATAAGCAGGGAAAACATTTCCTAAGACGAACTACCAGAGGAGTTGGGATGGAAGGGACTTTGAAGGTCCCAGTTTAGTATTACATTTTCAATCTTGCTACATTTGTATTATAATATGTTTGTGAATTTAGCACATTTGATATATGGTTACACTATAGTAAACGTAACAATAAATATCACATATATGTATTTCATTTTATATGTCTCCTTCACTCAGCTAAGCCAAGAGCACAAGGTGTGGTTTTTTACAAGGGTCTGACTGTAAATAATCTGGTTAACTAAAAGGTTACTGATGCACTTACGATATAGTGGTGTAAAGTAGTAAGATTCAAGCCCCCAGATGTCTTCTCTTGCTTCAGACAAAGCAAATGTCTTTGATTTTGAAAGGATGTTTGTAATCTGTTTTTGTTTGTTCAGTAAAGAAACTGAATGTTTGCCATATCTTTAGGGATTTATTTTTATTTTTGGTGTTTTAAAGGAAATATTCTTCAAGGCTTACAAACTGGTGGATAACATCCCCTTGTACATTTTTAAATATGATACGTAGAGGAAAATATTTCCATTTGTTTTTTTGTACTAATTATTTGGAATTAGAAAGCAAAGTGTAATCTAGAAGATCAACTATGAGATCTTTATTAAAGTGGCACCTGCTAAGTCGGTTGCGTTTAAAGGTCTGCCAGTATTTCCATTAGGAAACCCATTTTTCAGACTTTTAATGCTCGTCTGTATTCACACCAGAGTGAAACTTGGCACTCAGGATTACAGCCCAGGAGCAATTTGTGCTGCTGTTTACAAATGTCTCTTGGCATTCATTTTTAAAAATAAATTTTTCTCTATTAAATGGTATAACGCCATTTGGCTATTTAAAATGCAAATGGGTGTGGTATTAAGATGAATGCTGGGAATAGTGTAACAATCCCAGGCTGCAGCATGAGATGATATGTTTATCATATTAAGTCAGTGTGCAATACAATCTTCAAATAAGTGTTTTATCTGTTTGTTTACAGCCTGTCAGAAAATATTGCGTATTTTCACCTCAAAAGGAGTCTCATCTATCAGGTAAATAACATGTTTTAAAAATTATATAGGTCCATACTAAAGTGTCTGGGCTTCAAAAGGTATCTTTAAAGTCAGGTAAATATTGTGTTTTTAAAGTTTCTTAAATATGTATTTACATAATTCAGTGATATATCTTCTTCATGCACACACACTTTGGCCTGTCAGCTCTCATGCATTTCTTTGATTCTTTACTCTTGTTAATTTTAACTTCATAATAATAAAGTGAAAATACGACATGCTACCTACTGTGCTGAAAAACCTTGGCAGAATGGGGGATGGATTAAGAATATAGTGTCAGCCTTAACTGAATTGCTTTCCTCCACCCTGTCATTACTTGAATGTAGGTTTTCTTTCTTTTGTTTATCTGAAAGAACTTGTATTTGCTCTTTATATATAAACTTAGTCCATAAGCAAGTCATGGTAGTTGTTAATATTTCAGTCTAAAGTTAAAAAATATCTACTTATATCCTCAGCTGGGATAAATTAGCAGTTACCCTGGAGCTATTGACTTCTGTGGAGCTATGCTGATTTACACCAGCTAAGGATTTCCCCTATTCTCATTACAAACATGGTTGAATAATGGATTTGAAGGAAGAGAC
Organism: Dermatemys mawii; assembly: GCA_007922305.1. Classification (NCBI taxonomy): domain Eukaryota; kingdom Metazoa; phylum Chordata; order Testudines; family Dermatemydidae; genus Dermatemys; species Dermatemys mawii. The sequence goes on along the minus strand of ML677332.1, from coordinate 47,902,877 downwards.
TGTCTGAAGTAGTTTGAGAAAAGTTTGAAGGTGCTGCCATTTACTGTTGCTGTCACACATCAATATGAATAGAAATCTATTACGTCTTCCTTAATTTTTTTTTTAACATAAGCAAAATCAGGTAAGCAGCTGAGTGACTTTTTTTTTAAAGTTCCCTATTTAACTGGTTTTCTTAATGTTGTGTGAATATATATGGTCTAAGGCGGGCGAACCGCAAGTTGTCTGTTTAAAATGTCACAAATAAAATAATAGCACCACCTTAGCATTCCATCTACTATCCGATCACTTTAGGTTTTAGGCTGGGGGGAAACCCCATGTTGCTCCATTTAGACTCCAGAAAAAATTATTTAAAATAGTTCTCTAAATAATATGATTGATAATGTAGAACTGACCTTCATTTCTGTAGTTTTTGTTCCTCAGTTGTGGGAAGAGGGAGGAAGGATCTTGAGTTTAGGGATTTTGAGCACGGGGTAGGGAGAAGGAGTTTAAGTACTGTGCTTTTCACCACTGCAGACTTAATTTTTAGTCATGGTTTTTTGAGAAATCAAAGGCTATTTAGAAAACAATAAAGAATAAAGGTGTGATCAATTGTAAGAAGTATTTCTGTGAAGTCTGAACAAAGTGAGAATCTGAATTGCAGCCACAACTATTTATATAAGCTATTACAAAAGGAATGCTAGGAACCATTATATTGCATGATTTCTTGTGAATAATAGAAATGCTCTCTATCAGGTATTTTTACTTAAATGGAATAAATTTTTGAGAAAGATGGAGTTCGCCTATAGTAACCTTTCACGCCACTTCTATTAGTATTGTTAGAACTTTATCTATTTTAAAAATATATGCTTTGACTCTATCAAAAACATTCTAAAACTTAGCAAATGTCATTTTAAACCCCGATATATGAGTGTCTCCATCGTTTGCTAGTGCTTTAATGACATCAGTGTAGAATTTCAGCATTTCTACCCAGAAAGTGCCTGTCATACACAAACAACATTATGGCACACTTTTAGTATAATATGCCTGGAGTAGCTCTCTTATTTAATGGTGTGCTTTTATATTGCTCAAGTAAGTTTTTCAGGGAAAATGTATCTATCACAGATGAGATGCCTAGTCATAGGGCCAATAAATGGGACTACACCTGATGTGAGAAAGGTGAGCAGTCTTTGATCTCTGGTCATCATGCTCCAGCATCATTCAAGTCAATGGGATGGTTGCCATTTATTTACTTCAATAGGAGCAGGGCAGTGTTATGGCCCCAGTACAACAAAACACTTGTTTAAGTCCATCCCTTTTCAGCTGTGGGAATTGTATTTGTGCCTAACTGTTTTGCTGAATTGTGGCCTATGGGCATAATCCTGTGTCCTTTACTCAGGCGTAATTCCAGTTGACATCAAGACTCCCATGGGCATCAGTGGGAGTTTTGCCAGAGTGAGGCCTGAAGAACTGAGCTAAATGTTTTCCTGAGTCTCAAAGTAAAATAATGAGAACAAGCCATTCTACCTTGTTGTAGAGTCAATGGCATTTCCCAAGCATGAGGGCTGAAAATCAGATTCCATATCAGCAAAAGGAGGGTCAGCCATGCAACTCAACAGGAAAAAATACTAACATCTGTGAGAGTTGTGCCTCAGTAAGGATATCAGGAACAAGTTCACCATTATTGATGTCAGTTAGTTGAAATATTGCCAATTGTACTTCATGAAATTAGCATTACAGTGCATATTAGCACATGAATGATTACATTGGACTTTGAGGGAGCGGGTATCCCACTACAGCATACAAATGTCTCATCAATGCTAATGCAAGTAAAGCATACATCCGGAAGGGGGAACACTTCTCTTACTTACATTCATTTGTTCTAGACTTCAAAAAAAATCTAGAAAAGTGATGTTTTTGAAACAATGCAGTTCAGTAGGAACAATCATTTTTTACATTTTTACTAGTAACTATCAGTGAAAATGGAGAAATACTGTCCATTACTAATGGTGAATTTCTTTGTGAAGATGAATTTTCTCATCTGAAACACAGTCAGTATAACACGTTTTCCTACCTTCTTCAAAGTTATTGGGGGTTGATTGTTATTCATTCAATACTGTTTTCATTACCTCTTTTTTAATTCTATATTATTACTATTCTTGGTTTCTTTAGATTGCATATTGGGGACCTTTATTAATAGCAAATAACAAGTTTGTACTGGCTTCCCTATGCCAAATCTGAATCCTTCCTGCCCCATCAGGCAGCCATTAAGGCACAAACAAGTTCTGTGAACTCTGTTAGTGCAAAAGATTTATGCACATAAAACTGACTGAGAGAATGAAAAGTCTACAGATGTCATTACTAAAATCTGTTAAAATATTTTATTTTTAAAATGTAAAACACTTTCATTTAAAATATAAAATACTTATCATTTAAATTTAATAAGACTTCGTGTGTAAGGTATGCAGGGTCAGGGCTTTGGTCCTTAATGAAGGTTAATAAATATGGAGATAGGAGTATACATCATAGTTAGTCATCAGAGAATATGTTTCGTAATAATGACCGTTGGTTCACACATATTAATGTAGGTAGATTCAGTAGGAACATTCTAGATTACTGAACCACAATGAAATACCTCTCTTGGACTCGTCAGTGCAGACTTGAGCATGTAAAGAATGTTCCTGAGAGGTGGAGTATTTTTAAATCCTCTTAACATCATTGGGAGTTGAGTGCTCAGTACTTCACAAAGACCTCCAATCTACTCCTAGTGAAGCCAATGGTAAAATTCCCATTAACTTCAGTTATGCAGGATCAGGCCAAAAATCAGGCCTCTACGGGCTTGTATACGCTTACTGGGGGATCAACAAGCAGTGATCAATGCATCAGCAGTTGATTTAGCAGGTCTAGTGAAAACCCGCTCTCCCATCAACTCCTGTATTCCGCAGATAGAGAAGAGTAGGGTGAGTCTACAGGAGAGTGTTTCATTGCATAGCGTGGACCTTGCAGTAAGTAGATCTAAGCTACATCGACCTGAGTTGAACTATTCACCTAACTCAAATTGCATAGCTTAGATCAAATTTCCCCTGTAGTGTAGATGAGGCCTTAGTCACTCTTTAGGAACACATTACAGGGGTTTAGCTGTTCTGCTTTTGACAAATGAGTTCGAAACTGTGGCCCCTACTGTTGAGTAGAATTGTATTGCATTTTAATAACTAATAGCTACAATTCTACTGATGCTGTAGTTATTTAATACCAGAAACGTATGGATAATAACTTTTAGTTAACATATAGTAACACTTTTGAATCTACATAATTCTGTATGTAGATTTAATAATCTTCTGTAATAAAGTGTATGTTCTCAAATTGGAGTAATGCATAATTCTCCTAATTTTTGAAGGGGATTTTGCTTATTCAGATAATGTAGATCCACTTGAGTCGAGTCCCTTTGTAGGACTGGGATCTTAAAACACTTAAAGTTAGTTATTTATCACACATACCACTGCATAATAGCAGACATGGGGCTGTCATTTAAGGCTTGTTTTATCTTCAGACTGTTACTGGGCTCTTTGTTGGACCAGGTGGGATGTTCATTTGAGTAGGTGCTCTTCAGTCTAAGTGTATAGTACACAACTTGCCTGGCCTATGTTTGGGAAAGAAAATCTCTCTTGTTTTGCTACAGACACAGCCAAAGAGAGCCAAGACAACCTTAATTTATCCATTAAAAATGTAGGCCCATATTTAAGAGTCATCAGCAATAAAGGAAAATATACTGAATCATTTCAAGTGCATGCTAATCATTTAATGTAATAAATGGAGCAACTCTAATTATCTCCTGAGGAAATGATTTCACACTAAAACAATGGAAATGAAGAGGTTTCTTCAGGAGCATTGTACACAGCTGAAAATTACTCATGTGAATCTAGAGGATATTTTATATAAATAGAAAGGAACGCTCGTTCCTTTAGAGTATTCATTTAATGCTATGAGATAAATACTAAATGATAAAGATATTTAGTAATGTGCACACAGCCTCTGATGATTTCACAGGTACAATTATACAACCAAACTGCTTCCTTTCATTGAGACAGTGGTTAGCAGAAGATCAGTGCCTGTCATAACTGCAGGTTCTTTATGCAGGATATCTGACTAAAGCAAAGAAAAATGAATATATTTGTCTATAAGTTAATTGCAGTCTGCATTATATAGATTTGTAATTGACAGTATACAGGGCTCTCTCACTGAGCTCTTTAGAACTCTTCCTCGTAAATTGGTAAATAAGAATCATTCTGATTTGTTTCAAAATAAATCCCATGAAAGCTTATTTTGGAAATTTGGCACATTTTTAACCAACAAAGAAAAAATGAGGCAAACTTTTAAATAAGATGTACAAATTTCTCAAGGAGAGATGGTTAGAACTGAGCTTAATTATTATGTCCATTCCTTCTACAGGAACTGATTTCACTAAAATGTTTTGTTAAATGATGTACTTTTGTTGCTTGGATGTTCTATTTCTCTTGGAAAGCACACAAGATCCTCATAGGCACTATCGTAGGCACTATCCTTGTAGGCATTTTAAAAACACATCCACATTAAATAGAACATACAGACAGTGGTTGAGCTTACAATCCCTTTAAACTAGATAACAAAAATGATTTTGACTTGTTTTAAAATCTTTTCACTTAAATGGTTCCAAATCTAAAACTAAAAGACAGATAATGTGGGTTGAACATTTTTCACCTTGCTTTCGGTTTTGTAGAGAATAGCACAGTAGAAGCACTTTCCTGTCTATAAGAATCACATTGAACCACCAGGAAAAATCCATCTGTTTTGGCTAGAAATTTAACAGCATGCTTTCCAGAACTTCATATTCATCTTTATTAATACATCAAGTGTAGCTTGTTCACGTTTTTTGTCCATTCAAATACCATACTACTAGACACATGATTAGCTAGTCCTTGTTACTAAAATTGGCTAACAGCTTAGAGAATATGACTATTGTACACAATGGAAGATAAGACCAAATTCAAGACAAATTAATGCACAATGATTGTAAAAGCATAAATAGAGGACTATAACTTTCTGAAGGTCTGCATTTATTCTAAAGCAGACATCTATATTTCACAAGGGAATACTTAGACAACTGTTTTTATCATAAGATTACTGTTCATCATGTACAAGAAAACAATTGTTATCAGGTATGAACTTAATTGGAATCAACTGTACCAGTCTTTACAGGAATTTACCAAAATGTCTGCCATTCAGAGCTGGCTTACCATAATATTCTCTATGGAATAGTTGACCACAGGATTCTCATTCACAAACAGCCAGGTTAAACAGTTAAATGCTAGCAAATCCTGCATAGCCCTGTGGGAAATTTCACTTTAATCCCGAATTTATAAGAGGACAATCAAAGCCCAAAGCCTGGGTAACAAATCTGATCCTCTGTTGCAATCTGTGTCCTCATGGGAAGGAAAGAGATGCTCCCTGTACAAGCCTGAGATGGATAAATACCTAAATGATGAGATAGATGGGGAATGCAGAAGAAGCGTCTGGCTTCAGCCATTCGCTTCCAATTTTACATTACATTGTGAAAGGCAATTCTTGTGCAGCTCAGGAACAGCCAGTCCTGATTACTATAAGTTGAAGTGTGGCTTAAGGAATGATTAATGACAGTGTCAGGAGAAAACAAAGCACAATGAGAGTTATCTCTAATCCACCTGCTTGCAGATGCTATAGTAAGGGAATGAAAATGGCCCCGGCGAGCCCTGATAATAAAAAAATCAAAATAGAAAGGTGCAAAGCTGTAGATATGTATTAATCTGATATATAAAAACTAGGTCTTAGCTTGAATAAAGCATTAGGCATGAATGGAGCCCCATAGGTGATAGATATTAGAGCATAGTGGACTTCACATTGTCTGTATTTTTTAAATCAAACAGAACTGTTCCCTTCAGGATTGCCTTTGACATTAATGGGTTGGTATTTGAAAAGTCACAGTTCACTAGATGAGCAGGCTTGTGAGTTCAAGCTCATTAAACAAAACCTCTTTTTTGTTGTTGTTGTTTTTAAAAAGTGACACCACACCACCACCTTGTGGCTGTTTAATGAATAAACATATTGACAAGAGAATCAGATGTTTCCATTTCCATGCAGGATCCATTCGGATAAAACATAATTATAAGATCTACCTTTCCCCTCCTCTCCCCAACACAGACACATTTATAAGCTAATTCAGTAAATATAACACATCTGAAAGACGATAACTAGATTATTTTTAATGGCTTTTTGGATAGGGATCAAACCAACTAAGGCCATTCCAGTTACACATCCACTAATTTAAGTCTACAGCTGTCACATAATTAAGGAGTTCACTGATCATAGTTACAGAATATGCAAAGTACCAAGTACAATATTTTGCTTCAAATTGATAACCGTTGTCTTCTTTCACTCTGGCCCGCTCATCCCTGCTAAATTTACAGCAGCTTGAAAAAGGGTGAAGGCTATCTAAGAGATGAGATCTAGCAAGGCTCAATACATAGAACTCTGAGGGTACATCTGTATTGCACACTGAGCCCAGACTCTGACTCACAAAGTCCACACACAAAGCAGTCTGATTTGGGGCAGCAAGCACTTAGGACCTAGGTCCTAGGACCCTGCTCAGAGAGGGCAGGGGAGGAGGGTCAGAACCCAAGTCCCGCTGACGTTCTGATCCAGGTCCTGTCATTTGTAGTGTGGACGCAGGTCAAGCTGCAGACTCAAGTCATAGTGCAGTATGGCTTAGTTATCACAGCTGTGGTACCTGCGTCTAGCAATTGTAAACCCAGGGTTAACATGCAGTGTGGCCCCTCAATCGCAGACTTGGAAAAACTGAGTCCACACACCCAGATGCCACAAACCCAGGTTTACAATGCACTGTACACTTACCCGGAAAAGCTGTCTTTTACTACTTGGGCCAGTCAGGCTGTGCCTAGTAATGTCATCCAAACCAGAACCCAATCAACAATATTGCAAGTACACTATTTGATTTGAATTATAGTGTTCTCATATGTTCTAGTTGTTTAGTTTCCCTTTATTCTTAGTAAAAAAAAAAAAAATCTGATATAGACTAGCCATAGTAACAATAATACTGTTTTTAACTTGATTCAATTACTCTAGTGTAAGACATGGGATAAAATTTTCAAACACACCTAAGTGAGATAGAAGCCTGAATCTCATGGAAAGTCAATGAGACTAATGTGTCTTATGAAACTAAATCACTGCTGCAAATGGAATATAGGCTCCTAAGCCACTTAGGTGAGTTTGAAAATTTTAGCCATGGCCATTCAATACTAGAAGTTAATGATAAATAACCAGCTGAAGTGGAATACCTCTGGAGACCAACTGTAAGTGTGGGAAAATTACTTCTACTTCCCACCAGGCCAAACATTTAGGATGAAATCCTGGCCCCACTGAGGTCAATAGCAAAACTCCTATTGATTTGATTGGGCCAAGATTACATCCCTGACAGTTTCCCCTTTTTCTCAACATGACGAGCAACAAGTTAAATGTTAATTCATCTTTCATGGAAGTATTTTAATATTGAAAATCTAATGAAGATTAAGCACTCAGTTTTTAATGAGGCTGACATAACTGTCGAAAGAAAGCAAATACATTATTTTAATTAATATCAATTCATAAGTGCTCCTGATTTATATATTAAACAAAGAGAAAGTGGCTTGTCATACACTACAATTTATTTTGTATTCACCCATCATTTACTCAGAATCCTTTTTTTTTCATGTGAAATGTATGATGGAACCTGCCATGTAGAAATGTACAGCTGCTGCACACACTATAAGTACCGTGATCACATCACCCTTATTTTCTTATGACGGGTCTCAAGTCAATTCCATCCATGTGTCTCTGTCTCTACCTGACACCTCCTGCTACCAAATAATCATGCTGTATTTTAAGCTTAAAGCCTTTGTATATTGTATTTTTAATGGCACCAAGGAATCAGGCAGTTTGTGTGTTATAAAAAGATATTGTTATAACCAGAGAAGGGCCTGAGTCACAAAATTTTGGATCTGGATTTTGAGACCAATGAAGTTCAAGAGTGCTTAGATCTGGAATTTGGTTTGGTCCTTTTATAGAAACAGACCAGGCAAAAAAAATAATTGGATTCTGAACTCCCTTTCCGATTCCCCTTAAATTCAGAGGTATATCAATATTGGGTATTTGTATAAACCCATGTTTAGTTACAATAGGGTTTAAAGCAGCTGGGAGTCAGGGAGAAAGTGGCCTTAAATACAAAAGTGTTACAAAAGAGAGCTTAATAAAAAGTGAGGTGCAATATTTGTGCAAAATTTGAGAGTAAGATTAAACCAAGGCAGAATTGTATTGCAACAATGGTGGTTTTTATGGTCATGAAACAATGCCAGAATTGAAATAATTAAGGCAGGCCATAATTTTGTGAGAACTTCCAAAGAGCTGGAAGTTCAGTTTGAGTAAATGCAGAAAAGTTAGGACCTACTTCTCTGCTTATGTTACTCCATTGAAGGCAATGAAGCTATACCTGCTTAGCATTTTTCCTAGATGCTTATCTGAATTTATACCATCTTACTGGGGTCTCTTTCCTACTCCCCACCTCTCTAGCTTTTCTCTCCTTTCACCCAACCCCAAGCACAACTTTCTCATTTCCTCTAATCTTCTGTGGTGCCAACTTTCTGTTTCTTAACTCTAAACAACCATCTTGACCCTGCAACTCCTTCTTCCAGTTCCCAACAAGACTCCCTTGACTCACCAAATGTCTCCTGACAGGCCTGCTACCTGTGGATGATATTCTAGTCATGGGACAGTCTCTCCTTTGGGCTCTGCTTAGCTCTTTTATTTAAAACATATGTTCTTGGGGGCTTCTCACTCAGTTTCTTCTAAATGTATTATTTTCCCAATCCATTCAATCCTAGCATCTTACCTTGCAAGATGTGAAGACTGCAGCTATCCCAGCATAGATTTAGAGACAATTCCAAAAAGAATTTCAACAAAGATTCAAAGCTTATTGTGGGGTGTTGAAGTCAAGGAGTGAGAGTAGGTGGAGGAATTATCCACACTTTAACTATGTAAAGTGGGTTCAGATTCATTCTGAGAATCTGGCTGAGCTTCAAGTTGGCTCTGTCCATGCTGGCTTTGTCTAAACTGAGTCACACATCCCAAGCTGTTGGAGCTGCCTCCTCTTTCATTCATTATTCTTGTCATGCTGTGTTGCTGCTGTCATTATAGTGACTGATATAAGTTTCACCCCAGAAGTACCTGTTTTAGGAACAGATGAAATAATATGAGGCATTGCGGAACCATTGCTGTGAATGGCTGGACAGTTACCCTGTTTGATATTACCATGTAGCTGTCTTGCAGTAAGTCAGTAAATAACTCATGGCATCACTCTGTCCCATTTTCAGATGGAAGATAAGATGTTATTTCTGCTTCGGTATAAAATCCTTACAGCTGATGTAAGGTGGTGATCAGATTCCTATCTAAATTGCATGCCAGACAGCATTAACATTATTAGGAGCGTGGTTTAGCTAACCCTGGATATATTTCCAGTATAATACTATGACTTTTAAGCCATCTCTGTTGACATCTGCTAACCTACTGCAAAATTAAGCTTTGACTATAGACTTTATATAAGACTGCGTGATAGAGAATTAAGTTATGTTTACCTTAATTTGAAATCATTCTGGCCATGTGATTAGATTACTGTTCCTGCTGGTGACTATGTGGAACAGGGATAAGGAGCCATAGCCAAAAGTGAAATAGACTTTGAAAATGAATCACTCATTGCTATTCAATAGGTGGCAAATACTGATATATTTCAATAGTGATTTGGTGTTTGAGACATGTATATATTTGGGGTGCATGGCTTTTAGCCTTCACTAAATGCAGTGCAAGGTACAGAATTTTTGTGGCACTCCTGTTTAAAACCTATACCTATACCTCCTGTTTAAAACCTATACCACTATAAGTACATTTACGAGAGTATAATTGTGTCCACACTATGGGGGTTGACCAGCTTTAACTATACAGGTACAGTTAAAGTGATAGAAATTGTGAATGCTGAGAAATCCTAAAAGAGGCTGCATATATGGAATCCATGAAGGTGTTTTTAGTTTGGAAAAGCAAATGAAAAAAAGCATAGAATGAGAGTAACTCAGATGTATTTAACACCTGCAAACAAAACTCAGTGTACAGTCAGATAAATAGATTTCCATGCAATGTTCTTGCCTTCTTCCTTTGTTAAGTATGAGCTCTTTTTTTAAAAAAAGCTTGTGGTAGATCTGCTGCTGGCAGTATGTTATGTTCACCCATTAGTTTATTTTTTAAGACTAAGAAGAGATATTTCTACATTATAAATAATTTATAAACATAAGAACAAAGGGAGGCTGTCAGGGCTGCTGGTACTTTGAGAAAACAAAACATAACAAAAAAAGAGGATGATGAATTTATGAAGAATGCGATTTTATAAAGAGGGAGGGGGGAACGCAACTACTAATTATTAACATTCATCGGCAGACAGGGACCTGAAAGGATAGGATTAGAGGGATTCATTTACATCTGTCTGTCACAAAAAGAAATCTCATTAATGGTTTACTAGACTGTCACAAAACTTCTTCTAATGTTAAACCTGAGGGTCCCTAGCAGGGGGAGATAACTTACTTTTGGCCCATTCAAAAATAAAGTGATTTTTAAAAAGGAGAATAGAATTGACATTTTCAGTAGCAGCTCCAGTGCTAGTGAATCTCTTGAGATGACATGAAGTTTCAAATGTAATTGAAAAGGTTGTGGGTATCACTGAAAGTTTCCAAGCTTTCTGTTTATGCAGCCAGGTGTACTTTGAGATGGGATGTTGCTGCCAGAGTAATCATGTGTGATAGTTTGCTACTGAGAATCCTTTCATCGTCTGGACATTTCTTTTCTCCCATAAAAAGAAAACTCCAGTAGGTTGCTTTGACAATTCGAGATGCTGAGCCACAATTTCTCCTTTTTAAAAAGGCAGACATTAAGGTTAAATATAAGTGCACCAAAAATAATCTCACCATGTGTAAAATACTTTAAAAGAAAAACTTGGATATATTGTAATGTTTGATCAAAGAACTAGACCCATGGAAGTGAAATCTACTCCACAGTTACCCTTGTCATTTTATTTTTCATAACAAATTAATTTATCCTGAATCCACATCACTATAGAAAATTCTGGAGCACTGTTTTGTTAGTACCCAAATTGTTAGATATATCCATTCTAGTGAGGTACCCATAGCTGCTGCTTGTAGGATTTGAGATATATGTGGCCTGGTTATATATTCTGGAATATCATACTGTGATTTATACAGTTTGCTGTATTAATATAAGCAATGACGTGCAGGAGAGTGTTTTCAACGTGGGCATGTTATTACAGATTTTTAAAACTGGCAAGGTGAAATTCCAAAGACCTCTTCAGGTACCTAGACTGTTCCCAAGCCAATGCAGGAGCATTCCCTACAGCAGTGGTTTTCAACCTTTTTTCATTTGTGAACCCCTTAAAAAATTTCAAATGGAGGTGCAGGCCCCTTTGGAAATCATAGACATAGTCTGTGGTCCATGGACCACAGGTTGAAAACCATGGCCCTACAGTATCCAAGCAAAACCCAACTGCAAACCTTTCAAGGTTTTAGCCATTATGATTTTCATTTATTTTCATAGTTAGTGCATTTCTTTTCTTATCCAGTTTTGTGTGGGATTCAAATGAGCCCTAAAATAGTGGTGTCTAGTTTGCATTGATTAATTTTTTTTAAGATGGACTGTAGCACATAGTCTGTTTTCAAAAATATTAGTGATTATGAATACTTGGTTTTGGGTATCCAGCTTCAGACACCTAGAGGGGCATGATTTTCAGAGGGTGAGTGCTCCACATCACTGAAAATCTGGCTCTTTAAGGAGTTTCAGCTTGGGCACCCAAAAGCTGAAGCATTCAAAATCTTAAAAATGAAGACCCATATGTTTGAGCATGTTGCATCACTATATATGCAATCCTTGGCTTTTTTGAAAGGCACACATTCCTCACCATCCTCCTACACTCGTCCCTCTGTTCTTCCACATTTAGGACTATGTACGTACCAAGTTGTGAATAATAATTTGGATTTCAGGTAATCTGAATGAGAAAATTCTTTTATGCAAATCACAGGCATCATTTCAGTAGAATTCAGGTGAAGAGGAGGCAAAGTTGCGTCAGCATCCCTGCTTCTGTCTCCCTGCTTCCATCTCCTCACTGAGGTTGTAGCTTCTCATGGTGGGTTAGTGGGTTTGTCCTATCCCAGAGGGAGGTGGGAAGGTGGAATGTCAGCCCTATCCGGGGGAGAGAGAAGGGCGGTGGGTTGATGGGATATCTCATTGATGGCTGATCTGCTGTGAGGGGGGCAGAACCGACCACAAACCAATGAGGATTCCGAGCCCAGCCTGCCCCACAGCAGCCCTCACAGGCTCAGTAGAGACACTGCAGCACCAGTTGGTGAGTAGCTATGAAAAGTCTGGGGGATGGAGGGAACCAAGGCTGGGGAGGGAGTGCCCCCCTTCTCACCCTAGCAAATGCCTCCCCTGATTGTGGAAAGATGATGTGGTCAAGGTTTGAGTCTAGTCCATAGGACCCATTTGAATATATATTCTCTGTGTGGCACACAAAAAGACATTGGCACCGAGAGATCTACATAAAGGATGATTCATAAGACTGGAGGGAGGTGGGAAGGTGGCATGTCAGCCCTAGTAATAAGCAGTAATAAGATCTTTTATCCTTCTCCTAGTTGTTCCTCCATCATTATCTGACAATTTTCTTCATCTGAAACTTTTTTTTGCTTTACTGTGCAGTTATGTAATCCAACTGAGCCGCAAAGAAATGTAGAAATCTCCCTCTGTAAGCCCTGGAAATATCTTAATGAAATCCTGACTGACTTTTCTAAATAAAACAAGATCGAAATAGTAATGTTCAGCAGACAAACCATGGAGTCCAGCAAATAACAGGTAAAGATTGCTGAGAAACATAGACATGTAGCTGTGAAACGCCATCATTGCTCTATTCTCATTTTGGTCATGTATCCTCCTGGCCTCTCATCTTTACCAATGTCATGTCTTTTTGTGATTCTCCACATTTTAGGAGAGAAAAACTCAAGCGCTAGATTTAGTACTTTTGAAATGATAGTATTCTATTCTTCCTACCAACATTCCCATCGAGGTCTCAATCAACTGCTCTGCCCTGTATTCCTTATCAGCATACACTAAATTTTTCTCTAGCTCTATAGTAAGGAATATAAAAATATACACAATGACTTAATATGGATTAAATTTCTCATACAACCAGAAGACTATTTTCTCTCATAGAGTATATATAAGCCCATTTAGGATTAGAATGCTGATAGATAGATCTGTGAATTTATTTTGCATTAGCTTTCTGCATAATATTTACAACAGGGGTGTGGAGAGTGAATCCTTTTTATGTGGCACAATAAATGTTTTTAGTTTCTGCTTCTGTAGCAAATGTGTGTGATGGGCAACCACCTTAGACAAGATCCCAGTCCCCTATGGTGTGCTACTCTGAAACTGAATAGATGGCAGGGGAAGGACTCACAAGCAGAAATTCTCTGTTCTAGTAATAGCTCTCCCCATAATTGGAGTCTTCAGCTGAAGACCAAATATTTTAACCAATCCAAACACCAATATGGGCAGTGCAAGACACTCTTGAGCAACGTTAATGTTTTCATTATAAAATGTATTTTACATCAAATAACTTCACTTTAAATTAACACATTCTGTATTTTAAAGCTATTTATTATTAGATTTTTTTCCTCCGTAGAAGTGCGCAGCATCTTGCAGAATCTAATCTTAACTGTGGGCCTAAGGTGACCAGATGTCCCAATTTTATAGGGACGGTTCCGATTTTTGGGTCTTTTTCTTATATGAACTCCTATTAGCCCTCCACCCTCTGCCCCAATTTTTCACATTTGCAGTCTGGTCACCCTATATGGACTAATGTTAACCTCGCTGACACCAATGTAGATCAGTACTTCGATGAAAAATTAATGGAGCTACACCACTGTGGAAAAACCACTGAAATTAAGGCCATAGCTACACTACAGCTTCTGTCGAGAGCTTCTCCCATCAACATAACTGCCACCGCACGCAGGGGCTGGAGTAATTAAGCCAATGGAAGAACTCTTTCCTGTCAGCTTAGGGTGGCTACATAGAGAGCTCACAGTGGTGCAGCTGTGCCGCTGTAAGCTCTCTAATGTAGCCATAGCTTAAGATCAAAATCAAAACTAACAAGTGGAGCTCAATAATGAGTGTTGAGTATTTTCCTCACTCAGATCTCAGTATCAGTGGAAATGCAGTTAAATGCATTTTTACAGAGCCACTTAAGAAGCAAGTGTTCTGCATGTGAATACAGGGTATGCATATAAGGCAATGTAAGCCCAAGGTCAGTAGAAATTGAGTTAGAAGACCCTGGGTTTGTTAACCTAGGCCTTGAATGTCTACTCTCATTTGTAACCCCAGGTGGTTAGAAATAGCTGAACTCTGGGACTCCAGTGTCTACACTGCAGCATGTAAGCCTGAGTCCAACCACCATATCCCAGACTTCGTAGTACCCTCCCAAAATGTGGGCCCCTCTAGCCCTTTGTTTGTAGTGCAGTGTGGGAAAACTTGACAATCTAGAGGACAAAGAAAGTTGGCCCGTAGGATTGTGGAATACTTTCCTGGGACTATCAGAGCGCAAGTCTAGCAATAGGGCTTGAATCTTGAGTCCCAATTTGAGTCATGCTCGGACCCTCCACCCCCGTGGGATCCTCAGGCTCTGGGGCAGCTCAATTTGTGTGTAGATGAAAGGGAGGTTAGGCTTGAGACTGAGTTTGAACCCTGGGCTTGCACTGCAGTGTAGATATACCCACAGCCATTTGTTACTGGGATTGAAGAACAGTGCCAGGCTGGCATTCAATCAGATTTTACAGATTGGGGTCTAACTGATGAAGTCTAGGTGTTAACCTTTTATTGTGGTGACGTAAAGCAGTGGGTGACTTTAAACTCTTTGACAAATGTTAGATTGATAAGAAGAAAGATGATGTTACGCTTAAGAAACAAAATCCCAACAGAAGAGAAAAGGAAAGATTGTTGTTGTTATTTCAATGTCAGTTTTTAAAGCTCCTTTTTGCATCTAGATGGTGTATAAGCATGTTCTATAATGTTTTTTCCCCTCCTTCAGGATACTGTCATATTGCAGCATGACTTTCCCTTAAAAGTATCAATACACTTGTTTGTCTGAAAAAGCCCATTGTCTAGAGACAAATTCTACATTGCTGTGTAGTCTGGCATAAAGTAGGAGATGTTTCTGAAACCTTCCTGAAAAGTAATCCATGTACAACTAGATTTGATTATGTTCTGGCCTCTATACTGAGAGCTTCAAGTGCCCTCTTTTGGCATAATATTAGAAGTACAAGCATGCTTTCTTTGTTTAATTTTTTTTTTTAAAAAAAATCACTGGTTCACAATCAACAAATCTCTTAATTTATGAGAATCCTAGTCATGAGTATAACAAATGGAATTTGCCTCTAGTATAAGCATTTTGTTTCACATGAAGACTCATTATAAGACACATTTCATCATTTATCTCCCATATTCAGTCAGATCATGATTTTCCATTCCTTGTACACTCTGATTGAGTATTGGATTTTAATTGTGGTGGTTCAAGAAATATATATGCCTAAAGTCACACAATGGCTTGAAAGAAGCTTTATAATTCACAGAAAGCTATAAGCTGAATTCAAATATATGGGTACATCAGACTATCTATATGCCCTGCCTGGCATGGAGATTCACTCTACCATGAGTCTTTTGTATTTCCAATTACAATGTTACTATGAAGGACCAAAATCTCTTCTTTTGAGGATTGTCACATGAAAATGGGAAATTTTGACTGATGTCCAGTGAGAACATTTTCTATGCACTTGTCCTTTTGTTTTCTGAGCATCTGACATTGATAGATCTGATTGTAGCTGGCATTTCTCTCTGTGTGTATCTGGCTCCCTAGACCAAAATTCTAGCTATCCTGGCTATGTACATCAGGAATATTCTTATCTATGTAGAAGTGACGAAGATTCCTGTGGCACCTTAAAGACTAACTAAAGTATTAGAGCATAAGCTTTCGTGGGCTAATACTTTAGTTAGTCTTTAAGGTGCCACAGGACTCTTTGTCACTTCTGCAATTCCAGACTAACACGGCTACCTCTCTGATTCTTATCTATGTAATTTGTCATTCCAATGGTTCCCCTGTCTGGTTCTGATTTAGAACAAACTCCCTATTCATTTCTTTACCCACAAAAGTGCTGAGCATCCTTCTGATTTTCAAATAACATTTTTATAATTGTTGCTGTCAATAGCTAAGCGTAAATGTACATTATGTGATGAAGAATCCTGAACAATAATTCTCATAACTGTCAATTTTGGGTAACTTTTATGAGATGTTATATGAACCTTGACCAGGAAATGCCTATTGAGGAGAAGTGTATTTTAAGACCCCCAAGTGAGTCAGTAGCAGAATGATTGTTCTTCAGATTATACTTTCTCACAGTTAATGGAACAGGGGTGTTGCAAGAATGAAAAGGGGTGTTGACTCGACAAATCAAACAAAGAATTACATTAGCATACATGCCAGGGTGCCTTAGAAATTTTATAGAGGCACTCCGTTATTTTAGGTATGTTCTCATCAACCTCTTTGCAAATCAATTTCCACTTCTTAGACTATATTAACATCAAAGTAGAGATTAACAAATCAATTCTTTACTTTTATTAGAAGATAGTCCTGCTCAGTCCACTCTGTTTGTCCTCCAAAGTATCAGTCAAAGACCTTTATCAAATGGGTAAAAGAACAAGGCTTTAACAGAAGATGAATATGGCTCAAGCTATTTGTTTACAGCTCTCACTAACAAAAGGAATGGCCATTGTATCGGTTTGTTGATGTTGATGTTTTCTCTGAAAGGAAGAGCTGCAATTATCACCATAACTAATAGAGTATGAATGACTATGACATTTCCAAATTTCAGTAATAGTGCATGTAGACTGAGGTCAATGGGCCGCATTGTTGCATTAATTTTTAATCAGAACTCTTCAGTTAACTTTTAAGCAGAACTCTACATTGATTTAACAGTTCAGTATGACCCAATAGCTGGACTTGATCCAGATATTTAGAGCACAGTGAAACTCACGTGGCTGCTAACATAAGTAAAGGAGGCTGCTTTAAAGTTCTCTCCATCACTTATGTCATGGCAAAAAGCAGAAATACAAAAACTGCAGATTTGATGGCAGACTTAGGATCCAATTGTATATACATTTCCTATATATGGGATGCAATATAATATTCATGATGTGGTGATGGATCAGATGTATGACAACTCAACACATAGTTTCTTCAAGCAGTTAAGAGACGGAAATAAGTAGTAATAGGCGCAAACCACTGCTGGGAAACCAAGTAGTAGACTATCCTACTGAAATATTGAGTCAATTTTTTCCCCTTTCTACACTGTTAGAATGACTGTGTTAGGTTTCCTAAACAAAAACCTGATTTTCTACATACAGTGGCCATGTATAAAATATTTTCAATAGCCTTTACAACCAATTAAAGTTACTAAAGCATTCACTGTATTTTCTAGATAAGGTTTATACTAATGATAGGAAAGAAGGAATACTACGAATATCACAGCAATGATATCTAATTGTAAAGGCAAAACTGGAAAACGTTAAGTGTGACCACCCTGTAGACAAGAGCAGGAATGTGAGAGCCGAAAGGGAGTGCAAATCATAACACAATCAGATATATAAAGAAGAATTAGGTACCAACAGGACATACAGTGCATGTGCTTGAAGTAATCCAATGATCAGAATAAAATCCAATTGAGAAGATAAGAGGCAGCCGTGATAGGGAAGGGAAAGAATCTACAAGCATCTATCTAGAACTTTAGTGACCCTGGATATGAGCACACTATTACCTTAAAAAGGGGTCTCTAGCCAGGCAGAAGTTAGTGATTGAAAGATCTGTTAGGTCAGTTTCATTGCCAGTGGTACCTTGGCTGTGCAGTGAACAGTTCAACCTACTCTCACTAGAAGTATGGAAAAGTCCACCTGGAGGCTGATTGCAGTGTAATCCACCTGCAACCCCTGCTCCAGCAGTGGCCTGAGTCTGGCCAGCACAGCCTAGAAAATGTATGGGGTTGATTAGAAGGGAAGGATTGTTTTAGCAGAGTAACAGCCATTTATTTCCAGTGGTGATTCAAGGATGGCAAGCCTGTAGTATATCTTGAATTTGGCAACTGAGACTAGGATTTAACTGGAGCTTGAATTTTTCTAATTTGCGAGGTGTACAATATGCCCTAAGATGAGTAAGATATTAAGGGCAAAATTCTGAACTCAAGGTGGATGTGCAAGCTGTAAATGGGGGCAAAATATGGCCCTAAAGATTATAATCAGTGTCTGTCATTAATTGAAAAATAGTTTAATAAGCATCTCCCTATTATAAGACTTTCCATTCAGTCAGGTCAAGTTTCATTGTCCATCTCAATTTATTTATTCCAAAGTGCTCAGTCATTGTGAAGAAAGCTATTTACAGGAATTTACACTTTGTCAACACGACCTCTGATATAGATTCATAGATTCCAAGGCCAGAAAGGACCACTGTGATCATTTAGTCTAACATAGGCCATAGAACTCCCTCAAAATGATTCCTAGAGCAGACCTTTTAGAAAAAGCATCCAACTGTGATTTTAAAATTGTTAGTGATCGAGAATCCACTACAATCCTTGGAAATTGTTCCAGTGGTTAATTACCCTCATTGTTAAAAATGTATGCCCATTCCAGTCTGAATTTGTCTCGCTTCAACTTCCAGCTATTGGATTGTGTTATATTCTTCTCTGCTAGATTGAAGAGCCCATTATTAAATATTTGTTCATCGTGTAGATACTTTTAGGCTGATCAAGTCGCCCCTTAACTTATCTGTGCTAAACTAAATATATTGCGTTCTTTGAGTCTCTCGCTATAGGGCATATTTTCTAATCCTTGAATCATTCTGGTGGTTCTGCTCTGAACCTTCTCCAATATATCAACACCCTCTCTCGATGGCATGTAACAACTTATACAACTCTCTGGTGAATAGGCCATGGCTTGTAATATTGAAACAGAACTGTATTGAGGGGATAAAACACTTGTTTTCAGACTTCAAATGTTATAAAATTCTTGACCAGTTATGAGACCAATCACTGTCACAGTTCTAAGTCTGCCAATCCCTAGATAGTTTTCTGTAAATCTCCAGTAAGTTTTTGATACAAGAAAGCATGATGATTTAGAACCAGATCTTTCTTCCTTTGTAGTCAGTGACAAAACTCATATTTACTTCAGTGAGAGCAAGATCAGACCTTTAGTTTTATCCATATTGGTTCTTTGAAAGCAAATGAGCCCTTATTTCTTGTTTTTATGGAATTACTGCATAGGAGTATTGGAAACCCCAAGCATTTAAAAAACAAAAACATGAATAAATCCATCAGAAATCATGAGATTGGCTTAAAAATGAGATTTAAAAAAGAATACATGGGTGAGTATTACTTTTGTCTTCTGATTTTGGAGCCTTAACAGTTCATATTTTCAAGCTGTTTCTGCAGTCATGAAAACTAGAAATGTCCTTTTCTTATGTATTAATGAAAGCTGAGAATCTCATTTAATCAGTTGAGTCCAGGAGTTGAAGCTTTAAGAAAAACACTAAAGTGAAATCCTAATACCATTGAAGTCAATGCCACTAACTTCAGAGTAGTCAGAATTTCACCCCAAACATCATAAGACTTGTGATAATATCACAAGAGTTGCCAACATTGATTACAAGCTGATTTTTTTCAGAATTGTATCAGGTATTAGTTATTATTCTATAGATCTTGCTATGATTTGAAATGTGGGGATTAATACTGTGCTTGAGTGGCAAAATATCAGGATCCAAATTCTGTCCTAGTGTTAACTCTATTCAGGGCAGTGAAGTTAAGCCAGGGTTGAATTTGACTTGGGGAGTGCAAATATGTAAGCATAAATAGGAAACTGCAATGTGATCAAGACTCTATTATTACCTTGAGGCCATGTGGACAATGTTTATACAAATACACCCTTAGCATTATTAGTAAGATGTTTGGAAACAGGTTGATTTACTGGAGAAAAAAATATCATGTTAATTGTGGTCTTGTACCCTGTGAGAGAGAGAGGTCAGAGACTTGATGATCATCTTTTGTTTTGTTGAAGAAGAGGTAAAATTACTATGAAATAGCACATGCTTGTCAGTGGGAATCATGGAAATCTAGGGCTGGAAGGGACCTTGAGAAGTCAACAAGTCTTGCCCCCTGCACTGTGGCAGGACCAAGTCAAGTTAGACCATCCCCGACAGGTGCTTTGTCTGACTTGTTCTTGAAAGCTTCCAGTAATGGGGGCTCCATGACCTCCTTTGGAAACCTGTTCCAGAGCTTAACTGCTCTTCTAGTTAGAAAGTTTTTCCTAATATCTAACCTAAATCTCCCTTGCTGCAGATTAAGCCCATTACTACATGTCCTACCTTCAGTGGACATGGAGAACAATTGATCACCATCCTCTTTATAACAGCACTTCTCATATTGGAAAACTATTATCAGGTCATCCCCTCAGTCGTCTTTTCTCAAGACTAAACATGCCTAGTTTTTTCTATCCTTTTCTCATAGGTCAAGTTTTCTAAACCTTTTGTCATTTTTGTTGCTCTCTTCTGGACTATTTCCAGTTTGTCCACATCCTTCCTAAACTGTGGTGCCCACAATTGGATACAGTATTCCAGTTGGGTCCTCACCATTATTGAGTAGAGAGGGATAATTATCTCTTGTCTTAAGTATAACTCTCCTTTTAGTACACCCTAGCATTATATTAGCTTTTTATTTTGTACATTGACAATTCATCTTCAGATTGTGGTTCACTAGAAGACCCAAATCCTTTTCACTAGTACAACCACCTCAACAATTACCCCAATTTTGTAGTTGTACGTTTGATTTTTTCCTTCCTATGTGAAGTACTTTCCACTTATCTTTATTGAATTTCATCTTGTTGATTTCAGACTAAATCACCAATTTATTAAGGTCATTTTGAATTTTAAATTTGTCCTCCAAAGTGCTTACAACCCCTCCTCACTTTGTGTCATCTGCAAATTTTATAAGCGAATGCTCCACTCAATTATCCAAGTAATGAATGAAAATATTGAATAGTAACAAACCCAGGACTGACTCCTGCAAGATCCTACTAGATACACCCTCCCAATTTGACAGCAAACTACTCTTTGATAACTACTCTTTGAGCACTCTCTTTCAACCAGCTGTACATCCACCTGATAGCAAATTCATCTAGACTACATTTCCCTAGTCTGATTATGAGAATGTCATGTGGAACTGTTTCAAAAGCCTTACTAAAATCAAGTTAAATCATGTCTGCTGTTTCCCCCATCCATTAAGTCAGTAATTCTATCAAAGAAGGAAATTAAGTTGGTTTGGCATGATTTGTTTTTCACAAATTTATGCTGACTATTCGTTATAACCCTATTATCCCGCAGGTGCTTGCAAACTGATTATTTAATAAGTTGTTTCAGTATCTTTCCGTGTAGGTATTGAAGTTTGGCGGACTGGTCTATAATTCTCTGGGTTGTCCTTGTTCCCCTTTTTAAAGATAGGTACTATGTTTGCCCTTCTCCAGTCTTCTGGGACTTCTCCCATTCTTCAGGAGTTCTCAAAGATAATTGCTAATGGCTTGCTTCAGCTAGTTTCTTAAGTATCCTAGGATGAATTTCACCAGGCCGTTCTGACTTGAATGCATCTAACTTATCTAAATATTCTTTAACCTGTTCCTTTCCTGTGTTGGCTTGCATTTCTTCCCCTGGTTGTCAATATTAATTGTCATCATTAACCTTTTCAGTGAAGACTGAAGCAAAATAGAATTAAGCACCTCAGCTCTGTTGATGACTAAGCATTTAAAGTTGAGCTGGGTGAATAACTGATCTTTAGGTTTGCTGGCAAATCCAGAAAAAAATTCTGAAAAATTCAGTGAATCAAATAAGTTTCCTTTTGGGTCTAACTAAACATCATGTTTGACCCCAAATTGTTTTGGGGAATTTTAAAAGATAAAAGCCAAAGGAAATGAAGGGCTAGAGTCACAAAATGGTCAGAAGTGGAGATGGTACCTTCCTTATAACCTTCAGCCCAGTAGTTAGAGTACTCCCCCAAGATGTGGGTGAGTGGGGTTCAATTCCCTCTTCTACCTGATGTGGAGAAGCGATTTGAACTGTGGTTTCCCCCATTGGAGGAGAGTGCTCGAATCATTGCTATATGAGATATTCTGGGGCAATGCTTGTTGTCTCTCCTGTTGAAGCTGTTACACTATGTATAAATAATTAAATAGTCATTTTAGTATGGACTTAAACTAGGGTCTCACTCCTCTCAAGTGAATGCCACAACCTTTGAGTTACAGGGTAGTTTAGCTTGAGGGTTTCCCACTCCTTCCTGTTGAAGCTGTTCCACCTTGTACAACATACCTGAATTGTCATTGGACCAGAAAGAGAGAGAGAGAGAGTGGAAATATCTCCACAGCCTGGCGGTGTTATCTGTACATTTTATATGTACTATATTATTTTTTTTTAATTTAACACATCAACGATATGTGGCTATACTTGACAGCTCCTCAGCCTCAGTCGATCCACTATCAGTTGACCAATATCCTGTGGAATCATGGAAAAGGTAGGATGCGAGGGAGTGATTTGAAGGAATGGGTAGTGAACTTCCAGTCCTTTTCAGTGAAGGACTGTTCCATGTGTAAGGGGCACTGTGGAAAAAGGTATACAGATGTTTATGAGAGGATGGGACAAGCACACAGACCATGCCAGCCCCATTGGCAGGGGATGGGATGACCTAGTGCCATGCTGCAGTTTCAACAGGGAAGATAAATAGTTCTATAAAACTGGGTGTTTGAACTGAACCAAGAAGGGTGGGAAATATAAAGAAGTTTGACTCAAAAATAATTTTTCAAATCTTATGTGCTCTTAAACAGGATCTATATTTGCCCATTCTGAAGATCTTACTGAAATCTGTGAAAGCTATAGATACTCAACACTTTTGAAAATTAGGCCACACTCATTTAAATGCCTCAATATGGATTTCTGAGCTTAACTTTAGTAACTAAGGTTTGAACACTTTGGTCCTAGACTCTTCTGAGCAGAGACCATGTCAATCTCTGTTGTTTCGGTATGGTTTTAGTTTTTTAAAACCACAGCCAGCATGATGGGGCCCTTTTATAAAGTTAACTAAAAAGTTTGGCTAAGCCTAGTGCAAAGCCTAACAGTGAATAGTATAGAAAGTTTGATTCATCTGCCATTTCTAGCATAATATTTAACACATTTGTCTTCTGAACTTAAATTTCTGAGCACCTTGTGTATCCTCCTTCTGGGGTGTCAGTGTGTGTATTATTTATGTCCAAAATTGCACATAACATGAATGAAGGATGCTGGTCAACTAACATCCCTCTTTATCAGACGGATAGTTGTGTTAGTCTGTATCCACAAAAACAATGAGGAGTACCGTGGCACCTTAAAGACTAATAGATTTATTTGGGCATGAGCTTTCGTGAGAAAAAATCCATGTCTTCAGATGCATGGGTAGTAACCTTCCAGACTTGCTCCGTGGAGGGTTGTATCATGCATAAGGGGCACTGTGGAAAAAGGTATACAGACGCATCTGAAGAAGTGGGGTTTTTTACCCACAAAAGCTATGTCCAGATAAATCTGTTAGTCTTTAAGGTGCCACTGGGTTCCTCGTTATTCTTCTTTATGTACTAAGACATAGGGCTCAATGGAAATTACAATAATTTATGTATGAGAAAAATATGATGTTTCATTGATCTGAACATGTATTCAATAATAAAATTTCTTGTATGCAAGTTTACTTAAGGGACCATAAAACAGCTGTTTTGTCTCAATCTTTGTGCCATCTATGACCTGAAAGGTAATTTTTACCAAAACTTTAGGAATCCTACTCTCTTACCAACTGAACAAAGTCTGCATGCATTCATACACTATATCCCATGAAATGTCCAGCTATTCATAGTCAGACCTTCTGGAGTCAGCCAAAGGGAACTGATTATGTTTATTGGGAGTTACCAGGGATCAAAGCTTACTAGGAACTCTGACTGGCCAAGTGTCTCATGTGAAATAAAAAGATGGTAGGGAGACCATTTTCCATAGAATCAAAGTGTGGTTGGCAGAAAGAATAGGGCAAAGAAAAATATTCACCTGTTGCTGAGATAATTTAGCAAAAGATCTTTCTGGGTCTATGGCTTTAACCTTTGCTTTCTTAATAAATTATTTTATTTTAATTTTGGAGGGTAGGGATAAGATTTAAAGAGTAAATTAATATACTATTAAATAGATGGTATATAGTAAAAAATAATTTAAAAGTTAACCAAAATAGGAACCAATACACTTCACTCTGTATCAATGTCAAAACAATACCCTAGTGTGGTTATTAAGGGACGATATGGTAATTATGCAAAGGCTGATTTTGAGATGAACCAAAATGCAGCATTGTTTTTAGAAATGTGTGAACTTTTAATTACAAACTTGAGATCAGTAGGACTTAGATTAGTTTGTGGCTTGCACATAGGAAAATGTGACAGAAAAAATTGTGCCAAATTTTCTGCGGTCTGTGAATCTGTCTTCAAAATAAGAAACAGAACTTTTTGCTGTGTCTGGACAAGCATGAAGTTTTAGAGACTGTGTTTCACTGAGTGACTTGCATGTATACAAGTTACATTTAGATCTTAGTTAATAATTCTATTGAAGGTGAATGAGCAAAAATAAAATCTAACTCATTTATCTTAGTTATGTTAGTTCTGCAAGGCCTACATGAGTAAAAAGCAGTAAAAGTTTATTTTTGTCACTTGCCATACAAGTTGTACTTCTGAATATGTACAAAGAACCGATCTGTTGAGTTAGAACATGCAATTTTTATACAGTCACTTTTTTTAAGCCATAAAATTACTTAAGAGGCTGCACTTTATGTGAGAAGGAGTGAAGAACTTGAGAAGTTCACAATAACTGAGTGACATCCTGATTTAAAGCCAAGTTTTCATTAAGTCAACTGCTGCTTAATCTTGTTTATAGAGACGGTCCTTTGATCCCCTTGAAATCTCAAGAAAAAGAACATTATCCAGAGTCTTAAGTCACTTTGTGATCTGTAAACTCAAAGGAATTACATCATGATGCTTGGTAAATCCTATGACCTTAACTGTTTCATTGCCTTAGAACATCTGATTTTTCATCCAGGGAAAGGGATGAAAGTGCATCCACAAAAACTAGTATGAAACACCACTTGATTTATGAACCTAGATATACACAGTTATAGCACAAGATAAATGGGCAGTGAGAGCCCTCCTAAGAAAAATACATTTTTTGAGAAATAGTAAATGCACTGATGCTCTCTGGTGATGATTTTGTGGTAAAACACCCTTCCCTGAGGCAAGTGAGCAAGAAACACTGTTGTAGCTGTCCTATGGTATGATGTAGATGTTACAGATGTAGATGTCCTATGGTATGACTCTACAGAGATCAGTTATGCTGCTGCTGGGTTCTTCCATTAACAAAGATATATACCATTGAAACCTTGTGACGTTTGGCTAATTGTGTTCAAATTGAGGTCTAATCTACAAACAGCAGAGGGTAGCAAACCTCTGAATCATGTTGGTTTATATCTTCATTTCAACTGGAGTAGTGCTATATAAACTGTTAAAGTAACTCTGCCCACCACCCCCCGCCCAATCTGCTCAACAAGAATAAAAGTAAGATTTAAGATTTTGTCAGGGATTTGGTGTTTCATCACACATCACTGAAAATATAAAGAGCTACACAATAGAACTGAGCAAATAATTCACAATACACAATGTACCTGAACAAGTTAGCCTTTCTTTCTGTTGAGGGGTTATCCCAGAATAAAATCACATTTCTTCAGATTTATTCACTAATCAATAGTATTTTACAGATTTTATTTTTGAAATAAATAAGGGAGCACAAGAGGGGCACAAACTTAGCCAAAATGGTTTCATTTTAAAAATTTGAATGACCATTGGCAGAAAATGTATTTAACTAGATATGTATTCTTATTTGTACTAGGGAAGCCATTCATGGAAATATTGCTCCAGAAGTTCAGTGGCATTTTTTCTGTAATTCCTTTCACAGAAGCACTGTGTGAGGGAGGTGAAGATTAGTGGGGGTGTTGCTATCTTACAGTTTTTCGGCACGTAACATAATTTTGGTGCTTGATGCAAGCAATTGCACACTGGTACCAAAGTGATTTTGGTAGGGAGGGAAGGAAGGAAGGTGAGAGACTTGCCCTCCTGATGGCCTGTAGCTTAAGAGAAAGTGTGCGAAACGACGGGACCAGAGACTTACACTATGTACACGCTGCAGCTTAAGTCAGTATAAATTGTGTCATTCAGGATGTGAATAAGCCACTCCCATGAGTGATGTAAGTTGCACCAACCTAAGCACCAGTCTGGACAGCGTTATCTCTGCAAGAGAGCTTCTTCTATCAGCTTAGAGCATCTGCACTAGCTACCGCTGCTCGTGGGGCCTGGAGTAGTTAAGTCAATGGGAGCTCTCTTCTGTAAGCTTAATGTTTGCGCTAGCAGCGCTACAGCAGCGCGACTGCATTGGTGCAGCTATAGTGTATAGCCTGAGTTTAGCCCTAGATTTTCCTCTGATTGCTGTGCCGTCTTCACTGTTATTGCTATCTGTGCTAGCTAACTCAGATAGGCTAGTCCAAGCATAGCATTTCCTGTGTAGGTTACATGAGTTAAACACTTTCATAATGTGTATTCTGTCTCCTTGTATGAGCTGGTTCATAGAGAGGATAACCGCATGCTTTCCCCCTTCAAACAACACCTGTAGGAAAATGGAAATGGACTGTGCTGTGGATGTGAAGTTTGGGGCTTAGAACTCTGCTAGTGATCCTTGCAGGGGTGAAAAACAATGTATGTATATGTATAAACATTAGTATAAGGACCTTTGAGTTATTGTTGCCATGATTTTATGTTGTAAAACATTGCATTTAGATGATGTATTAATGTTGCATTTTTAGTATTTGGTTTTGATTAATGCATGCTGCCCCTTCAAAAACAACCTGTGGGACATTTTACCCAGGTTGCCAGAGTGGATGATCCTGCCTGTGTGAGCTCCAAAAAGGTCAGAACCTGATTTAATAAACTTACCGTTCCAGAACGCAAGCCTTGCTCTCAAAGGTGTAACATTAACACTTCTGGAGTCTGGATGTTTCAGGGCTTTGCTAAAGTGCTATAGAGCCATTTTTCTAAAAGATATACTGTAGGAATTATTTGGGGGAAATCCTACGGCCTGTGTTATACAGGAGGTCAGACTAGAGGTTACAATGGTGCCTTCTGAATTTTTTTAAATTTTTGAAAACCTGGAAGTCACCAGTTTGACTTCTGTCATTGTTTCCATTGAATGGATGTTTGGCTGCCCCTATATGAAATGAGTTTGGCAAGTCAGAGTTCCACTTCTGATATCACAAATTCACCACTGTGGTGGACTTCATAAGCTCTTCAAGGTAGAGACAGTCTCCCACTATGTATGGTGCCTAGCACAATGGGCCCCTGCTATTGGTTGGGGTCCCCTTATCAAAGCTCCCTGCAACAAGAGTCAACATCATCTTACTTGCTATTAATTTGTGAGCATTGGCTACACTATCACCCCCAAAACATAATGTAGTCCCTATTTTTAAAACATCTTGTGATTTTTTAGGAGACCTAATCAGGATTTTTTTTTAACAAAATCCTTTCTTCAGAAAATGCATTTGTTGATGGAAACCTTCCAGTATCAAGGACAGTTTCTCTGGGCCAGGATACGTGT
The DNA here is from genome assembly GCA_007922305.1 of Dermatemys mawii. Taxonomy (NCBI): domain Eukaryota; kingdom Metazoa; phylum Chordata; order Testudines; family Dermatemydidae; genus Dermatemys; species Dermatemys mawii. The sequence continues at coordinate 47,874,910 of ML677332.1, read as the reverse complement.
GTGAGAAAGAGATCTATGACTAGCCTGCAAGTTAGGGCACTCACCTGGAATATGGGCAGCCCAGGTTCGAGCAAGTTCCTCCTGTTCCAGATTCATCCAAACCATTTCAGCTACTTTGCAGCATCTGGTTTTCAGTGACATCCTTAATGTTGGAGAGACAAGGTGGGTGAGGTAACATCTTTTTATTTTTTGATGGATTTCTTACACATTATTATAAAAGATATTACCTCACCCACCTTATCTCTTTAATATCCTGGGGCCAACATGTCTATAACTACACTGCAACCTTAATATTCAGCATTCTTTTCTTTAGTTGCATTGACTAAGGAACAATGAGGTCATGTGATTTGCTCAAAGAAAACACTTTCTCAGCCTGTACTTGAACCATAAGGCCTCATAATTCCCAGTGGCGGTGTTAGGTTATTATTGATATTACAGTAGACTCTCGATTATCCAGGATCGGGTTAATCAGGTTGTGGATTAACCAAGGTGTCAAAAAAATATGCGTAACTCGCAGGGCCAGCTCTGGCTTTGTTGCCGCCCCAAGCGCACACACACAAAAAAAAAACCCACCAGGGCGCAGGGCAGCCAGTGAACCAACATCCCCTCCCTCCGGCACAGGGTGCCTGGTGAACCAACTCCCCTACTCCCATATTTCCTATGGATGGTGATTATCCGGGATTTTATTAACAAGGATTAATTTTTCCTTATCATCCTGGATAATCGAGAATCTACTGTAGTTTAGCACTGACAAAGTGCTTGGACATAATCAGAGTCCCTGTCCTGAAGAGTTTAACACCCCAGGCCTGCAATTAGCTCCATGCAGGTGCACAGGCAGATCCTATTAACGTCAGGAAGGTTCCAGAGAAGTGCAGAGATCTGATTGTAAGGCCAGGGCCTAAAAGATAGGAAGCAGTGTGAATCTGGAGGAAAGAAAAACATATGGCAAGTACATGTTTATTACTGCTAGGAGGAATGCATATATAAAATGCTGTGTGCCACTGAGAAACTGTTCTAATATCATTCAGGCTAGTTCCACATGTAAGGCTGATAATTATTAGGAAAAACATAAGACGAAGACTTGGGTTGTGCCTCTTTCTTTTGTAACATTTTAACTCATGGCTTGAGAGGCAGCTAGTAAAGTTAACATTTAAATAATATTAACCTTTATTCAGTTCTTTTAAATCATGAATAAATAAAACATTGATATTAACTGTTGTTTAGATAATATCAATTTTCCTCTGACTTAGATCACAGCATAATTGAATTATATATATATATAAAATAAGCAGACCATTAATTAGCCAGCATGTAATAGTCCACAAGGCTCCAGTAATATATGGGACTTCTGGGAGCCTTTCAGATTGCAGTGATTGATTTTGTCACAGAGCCAAAAAGTGGATAGAGGCTCGAATTTTTTTTGCTCCTCCAGATATATACCTGATAAATTTGGCAGTAGCTTTTCTTTTCATACCCTCTGTTCAAATCATCCCATAATTACTCTGGCATCAAGATCAGGCAACTTGGCTAGCTCTGAGAGATATCAGATGTTTTTCTCATGCTTGCTGAACCTCTCTTAGACAAATTTTGCATTGTTTTTTGTGTCAGTTTTATTGTGGAACATCATGCTGCCATCTGGAAAGAAAAACAACATGGTACAGGAGCAGCTGGTGAATGAGAATGGCCAAATAAACATTGGCAGTCACTATGCCATTAGGTGAGATAAGAGTGTCGAGGCTGAGCCAAAAGAGACTGCTCCAAACTGCTGCCACTATCTTTTACTGTCCCTTTTCCTTGTATTTCCACTCAAAAACAGAGTTAGCAGTCATTTTAGAAAAGGGAAACCTAGCTCTCAGATGTTGGTCTTGGCCTTCTGAAGCCTGGAAAAAAGGAGATATCCAGAGTTGCAAAGCATCTAAAAATGTCCTGTCAGTGTTTGGATGCTTTTGTGTTTTCTTGGAAAATAAGAAGAATACTTGCCATTTCTAGAATGACTCCTGTCATAGGCGCTCAAAGCACTTCATATATTAACATAAATGAAGTACTGAAACACTTTGCAGCAGGAAAGTAATTATAATCCCTTTTTTGGGGATAGGGAAATTGAGATACAGAGACATTAACACCTGACTTGCTCAGGGTCAGACAGGAAGTCTGTGGCAGAGCCAGGAATAAGTCCTATATCTCCTGACTCCCAGTCCTGCATCTCAGCCACACAATCAAACGTTCTCTCACAGACTTGAATCTCGCTCAAAGGTCTCGGGGAAGGACAAAGTTAAGTTCAAGTCTCCCCTAGGGTTGCATGCCTTATTTATTTGCTTAAGAGCTCTGTTGCTTTCTAGTGATCCCTCACTGACAGACATATGGAGTGGTGTTGATAAGATTCAGAGGGACTACATCCAGTCATCTTCTATAGGAGGGGATGCTTTTGCAGCTCGGGGGCATCACAGGTGGAGCAGGAAGATTGTCTGCTATTAGAATATGTTTGCTTGCATTTTCAGTTTGGAGCAGACATGAAATGATCAGCTTACGTTTGCAGTCCCTTTTGGTGTCACTCAAACTGTATACATTTGCATTCTCAGAACCACTGCAGCACCTTTGAATAGACACCTCCTAATTCAGGCATGCTTTATTTGAAATAAAAATCCAGTCTCTTTTTTTAAAAAAATTATTTTAATAAATATAATATGTAGCCAAATGAAGACTTGAAATTCTAGTTTGGCAAGCAGAAGAGGGCTAGGAAGGTATTAAAGGATGGAGGAATCATGATACTCTAGGTTGCTGGGTAAAACGTGGCCTATTTTGACCAAATCTAGCTTTGGTGCTGAGTGACCAAAAGTCTTTACCATCTGTTCTGTGGCTTACAGGGAATGAGTCTGATGATCTCCGTTGAGTTCCCAATGGATAGCAGGTGTCCTCATCACAAAACCACATATGGTACTAACTGGGACTCTTATCAGTCCTAACAGAAAAGCCAAAGGCTGAAATGAAGACAGAATACCTCTTACTCGTAGAGACCCTCAAAGATAAAGCAATGTTTCTAAAGTAGCTGTTCTGGTATAATAAAAACCAACCCAAAACTCAAGCTTGATCTTCTAGGGTAAATATATATTTTCTAAAAATTCTTACCAGCAACTGGTACAAGCTATGGAAACAACAAAATGTGAAAACATTTATTTTTGTGGCATTTCCAGTGCAGACAAAACTTGAGATGTTTATTTCCACTTGTCTCTCCTGAATTTCTACCACCTTTTCCAGATTTAGAAAAGTTCAGATACTCATCTAAACTTTTTGATTCTTGAGCAAACCTGAGGTTTGCTCATCACCACAGAAATAAGAATGAAGATCAATCCTGACCAAAATCACTGGATTTTGCTTTGTTCAATATTTTCAGTGAAATTGAGCAATCTTAGCAGCCGCAATTCATAGATTATACGGCTAAAAGGGAAGCATTGTGATTATCTGCTTTGACCTCCTGCATAACACAGGCCATAGAATTTCAGATTAGCTGTGCAGATCAGTCAGGAGTAGAACTAGAACAACGAAGCACACTTCCCTGTGCTCGCCTATCCTCAGCACCACAATATAGTATATCACTGCTGTCTCTGGTTAGACTTCTACATGAGCAGGAGACAGTTTTAGGTTATAGTCAGAACTCTATAGGCACTCCAGTGGTGGTGGTTGTGAAGAGTATTAAAAGAACCAGTGCTTTCTCTGCACCCACCGTTCCTGATCATCACTGCTCACTGACCCTTTATGTGTATGTCAGTGGACACAAGGTTGCAACAGCAGCTTTCCCCATCAGTGGACTTTCCACTGTTAAAATTCATGAAGTTAGGCAGAAGCCAGCAACATCCCTACGTTGAATATGACCCAGTGGGTCGTGAGTTCATGAAATATCTTAACAGTAGTATTTAAAAATGTACAGAAATCAGTAGTGAGCACTGTAATGCAGGTGATCCATGAGAGGAAATTGTAGTTTGAATTAAAATGCTGGCAGAGGGCTGAGTGTAAGTGATGTATTTTTCAGCTGGAAAACCGCCAAAGACAGAGTTGCAGGAATTCAGGGAGGAAGTAACAAAAGCATGAATGAGTCACTCAGTCTTCATGTGAGAAGTAGTATAATTTTGCAGTGTTCCTGAGATAATACAACACCTGCCAAGTGACAGCGCTAATATGATCATTAAAAGATGAATTGGAGTCTGTGATCCCTCTGAGGTGCTTCACCCGAAGAGATAGACCTGCAGCTTCATGTCACTTATCTGGATTGATGAAGGGAATAGTTTATCTCAGTGTCATGAAGGAGCTCCTGTAGCAGCTCTATCTTACCACTAGTAAGACTCAGGCAGTTCTGAGAGAGCTGGGAAATATTATTTGACCTGTGTGAAGGACTCTGTCAGGACTAAAATTTCACAGGATATTAGGCAGGTAGAGGGATGGACAGAATAGCTATAGTAAATAACAACAGGTTTTTAAATGTGCAAAATATTTCACCCTAAAGATGCCTACTATTTGGACAATCTACTTTGTTAGAGGACCCAAAATGGCATTACAGGAAACCTATGAAAGTTAAAACAGAACAGGGACATGAGTAACAAACTGGGAGAATGTCAGAGTCCTGAGTAAAGAATTTGTCTCCATATGCTGAGATGAAACAGGTCACTATCAAATGTCCTTTCCAGTAGTAGGAAGAAAGGATGGAATCCATTTTAGTAATCACATTAAAGATGAAAAAGAAGAAGGAGAATGAGAAGCAGGAGAGACCCAGACAAAGAAGAAAAAAGAAAAGTAGGAAATTAGGGATGTAAGAAACGACTGGAAGGCAGAGAAACTAACTGAGCTGGTGAAAGATAGCAAAATAAAAACTGCCTGAATCTAAGCTCTGAAGCTCTTTTCAAATGATTTTTAGGATTTGGCCTTTCTTTGTAAATATTTTACAGTCCTTACACAGTCACCTCTTCTATCAACCTGCCCCAAACCTACATTAATAAAATGTGTTTTTTTTAAATAAAACCTACCCAACCAGCATTTGTACCCCCACAACAGGGTTAATAGAGTCTATCAAGTCCACTGGGAATTTCAGTTTTGCTTTTGATTTGACACGGGAGGCATTCAGATGCTAGGGGATTGGGTGGCAGTGTAAAACTTTACTTATCCGAGTGTTGTTTAATCATTCTTCTGTGTTCAGCACTTCCTACACCCTACTTTAATAAGGTACTTCAGCATACCCTTGCAGTGCAATCCAAGGTGTGATTGCAACTCATGTAGGCACACCCATGCCATCTTTAATTTAGCTAGCCCAGCTAAAAATAGCAGCAAAGATGCTGCTGCACTGACTACAATGTGAATGGTACAAGCCCAGCCATAATCCTGGGTATGTGCATGTGTTGCTAGCCCATACCAGAGTCTGTGCCACTGCGTCCTCATTGAATGCTAACTAGATTAAAGTTAGGGTGGCTTTGCCTATTCACCTGCAATCAAATTTCCAATTGCAGTGTAGCTATACCTTCAGTGGACCTTGATTGTAAGACAAAGTGACAATAAATGGTAATAGCTGAGATTGAAGGTCTCTATCTTGGATGGTAGAGTAACCTCTTTTGTTTTGAGAGTTTGCTTCTCTCTTTTTCCTCCAAGTTTTCCCCTAGAAGGGAGCAAATTCTGAAATGCTTTGCACAAAACAAGTGTTTCCCCTCTGATTTTGATCCACAGTGGGTTTGCAGTTCCATCCCTCTATCCCCAGCTCTGCTCTGGGGCTTCACTTTCATTTATAGGTTTGACTTGAGACAAATTTTAATTGAAAATGGTTTCTTAGCAAGCCCCATGCACAGTTTGAAAACACATACAGTGGCCAAGAGGCTTTCCCTAGGAGGATTCACGCACCTTAGCAAACGTTTCTGTGAACTTAATCTGAATTTCTAGCTTGTAACAAAACCTAAAGCCCACTGAGTTTAATATGGTCTGGGGTTTTATTGTGCACATCTCAACTCCCCTGTCAACTGTCTCTTTCCACAGAATTCCATACTCCTCTCCTTTTGCCTTTGTATTTATTACACACATTAATATGGCAGTCATTGCCAACTGCAACTATACCAATTGCTCACATGGAAAAGTTTTGTTTTTAGATATCTGTAATGTGATGTACTAATAGGAAATAAAAAGGAACTATTACCATATAATCAGCCAGCCCTCTGCAAGTTACTGCCAAGTGCTGTCTATTGGCCACAGCTTGGAAATCACTGAATTAAAATAAATCCTGACCCTAGTTTTTGTAGTAGCAGAGGGCACAGAAGCCTCATCTTCCCACATAAAGTGGCTGTGGACTGATGCTAGGGAACATCCAGTTAGTGCCAAATGGCCCACAGCTCCTGAAAGAGGATTCAGAGTGAATACATACAAGTGGACTTCATGCTGTGACGATTCATGGGACAAAAATCTGGGTCTGCCAGGACCTCTGACTGGCCCAGACCTCCTATTTAAGCTTGGAGAGAGTACTGGGAAGTCATGTGTGCAACAAGACATAACCATGATTTGCTGCTGAGACAGACCCAGCCTTGTTCCTGGTTCCTGACTATGGACTCCGGCGTAATCCTTGGCTACTGCCCCTGACCATTGACTCTGGCTTGACTCATGGCTCTGATTCCTGGCTGTTGACTCCGGCTCAGCCCTAGACATTAGTTCCTGGGTATTAACTGTGGTGTAATGTGACCCTTCACTCTGGACCTGCTACTGACTCTGGCTTGACCCCTCTGGACTGATTGCCTATGTGTCTGAACACTGAACATAACTTCATGTGCTCCAGTTCCTGACACATGCCTCTACAATGGTTCTCCTCTAGGAAGCCTGCTCTCTTCTATTTCTTATGGATGTCCTAGAGGGACTGTAGTAACCCCCCAGAGATTCACCTTAGGGAGATGGGAAGGAGGTAATGGTGACATGGGGACAAAGTGGTTCCCCATGAGTGAGGTGGCTTCACGTAGTCAGGAGAAGCTGTACCGGTCTTCCCTCTGCTTCATTACCCAGAGGTGGGAGGAGGTTTTTGCCCTTGCTGACAGCTTCATTTTGGAGCTGTCATGTGGTTGTGCTATTATAGATGTTCATCCCCCCTAAGACCATTGGTCATCTGATAGGCACAAGTTCAATAGAACACTTCTTCTTTTACAAAACTACTGGCCCTGCAATGCTGTATCGATTTGGTTTACACCAAAGAGATAAGAAGCAAGGTATTATAGTGGTTTTCAAATACTTGAAAGGCTCCCCCATAAAAAATGGAGAAAAATTATTCTCTCTTGCCACAGAGGACAGGACAAGACACAATGGGTTCAAGCTATAGAATAGCTGATTTAGAGTAAATCTCAGGAGAAACTTCCTAACTGTAAGAACAGTAGGATAATGGAACAGACTGCTTAGGGAAGTCATGCAAGCTCCTTCATGGGAGGTTTTCAAAAGGAGACTGGACAGCCATCTGTCATGGATAGTTCAGACACAACAAATCCTGTATCTTGGCAGGGGGTTAGATTAGATTACCCTTGCTGTCCCTTCTAACCCTATGGTTCTATGATTGTACACTTAGGCAGATATGACTAAGAAGTCTCCCAAGAAACAGATCAACTCCATACAATAACAAAGTTATTTTTTGCAGTGGCACTATGTAGCCAACACGACACTTTAAATGCATAAGGCCACATACTCTGCTGGTGTAATTCAGCGTAGTAACAGTGAAACCAGTGAAATGATGCCAATTTACACAAGATGAGAAGCTGTCTCATACACTTCACTATCCATGCTGGAAGGAGTTCATGTGCTATATTCATCATACACACAAGATGGCACTGCACCCTAAGAATTACCCTGTATTATGAACACTGGACTTGAATAGAGATGTGCCCTTAAGGGTACCTTTACACAGCAAAAAACTACCCACAGTAGCAAGTCTCCAGGTACATCTACACTGCGATAAAAGACCCATGACCCAGATCAGCTAACCCCGGCTCACGAAGCTCAGGCGGCGTGGGAGGGCAGGGGGAGGTGTTATACAATTGCAGTGTAAGACATTCGGGCTCAGGCAAAAGCCTGGACTCTGAAACCCCCTGGGGGTGGGTCTCGGAACCTAGAGCCCAGCCCAAGCCCAAATATCTACACTGCAATTTTTAGCCCCTCGGCCCAAGTCCCATGAGCCTGAGTTAGCTGACCTGCAAGTTTTTTATTCCAGTGTAGAGACACCCTCCAAAGCCTGGTCCAACTAACTCAGGCTCCTGAGACTAGTGCTGCAACACTAAAAATAGCAGTGTAGACATTTGGGCTCGGGCTGAAGCCTGGGCTCTGACACCTTCCCCTTTGCTGGGTTTCACAGTCTGGGCTCCAGCCCAAACCAGAATGTCTACACTGCTATTTTTAGCCCCACAGCTCAAGTGCCATGAGCTCAAGGCAGGTAACCTGACTAACCTAACTGCCTTATATGACAAGATAACTGGTTCTGTGGATGAAGGGAAAGCAGTGGGAGCATTATTCCTTGACTTTAGCAAAGCTTTTGATATGATCTCCAATAGTATTCTTGTCAGCAAGTTAAAGAAGTATGAGCTGGATGAATGGACTATAAGGTGGATAGAAAGCTGGCTAGATTGTCGGGCTCAACAGGTAGTGATCAATGGCTCCATGTCTAGTTGGCAGCCAGTATCAAGTGGAGTGCCCCAAGTGTTGGACCTAGGACCAGTTTTGTTCAATATCTTCATTAATGATCTGGAGGATGGTGTGGACTGCACCCTCAGCAAGTTTTTATATGACATTAAACTGGGAGGAGTGCTAGATACGCTGGAGGGTAGGGATAGGATACAGAGAGACCTAGACAAATTAGAGGATTGGGCCAAAAGAAATCTGATGAGGTTCAACAAGGGCAAGTGCAGAGTCCTGCACTTAGAACGGAAGAATCCCATGCACTGCTACAGACTAAGGACCAAGTAGCTAGGCAGCAGTTCTTCAGAAAAGGAACTAGGGGTTACAGTGGACGAGAAGCTGATTGAGTCAACAGTGTGCCCTTGTTGCCAAGATGGCTAATGGCATTTTGGGCTGTATAAGTAGGAGCATTGCCAGTAAAGCAAGGGATGTGATCATTCCCCTCTATTCGGCATTGATGGCCTCATCTGAAGTACTCTGTCCAGTTTTGGGCCCCACACTATAAGAAGGATGTGGAAAAATTGGAAAGAGTCCAGCAGAGGGCAACAAAAGTGATTAGGGGGCTGGAACACATGACTTATGAGAAGAGGCTGACTGAAAGGGGATTGTTTAGTCTGCAGAAGAGAAGAAAGAGGGTGGATTTGATAGCTGCTTTCAACTACCTGAAAGGGGGTTCCAAAGAGGATGGATCTAGACTGTTCAATGGTACCAGATGACAGAACAAGGAGTAATGGTCTCAAGTTGCAGTGGCGGGAGGTTTAGGTTGGATATTAGGAAAAACTTTTTCACTAGGAGGGTGGTGAAGCACTGGGATGGGGTACCTAAGGAATCTCCTTCTTTAGAGTTTTTTAAAGTCAGGCTTGACAGAGTCCTGGCTGGGATGATTTAGTTGGGGATTGGTCCCACTTTGAGCAGGAGGTTGGATTAGATGACCTCCTGAGGTCTCTTTCAATGCTGATATTCTATGACCCAGGCTCTGAGACTTGCTACTGTGAGGAGTTTTTTGATGTGTAGATGTATTCTAAATATTTATTCAAAATGTGACTGATTCCTGCCAGCATCTGAAGTTAGAGTTGAATGTGACCTCTAGTAAGCTTTTAGCATTTGTATAGATTCTTTTAGTATTTTTATATGCTTTCCCTATAATGCTTTTACCTTAAGGATGAAAATGCTTGCTTAAAAGAGCTGTGTGATAACTTATAACTATGGGCAATATATTAGTCATAGCCCTTGAAGAGAAAGAAAAGCTCAGATGCAGGGCTTTTAGACAGTCTGGAGATATCTCAGTGTAAGCAGGGAGTTGTGAAGCCATAAAGTTACCCAGTCAGGAGGGAGTGAGATAGAGGTGACAGCTGGGAACCAGAAGCCTAAAAGTGGTCGTTCTTGGTAGGCCATAGAGGAGGAATACAGATGGAGTTGCCCTGAAACTGTGACACAGTTGAGATCAGAATCAGATGCTTTATTTATATACATATACCTATAGAGTGGCCTTAAGTCACATGATCAACCTTCTCATTCTGGTCTGGTTTTGGCTAGATTTGCTTTATAGTCCCATAATCTCCTAGTGTTGCTTCCAGCAACTCAGTAACAGTAATGGTGGAAGTGCTACCACTGACAGGGCTTAGCTGACATGGTAGTAAAAATGCCTGCACTCAGTTTACACTAAAGCCTCTCATATTTTCCTTATCAAAACAAGGCTAGGGCATGTGTGATTGGGAGCAAGAGCTTACTAGTATGTCTGGGAAAGGAGAGATTAGGGTCCGTACTTTTATGGCATTCCCTTGGGGATGAAGAGGCCAGCGTTTGTAAATACACTTCAGTAATATGGCAACCGCTGCCAGGTTGTCAGATGCCAAGTTTTGCCAACCGCCTGTTCATTTTTTCCAACTTCAATATTTTGTTTTAAGGAGCATGATGGAAAATGAACTGAACGAACAGCCTGTGTTGCTAAAAGAGAAGCTAAACGAATCTTTTCTAGAATCTTTCACTGCACTGTAATCAGCAAAAATCCATAACTATCTCTCCTACCCAGCTAAATTGGAATAGTCAGAGTTTCAGATCTCACAGTATCTGTTTCTCATATCTCAAATACACGTAGCACCATGGAGACTGATTCTGCTTTCTCTTACCAGTGTAAATCAGGCAGTGGAGTTATCCCAATATAAAACAGGAACTGGAATCAGGACCACGGAATCTAAATTTAGTCCCTTTGGTGTTCCTGCATGTCTTGTGGATGTAGAACCTGAATCTCCTCTCACGTACATAGATGTAGAGCTGGAGTAACTCCAGTGCAGTAGATGTGGATGTGCTGATATAAAACCAGTGTGAAAAAGAAAAGGGGCCCTCCATGTTTATAAAGTGCTTTTGAGATCCTCAGATGAAAGATGGGATGGAAGTGCCAAATGTTATGTTCTGCCAAATGTCCCTCTTATTTGTGTTCTGCAAACAAGTGGTAGTTAAATTGCATCATGCTTAGAAAGTTCAAGTAGCTTGTAAATCTTTTTTTAACCTTTTATTCATAACATTTAAGTTTTATGATTCTAATAATATGTTTTAACTTTTCTCTGCCCGAGGGAGGCTTCAGTAACTCAGTCGTATGCCCAACAAAAGCTTATGCCAGGAAATCAGAGACATGCATCTATAGTATGTATTTAACTGTACATCTAGAGGGGAGAAAACAGAGTATTTTCTTACCAATGGAACTTAAAGGAGCTATACCTAAATATGGTATCTTAAAAACTGCTTCTCTCCTTCCCCAGCACAACACCTGCATTTTGCCATGCGTCAGTCCCAAAGGTAATGCTCAAGGGAGTTGGTGTTCTACGTGGCAGCACCCCACCCTCTGGAATTTGATACTACTGTAGATAGTGGAGTGTGGTTATTTCTAGATATTGTGGCAAAGCTCTGGCCTTGTCCCCGTGGGTCCTGCACTTCCAGGAAGTTTGTGCTGGCCTCAGAGGCTCACTGCGACCCTTCACATAGCCCTTCTCTCTGTAGGCCAGGGTTACAGTCTACTGAGTCCTTTTCATCATCAGCCGGCAACGCTGTTGGTGAGAGAACTCCCACAGTCTCTGTTGTCCCTTTGGGCTTATTTCAGGACAGTATAACCTCCTGTCCTGCTAGGGGCCTGCCTTTCCCTTCCAGGAGGTATTTCAGTAGTAGCAGGTTGGGGGGAACCCGGGCCCGCCCTCTACTCCGGGTTCCAGCCCAGGGACCCTAATGGTAGTAGCTATTGGTAGCCAACCTTTCACTGACAGAGTTGCTACTTTTTCCCTGGGCTACTTCCCCATAGCTCTCCCACTTCTCCCTTACCTCCAGGTATCGCAAAGCTTCCTCTCCTCCAGCTCCTTTCTCCTTGGCTCCCCCACCTGATTAACTGGGAGGTTTTTAGCTGGTTTCAGCCAGCCCCTGATTGGCTTCAGGTGTCCCAATCAGGCTAGCTATTTCTGCTACTTTCTAGAAGCTTCCTGATTGGCCTTTGTTTGGCTATCCAGGGAACAGGGACCTGCACATCCTGAGGCTGATATTTTTTTTTTTAATTTTTTTTTTTTCAGGGGAGAGCGCGAACGCAGTCCCCCACTACCACAAATTATGCAGTCGAGTTTCCCGCATTTGGGGAAATCGCAGGGGTCAGCACACCCGCAGTGCAATGGATGAGCCTCACCCTGGGAAAACTACCTTCATGATCATGGTATCTCCCCTGCCTGCCTTCCAGCACTCTCTCATACCCTTCTGATCTGACTCCATCATAATATAAATACATGAGAAATGTATGCCCACATTTTCTAGTAGCTGAAGGTTAGCATCCCTAAGCATTTACAGCCAAATTTTCCAAAGAGGGCACTGATTTTTAGGTGCCCAAACATAAGACATCTTGGTCTTGATGTTGTCCTTAGCTTACAGGCTGAACTGACTGAGATCATATTGCCTGCCATTTTGAGATAGCCAGTGTGGTGCCGTTTGTGAATTCACAGTGAACATTCACCTCAGTACTTCTTGGTTCCATCTGGGACTGGAAGAAATGCTGAAAAAACAAAAGATATATTTTTTTCTTAGCCTTCTGAGTGGGGCTGATGGAAATCTTGTTTTAACAGAGCATGGTAAAATGTTAGCTGAGTGCATATTCCATGTTACAAGAGACACTAAACTGGTCCTCTCATGGATCTTTAATTTCACTGTACTGTGCAGGACTCACCCGGTGGTGTCTCCTGCTGGTTGTCTGGGAATTAGCTTCACCAGCCATTAGAGTGCCTTCTGCTGGTTGCCGTACCGCTTGCTGCCCACCCCGTGTCCCTCCCAGACCCGGAGACTCTTCCCTGTCAAGGTCCTGCCCCCAGCAGTCACCCACTATCAGGGTCTCCCCACCCAGGGGAACCCCTCACCACCTCAGTGGCTACTGCCAGTCACCATGTAGCCCCCTTTCACTGGGGCAGACTTCAGTCTGTACAAGACAGTCATCATTTGAGGGGGAGGGGGTGTTTGGGACCTCCTCCCTTTCTCTGCAATCCAATACCTCTATGGGGCCTTGGACCAGGCCCTGCAGCCTGGGGAGTTGCCAGCCTGGAGCTCTCCAACCGCTTTGGCCTTTCCCCAGTCCTGCCTCACAGTAGGTACCCTGATGAGCTCCCTAGCTGCCAGGCCCGTCTCTCTCAACAACTAGAGAGAGACTGCCTCAGCTCCTGGTTCACAGCCTTTTATATGGCCAGCTGGGGCCAGATTGAGGCATGGCCCCAGCTGCAGCTGCCTTCCCCATCAGCCTAGCCTCTGAGCCCTTACTCTCCCCAGCCACAACCCTCTGCAGGGCTGTTTCCTTCAGGGTTGGAGCGGCTCACTACCCCGCTACAGGCACCATCATCAACAAAAATCTATAACAGCCTAACCTGTCATGCCCAGCTAACATGGAACATTCTGGGCTCCAGTTCTAGCAATGTCTCCTTCTTTGTCTCTCTCTTCTATTTCAAATTACATCTAGCACCATTGAAGTGATTCTGTTTTCTCTCCTTTCGTTCATGCTTGGATAAGAAGTGAAATAGTTGTTCAATATTGATCTTTAAAGTATCCTCATCAGCTGAGATAGCACCTAATGGAATGAATGGGGCAATTCATCCCTTAGAATTATTATTTTAGGCTCTGAGCAAAATCAGTTACACTAATTTCATGATTTGAAGGTTTTCTCCACAACCACAACAGCAAGAGATTTTACGTTAAATGAAATTGAATACTCTGGAGAGTGGCTGAAACATCGGTCTGCCCCCACAAGTGCTAGCTCTTTTCATCAAGAATAGCCTTGTATCTGTTACATTAGCAAACAGTGAGGCCGAGTGCAGATTAAGTTGAAAAGAAGAACTTTATTAAACCTTGTATGCTGTTCTGTCCATGTGTCTGAGTTGCTTCTAGTCTAGCTCCCCCCGTTCCCTGTTTTTGTGTTGTCCCCTCAATAACAGTCCCCAGGAAACATGGGACCTCTGAATCCAGTTTCATTGATAATTGTACATCTTCCTTCTTTAATGTAAACATATAAATGAGACCCTCACCTGTCTCCCTTCAGCAAGGGGTTGCTAGCATGTAGTCGAGTTGCAATCCTGTCTTTATCACAGATTCAGCTGGTTATATAGTCTTTGTGACAGCTTGGTCTCCTCAACGGATGGCCTAACCCTGTCTCTGTCACCTGTCTCAGAGTCTAGCAAACTCTCTCACCATGGAACTTGCCACATTCCTTGGAACATTGTCCTAGTATGAGGTACTTCTCCTTTATCCAGTCCTGCTGTCTCCCAGAGTGAATGCATCTCACTACGATTATGGAACCCTGGCAACTGCTCTGCTTTGCTGTTGTATCACCCCATGTATTTGAGGGTGTGCCTCCTACAGCCTTCATCCTTTCTTTTAAGATTTCCCCTGCACACTCCATGTCTAAGCATCTTGTTTAATGTGAGATCATGTTCCTCAAGCAAATGCTCCTACAGACTATCCTGTCATGAATTAAGGAGTCTTTCAGGTCCCCAGAATTGCATGTTGCAGCCAGCATGTGTAAGGCAGTAACATAGGGTTTATCCCCTCCTTTTTGGATTGATCACTAGTGAAAACTCTGTATCACTCCACAATTTTATCCTTCTATGAGAAACAATAGGTCCGCAGGACTCCTAGGATAGCTGGCAGTGGTGAGTTTCTGAGTGTTGCAGACCTCTCCGCCTTACTCCCAGTAAGGTAAAAACCATTCAGTTTTCCTGCTGTATCTTCCCCTTGCATGGGCAGGCTTGTGAAAAGCTCAAATTCCTCGTTCCACCAGATCCATCGCTGAATTAGGTTTGCAGACACTAGCTTTGTGTCTGCAAAATCTGTGGCACTGGATGGCTTCAGACTGAGTTCCCTGTCTCATGTTGACAGGTGTTGCACGTCAGAGAGGGACAGCTGCCACCATGTTCCATTAGCAAAGTGTGAGGCTGAGGGCAGGTTAAGCTGAACAAGTGAAATTTTCTTAAACCCTGCAGACTGCTCTATCCATGTGGTTGTGTTGTTTCTACTCCATGCGTTCCCTGTTCCACTGGTGTCCACCACCATCAATAATAGTCTCTCCAGATAACATGGGCTTTTTGAGTCCAGTTCACTGATCAGGATACTATACCCTCATATTGAACAGCCCCTAGGGGCATAGTCAGGAATTATCTGACTTTTCTTTCTGTAATTAATCACTAAGACTTTGTATCTATTTATTTGGACAGGAAAAAGAAAATGTTCAAAGTCCCCCTTTATGTTGTGAGCAAGCGTTTGTGGTGTTAACAGTATTTATTCAGTCCCACCAAAGACTGGAAACTGTAGAGCGTAGGGCGGGATGATAGTCTAGCAGTTAGGGTGCTGGCCTGGACCTTGAGACCAGGACTCAATGTTTTGCTCTGCTATAGTCTCCCATCTTAGCCTCAGGCTAGTGCTTCAGCTCCCTGTCTCTAAAATAAAGTTGGTATTTCCTTACCTCTCGGGAATCTGTAAAGATAAATACACTAAAGATTGTGAGGCATTTAGATACTATTGTAATGGGAATCACTAAGGCCTATATAACCTGATATGGCAGGTTACATAGGCCCTAGTGTTTGGAACATATCCATTGCTTTTGCACCATGATCTCTCCCCTGCAGTGGTGGCCTCCAAGTGTGCTACCAAAGCATTTGGAGCACTGCAGCACTCAGGATGACTCTCTGGAGGGAACTAATCATTGCTGATTAAAAATATACCCATCGAGAACCAGAGTCCCCTTTACCCCCTTACACAATATCATGGCCATTTCTCTGGAAGCTTTTCAGACTAGCAGAAAGTTTTGTAGAATGTAGGTAGTGCTCCAGGTGCCCATTATTAACATCTGTTGAATCAGACAGGAGCCAGGAAAAACTTTGGGCTGGATTGTACGTGCTCTTGCATGGGTGAGGAAGGGGAGAGAGAGGGCAAATAGAGTGCAAGAGGAAACCAGCAAGCGTTTGATCTTGTTTTTAATTTGAGATCCTGAATTCAAGGGAGAAGCAAAAGTTTTGTGCAACCTGAACTACTCTACACTACAAAGAGCCTATGGCTGTGGGGGTCATGGCCAGGGTCCAGTCCCACCCCATCCCCTCCCTCTGTACTTGCCAGTTCTTGAAGGCAACTGCTTTGTTGGATATCATTCTGCATTGTTATAAAGGGTGTAGTAACTGTTTTTCCTTGGTGCGTTTCTTCAGGCAGCATGTCTCCAGCAACTTTCCTCTTCCTCCAATTGGTGGTAGTTGCAATAGCAATAAATTAGCTCTTAATACAACAAACCATTTGCTCTGCTTTAGAAATTGCTCTGGGTCTCAGCTCTGACATCTGTGGAAAGAAACTATAGCCACTTACTGACTTATCACATGATTATGAGAAACTAGCATGAAAGCTCTAAGAGCCCTTAAATGTTTCTTGCATTCATAATAGAACAGTGTGTACGTAAGTGTGAAGTCTGAATGAAATTATAGCAATATAAACTCAAAATCTGTAGCCTTTTATCTCAAAAATTATACAGAGGAGCAGTGGCAGAATGTTATCAGGCTGGCTGAATCTGTTCAACTGAAGTTGCCATCTGTCATTGTAATGTCAAGTTATCCAATTAAAACAATGTGGCTGGATTGCGGTATTTCGAATAGTAGTATTGGCCAGATTGTTCATGGTTCCACAAAGTCTGCAATTCCTGCTGATTGCCTCTGCACCTGCTAATGCAGGCAGAGTAAAGAAACTGCAGGTTTCTAATTTGTTAATTGTGTTGTCCATAAGCTAGTCCTGAACCCAACAAACATCTCTGCATTTTAAACCCTGGCAAATTTTATACATAAGTAATTTCTCCGTCTCGTGAGGAAATGCATAAACTGAGATATGAGACAATGTGCTGCAAAGATTCTGTATTCATATGGTAAAAGGCTAGTTGGAGTGTCAAATAATCAGGATGGATAAAAATGATGTTTATGTAAATTTAAAAACATGAGTTTTTAATTTTAAATATTTTAAAATTTAAATCAATATTATTTCTTTACTTTCATCACATTTGATAGTCTTTAACTGAAAGTGTGGATGTTTTGTACTTATGTCTTTAATTAGTTCCTTAATTGTTGGTCAAATTTCAGATTTTACTTTGAAAAAGCACTACTAAAAAGTTTCATGCTTAAAACACTCATCTATGTTTAATAAGATACATCCAGGATCTCATTAACACACTCAGTGTAAGATCAACAAAAATGTTCAGCCCCATTTTAATTGAATCTCATATTTTGCTCCCCGTTTTGGAAGGGGCAAATGTTGACAAATGAAAAATGGAAGCCAGCATTTGAAAAATCTGTGTACTGTATGTAAGAATATAATCTTCCATTAGTTGGGGGAATTAACATGTTGACTAAATAGGCTTTGCCATCTCTGAATTACAATATCTAGAGTTTGAGGAAAATATATTAATCAAAGGCTCCAGGATTTTAGATCTGTTGAAGACACCTTTATTTTACCAGAAATAAACCTTCTGGTTTGATAATTATTGGTCCTATATGTGTATTGGACGAAATGTATGCTAAAATATCTTTGATATATTTGGTCATTTTATTTTAGTCATTGTTTGTTAGAGATTTAGCTAATAAAGTAAATAAATTAGAACATTGTATTGAATTAGATTTCTGAGCTGGATATCTGGGCCCTTAGGAACCATGAAAACCCTAGGGTGATAAAAAAGCTACAATTCTAACAGCAGCTATAGTGCCCATTCATGATGTAATCAAAGCTCTCTTTGGCTACTATCAGGTTTCTATCACAATATAATGGCCTAGTCCTTGTGTATTGTGTCTCCATTTTTAACACATAAAACAGTTCTTCTGATGATTTCTTGTTGCTTAAGTCCCCTCAGTATAACTTCAGTGAGGTCTCTGGCCAATTTCCTGATGTCCTGCTTCCTTTTATACATTTGAACTCCCATCTTTAGTCTAATTCCTCTTGCTTGGCTAATACGTAGAGTATCCAAAAAGCTTATGAATTTGCCACTGATAATGACTTAAGCTCCTCGCCATCACATTAGCTATACTATATGATCAGTGACTTCCCGCAGAATATATGAAGATGATTTTTGACAAGCAAAAAGAAATTACAGGTCAATGGAGAGTGGCAAAAATGTTACATGATGCTTAGAAGGCCAGATCCTCAACTGATGTAATTCAGTTTAGTTCCATTGAATTCAATGGAGCTGTACTGATTTACACCAGCTGAGGATCTAGTTCAAAGCCTTTATGGAAACCCTAAATTCCATCACTTGGCAGGAAGTTTGAATAATTATGCCGCTGATCCTCTCAGCCAAGCAAAGTTTACCTCTTAGCTCAATTTCTCCCTCTGACCATGTGAAGCGTTTATTGCTACCAAGTAACTAACCCATACGCAGAGACATTAGACAGTGGTTGTATTCTTACGGTAGGTTGCAGAAGGGAAACTGTGGGAAGCAAGTTGTTTTCTGGATCATAGAAAGGTGGCAAGAATGATCACTGATCATGGATTATGACTAAATTATTCTCTTCACTAATAACTCGTTCTTTAGGATTTTGTGATTGGATGTGGTTTTGATGTTTTAAAACATATTTGTATACTGCATTGCTCATGTAGGTGCTGATTCCTTGGGTGCTCTAGGGCTAGAGCACCTACAGGGGAAAGTTAGGGGTGGTGTTTATCCAGCGGCAGCCAAGCTCCCCTCAACACCACCCCACCACCACCTCCTCCCCTGAACATACTGTGTTCCCACTCCTCTGCCTACCTCCAAGTATTTCACGCCCAGCCTTTGCCAAACAGCTGTTTGTCAGCATTAGCATGGTCCAGTATGGAGAGGAGGAGCAAGAATGTGGCATGCTCAGGGGTGAAGTATCTCAGGGCTGGTCTACACTAGGGGGAGGGATCAACCAAACATACGCAACTTCAGCTACGTGAATAACGTAGCTGAAGTTGACGTCTCTTTGACCGACTTACCTGCCATCCTCATGGCGGTGGTGGTTGGTGGCGTGTTCCCCCGTCGACTCCAGCTTGCACCTCTTGGCGAGCTAGAATTCCAGAGTCGACGGAGGCACCATTGGCAAACGGTTTATCACATCTTAACGAGACGCGATAAATCGATCATCAAAACACCGATTGCCACCCGCCGATCAAACAAGCAGTGAAGACCTACCCTAAGTCCTGGAATCAAAGGGTCTGTGGAGCACTGTAAGCAAGCAGGAGAGTTTGTTTCTTGCTGCTGAAGATTTACAACCACTGAGAGATCAAAATCAGTTCCACTGTATACAGAAGCAAGTTTAGTTTGATCCTCATTTCAGTTTTCACCCAAACCAAATTTGTGGTTCCCATAAATTTTCCATAAGTGCTTAAAACAGAAAATGATATGAGGTTTGAAACTGTATTTGACTTAGTGAGGGGAAAATGATATTCACTGCAACTGTGGCTCGCTTACAAATCCATATGAAAACCCTGAAGAAAAATCATTCCAACAATGTTGATACTGTACAAGAAATACAGTAGGCTGTTTCAACCTGTCCAAGTACCAAATCCTTGAAGTGCACCACCAAGGGGATCATGTTCTCCAGAGTTTTAGGGAGATCATGTTATATAGTTTAAGGTGACTTAAAAAGGAATGAAAACTATTTTTGTTTCTTATTTAAGCAGCTTAAAATATTCTGTGAATAGTTTTTAGGGTTCTTGTTCTCTTCAGAAACTTTCACTAGGGAAAAATATGAACCCAATCAAGTAGCATATCTTTTTCCCCAACACTAGAGTTGCCAACCCTCCAGGATTGTCCTGGAGTCTCCAGGAATTAAAAAAATAGTCTTTAATTAACGGTTATGACGTGCATTCCTCCAGGAATATGGCCAAGCAAAATTGGCAACCCTAATGGGAGCAAGCAGCAGTAAATATATATAAAATATAGTTCTACTTCACTCTTTTAAAACCTAATCTGTAGGAACTGCAGAAATGTAACACAAGGATCTAAGCATCATGTCATGATTAAAGCTAAAACAATAAGCAATAACACCAAAGACCCTTCTATTTAAAAAGAACAACACACAGCTCAACTGCAGATGAGGACTTTTTAAGAAAGCAGGCCTATTGCTGCTGAAAACAATTGCACTTGCACAAGCCCACCTCCACTGCTATTTATAAGGCTGCTGCTGAAAAAGATTCCATTTCAGCTTTAATAGACCAATTTCAGTAAACAAAAAAAGGTCTGTCTTTATGCAGGGAAAAAAAATCACTCCTAATGATGTACTTACAAATACTGTCGTCTTGGTCCCCCCTAAAATATGCAGAATAGCAGCATCAGAGCTGTACTTTGAAAGGAATTGCTTTCTGTGGGTGCCTGTTTAGCATTTGGTAGGTTTAAGGGGAAAATAAAAACAGCACTGAAAGAATAATTTCACAGTACTGAACACTTTTTTTCTCCAAGGTAGATGTGATTATTTCTGAACCTGTGTTTATCCTGATCTGCAGTGTAAGATTTCCTTCCTTCTGTCTTCTCCCTTTCTAAAACTGCACCTAGAATCCATACCCCAGCTACAAACTTCATATCTCCATAATGGACTAAATTAGCACTCCAACTCTGAACACACTCCAATCTGGGGGTTCAAAATTCAGATCTTAAAGGTCATGGTCATTCAGATTCCTTGTTAAAATTCAGTACACAAGAAAAAAAAAGAGAGAGAAATACTTGAGATGCAAATTTGGATCCAAACCTGAATCCAGAATTCAGAGCCGGGCTTTTGACTCAAGCTCTAGAACCGACAAGATGATAACCAATTCTCCATCCTGACGATTTTTATTTCCAACACTTCCCCTTTACTGGTACAGTCCCTGCTTATTGTCAGACCCTCTTGTTATAATTTAACAATAATTTGCATTGTTGTAATTACACCTTTTGGAAACTTTCATTACAAATTCCAGACCCCTGTGAAATGTGCTTTGGTTTTGTCAGAAACTCAAAATTCAGCTACAGTTTACAAACCTTTAGAGCAAAATGTGGTCAAAATTTCACATGAACCTTCACCTATTTATGAATTTTCATTGAAATCACAGATCTATGTGAAAGACAATAGTTTTGGCTGTGTTTTGCTTTGAGGGCTGAGTTTATTTAAATTCAAAATTTAAAATGAAACCCACAGAGTGGAAAACTGTGTGAACTGACACCCAAAAAAGTCGGTCCTTGAACCATTGTGAACTGGAATGGCTGGATTCCATGTAACTTACAGTAACAAGAGTGTTTCTGTTGCATATGAATGATGTAGATCCAGCATGATCAAAACCCTGGGAAGAGAACCTGGAGTCAGGTAGTAGGCTTCTGTTTTCAGCACTGTGACTGACTTGCTTAGTAATTTTTGGACAAGTCACTTCTCCTCCTCCTGCCTAAATTATATTCATCTCTGTAAAATGGGAATAATGATACTTATCTGTCTTTGTCAGCACTTCAAGATCAGTGGATGAACAATGCTATCTCAGTGATATGCATCATTGACTATTTAAGTTCAAAATTAAATTACATCGTCCTGAACTGGTGCCCTCATTGTGTAAATCTTACCATCACAGACTCCTCCTACTCTCCCTTACATTTATTTGGTACTCTTAGACTTACTGACTTGGATTTATGGGATTCACCCTGTAACAGGGTTCACTCACCTCTCCTGAGTGCCTCTTCAGCCAAGTGCATACACCTGCATACACTCACTCACACACTCTCTCTGATTGTCCTGCCTCTCGGGTAGAGCAGCAGCCCAAGGCTCCCTTCCTGGAGACAATGTCTTCACCCTGTTGGGGCTTCCTGGCTACAGCTCTCCAGCTGGGCCACTATACTTAAGTTCCCCCTCTGAGGTGCTTCAATGTCCCAGCCACTTCCTCCCAGTGGCTAATTGAGGGCAGGACCCAGGCCTACCCATTACTCCAGGTCCCAGCTCAGGGACTCTGTCTACCACAGCCATCTGCTGGGTCCTTTTAACAGTGTTGCACAGCTTCTCTAATTCCTTGGACCACTTCCTCACGGCCCTATACTGTCTTCACCCTTACCTCAGGGCCTTGTTATAACGGGGTCCCAGCAACCCGCTCAGAGCTCTTTCTTGCTCTCCCTTACACTGCCTTGTCCAGGATTCTATAGCTCTGTCAGCCAGCCACACTCCTACAGCGCCAGCAGGGAACTGAACTCGCTCTGGCCCTGCAACTCTTCTTATACAAGGCTGCTGGGCTCTGATTGGCTGTGTTCCCACACAGCCACTCTAGGCAGCTCTCCACTGCCCTTTTTCTGGAGCGGGGTGTGGCAGGGCCATGAGGCCTCCAACAGGAGGCCTCAGAGGGTCTGGTATACCACATCACACATCCATTTGCCAATGTGGAAGTTAAACACACATTCCCTTAAACATCACTTCTGAATGTGGCCTTCTGTTTATATTTCTCATCCAGCAACACACTTAAGCACATACCTGACATTCAGCAGGTGAGGTTGTGTAATAGTCTTGGGGCTTGTCTCCACAGCAACAGTCTAGTTAGTTCGGATTAATTTACTTAAGTTGTAAATTTTAAGCTATTGAGTTAAACTGCATTAAACCCCTATCTGACCCTCTCATTCATAATTAAATTAAACTGAATCAAGTGAGTGGCCCCATGTAGACAGCCCTAAAATGATGTAACTTCTACCCCCGGGGAGCATAAGGGAGAGGACTGCAGTAGGTAAACAATTATTAAGAAGTTATAATGTGTAAGTGAAAGTCAGGGCCCCATGTGCTTTGTGATGCTGTAGCCACAGAATTATGGTCCAGATTCCAAGCTATCTTTTTTTTGTAATTAAGTTTTTCTCTCTTACAATTGCAAAGAAAACCCCTTTGAAACAGAAACAGACTGCAATCAATGCAGTGATGTCTACTTGAGTCTATAGGGACCCTGAAACAATAGCTTCCATTTTTCTCAGTGGGGTGTGAACTCTAAAATATAATGGTGCAAATTTCAGTATTCGAACCAGGATAAGTCACATGTATGCAAGCTCCACTTTATACTAGTGTAGTGCATCTGCAGTGGAGATTTACATAAGACCAGATATATACTAAAAATCATTGCCATTATAGCCATGTTGGTTAGAGACACGATATTTTCCCCTCAATATTTGTATACTTGCCAGATTCCTAGTATAGATGCACTACTATACAGCATAAAAGGGATTTTGCCATTATAGCTTATTTCACTTCCCAAATCAATATAAGCTATACTGCCAAAAGCAACTTTTTTACTGGCATAAACAGTAGGCGATTTTGCCAGTATCGTCACACTCATACAGCTATACTGGCAAACCTTTTCTAATGTAGAGCTGGCTGCCCTGAGTGTAGCTAGGCCACTGCAAACATCTTTCAAACAAGCCCTAGTATATATTGCCCCAATAGCAGAACCCATACAACACGATTCAAGTTAACGTATCATTATTAGTCTGTTACTGAAACTTGCATTACATATTCCTTCAAAATGGTAACAGATCAGTTTTCAATTAAGTTTTCTCCTTTTATGTTGCAGTCCTTTCCCTGACTAACAGCATAAGTAGAGTAGCTTACTGCCAGATTTCACTAGTAGGCGCCACCCAAAATAAAATTAAAAACACCACAAACTGAGAAACTTTAGCAGAATTTAATAGTAACTCTGTTCCAATAAGTATTTCCTTTCCATCGCTCATGTTGTCACTTAAGCATGTTGCTTATGCAGCCATTCCCTTAATCGAGGTACAGTACTGTGACAACATTCAAAATGTATGAAGTGGTGTTGTGACTGTGCTTGTCCTACAATATTAGAGAAACAAGGTGGGCGAAGTAATTTCTTTTATTAAACCAACTTCTGCTGGACGGTAAGAGAGCCAACCTTTCAAGCTTACACAGAGCAGAAGAAGAGCTCTGTGTAATCTCGAAAGCTTGTCTCTTTCACCAACAGAGTAATAAAAGATATTACCAAACCCACCTTGGCTTTCTAACATTCAAATGAAAAGTTTCTTCAAGATTTAGCAGGTATGGGAAATTTTCTCTGCATTTTTTTAAGATTATGTGATTTTCCAACACAATTAGTTCAAAAATATCTGGAGCTCTCAAATATAAGGTTATTGACAACTATTGCTATTGACTTCTGGTGGAACACCAGACTCAACCTGAAATTAATCTTTAACAAGGCCTGAAAAAGTCAAACTTAATTATTTCATTTTTGCACAGATCTCCATTTTCTGAGTCTACACAAGACTAGAATGGGAACTACAGTACCATAAATAATCTGCTTCACATCTCATCATGCCTCTATCTCAAAGCAGTGGATGAAAAATTAATGAATTAAGCCTTGCAACTCCCTTTGAGGTAGGGAAACATTAATATTCTCATTATACAGTCCAAAAGTCACACGGGAAGTCTGTGATAGAAACAGGGATTGAACCCAGATCTCCAGACTCCTATTTCTGTGTTTTAACCCCAAGACTGTCCTCTTCTCAAGAAACTTCTAGCCCACTTTTGAAGACCACAGAGGTTTGGATATTTTATAGAAGATTAAATAAACCTTGAATCAATTAATTTATCTGAATGTAGCTGAGAAAACTCAGGAAAAGAAAGACATTTCTTGAATTCTAGATAATAAATTTAATTCAGGGAGAGGGTAACCAGCTGTCTTGATTTTATAGGGACCTTCCCAATTTTAGGACTTTGTCTTATACAGGTGCCAATTACCACCCAGCCCGTCCTGATTTTTCATCCTTGCTATCTGGTGATCTAGAGATCAACCAGAATAGAATATTGTTATTGATAGAATTTATAGCACAACATAACCATAAGGTAGACTAGTATAATGCATAGACTGAAGAACCAAAATAAGCAGGAATGGTGCATCTCCGTGGAAGATAAATGTCAAGCACAAATAACAAAGAAACCATGCTCCCTAAAGCGTGCAGTAGCTTCTGGTTGGAGAATTGATGCTCACCGCACTAGTTTTCATGGGCTGTAAGCCTGATAGGCGTTTGGAAACCTACCCTTTTTTTTCTGCCATGATGTAATAAAAATTTGTATGCTTACGGAGTATAATACGATTGTACAGCCAATGAACATCTGGCATGAACAGTCTGAAAATCTTCTTCATTTCTTCTGAACAATGCCAAACTCATTATTGTAGTCCAATATTAAATTTTCATGGTTTCCACATTGAGCTACTCATGTTGTAGCAGAACTAAGCGAATAATCATGGGTGAGGGATTTTTTTCCTTGGACGAAAATTGAAATTTGGTGTGGGGAGGGGGAGGAGAATTCTCACTGAAACAAAAAATGTGTGGTTGAACAAAATATAGGTTTTTTTAATCTGAAAGTATTTTGTCCGTGTAATTTCATTTAGTTTTGGAGTGTTTTTTACTCATTCACCTTTAATAAACCTAGCTTCATTTCAAAACAAAATATCTTTACAAAACTAAAAGCTGAAATGTCTTGTTTCAAAAATGTCAGAACTAAACATTTTGACTTTTTAAACCAAAAAAAAAAAAAAAAAAAATTCCAGGCAAAACTATTTGCTGAATTCAACCTGAATTAATGAATAGTTTCAGTCAATCCAAAACTACATTTTTTGGTGACTAAACTATTAGGCCAAAAAAAAAATGATCACACGCCTCTACACTGTAACGTGCAGGATATTCTCCTTCTGGTAAAACACAGCAGAAATGACCAATGGTCTGCCTCCAGTCATTAATCATACTGAATCTCATAATCAAGCAGCCAGGCCACCTAACTGATTATCCTTGTAACTTTACTGCTGTCCTGTGAGATACTAATTTAATACCTGTTTTATCCTGTTTGATTGTCTTCTGTTGATTCTTTTATTGTTGGTTATTTCTAATTTTTTTGGGTTGTGTTGTAATCTTGTGTTTTCTTTATACTCTTAGTCTCAAGCAAAGATCTTTTAAAATTTTTGCATTGCTTCATATTCTTTCCATACTTTGCACCCTGTTGGAATTGTTTGTGACAGCAATGTTGTAATTTGGTCACTAGATGGAGCCTGAAGACTCTGCCCTTTTGGGTACTGCAGATTCATTTGCTGTCACTTTAGGAGGGAGTTCCTCAGCCATTTCAGTTCTGTAGCTAGGCAACTTCTAAATCATTTGAGGTAAAGCTGGTTGTATAATCTGTTGTATGTTATAAGAAGTATTAGAAGCTTTTTCTGCATATTGAGTCATGTTTGCTGTGTGACTGAAGTTGGATTATGATCAAAGAAAAAAGTATAAAGACTTTGCACATATGGGTCCATAATGCAGCTTGTACAGTAAATTGCTTTATGTTTGACTGTTCTTATATTCTACCAAGAAAACAGACTGATTGCTGGGACAAATCTATTTTATATTATATAGTCTAGTGGTGGACATAAATTGAAGCCGGATATAGAGTCAAGACTGGCTCAAGGGCAGTTCTGAAACCAGGGTCCAGTGACAAGCCACGGATCAGAACTGGGGTCAGAGTCTGTAGACGAGCCAGATTAGGATGGTAGTCAGAGTCCAGATGCAGGTTAAAGGTCAAAGTCAGGTTGGAGTCAGTGCAAAGGTGGGTAGATCAGGAGGCAGTTGCAGGGCTCAAGCAGGTCAGGAAAAGGGCTGGAGAAATGTCAAAATATGGTGTGGACAAGGCTGAAGCAGGCTGGACAAGGCTGGTTACGAACAGGAACAAGATCAAGAGCAGGCTGGGAGTCTCTCAAGGCTGTAACACCACAAGGCAGCAGGAGGATTCCTAGATGAGTAGAACTGTTGCAAAACGCACTGGTGGCTCTGGCAGTTAGGGTGAAATACCTATGCCTGCAGGTCATATTACCCAGATGCTGCCCAGAGACAGACTACTGCAGCATGCCTAAGAGATGAGTCACTGTAGGCTCCATGGGAGCGGTGAGTCACTGTAGCTGAGTGAGTAGCCCTGGTTCAGCTGTAGGTTTGCCTCATAGCTGTTCTGAGTGGACCTCCAGTTTGTACCTCTTACAGGAAACTCGTTTTTTTTGAAGTTTTAATCTTCCTGAAAAGTAGAGGTGATGACCTACACTTCAAGGGATTAAAGAACAATAGTATGAAAAATACAGAACAGAGCTTATTTTTAAGGCATCATAAAATTATAGGGTTAGAATGGACCACAAGGATCATCTAGTCTAACTCCCTGCCAAGATGCTGGATTTGTTGTGTCTAAACCATCCAAGATTGATGGCAGTCCAGCCTTCTTTTGAAAACCTCCAGTGAAGGAGTTTCCACAACCTCCATAGACAGTCTGTTCCATTCTCCTACTGTTCTTGTAGTTAGGAAGCTTTTCCCAAGCAACTCCTCTAAATCCACTATGCTGTAGTTTGAACCCATTGCATCTTGAACCCTCTGTGACAAGAGAGAACAACTTTTCTCCATCTTTTTTTATGGCATTCTTTCAAGTATCTGAAGACTGCTTTAGGGTGACCAGATGTCCCAATTTTATAGGAACAGTCCTGATTTTGGGGGTTTTTTTCTTATAGAGGCTCCTATTACTTGCCACTCCCTGCCCTGATTTTTCACACTTGCTCTCTGGTCACCCTAGACTGCTATCATATTCCCCCCTTAATCTCCCCTTTTCAAAACTAAACATACCCAGTTCCTTCAGCTTTTGCTCATATGGCTCACATTCCATTCCTTTGATCATCTTTGATGCTTGCCTATGGATCCTTTCCAGTTTCTCCACATCCTTTCTATACATTGGTGACCAAAATTGGATACAGTACTTCAGCTGAGGCCTAATCAATGCAGAGTAGAGTGGTACTATTACCTCTCAGGAGTTGCATGCTATGCCTCTGTTAATGCAACCCAAAATAGAATTTTTAAAATTTTTTTGCAACATCACCGCATTGCTGACTCATGTTGAGGTTGTGATCCACCACAATTCCCAGATCTTTTTCAGCTGTGCTACTCCAAAACCTGTTTTTCCTTCCTATGTGTAGCACCTTACATTTGTGTTAGGAGGTTTGTTAGTTGTGTTAGTTGTGCCTGGTAGTTCTCAGTAATGATGATGTGAGGTTTGTGGGTTGTATTTTTGTGAAAAAAGATTGCAGGAACAAGTCTTATTGATTCAAAGAACCAGTGTATCAAACAACAAAAACTGTATCAAATGATGATAAAGCCATGTAACCAGGCAACAATTTTGATGACAGGATTAAGACAAAAACAGATAGGGCCTGCCTCTGGGAGGTGCCTCTGTTAACCTGGAAACAGATGCACTGACTCCCACAGCTCTTGTATAGTCTTTGACTTCTCCCTGTACCTCATCAACATTGCTTCACTTAGAGACAAAAAACATACTAACACCTGATGTACTAGGGTGTGGGGGAGGCTGTTCTGCAGAAATGTCCTTCTAAATCCTGCCCTGTGTGCACAAACCTCCTTGGAACAGGACCTGGGCTAGATGGAATCTATCTTTGGAACAGGTAAATAGACAAGATGTTCACTTAGAAAGCCAGATACATCCTGCCACCCTCCACCCTTTAACAATCTCTTTAGAAGCTAGTCAAAGCTTCATCATGATTATACACTCACTTCATCATGATTGTATTATAATATGATGAAATTTAATTACATCAGTGAGGGAATAGGGAGTATATTTATCCTTAGTACCTCAATACAATTTATATGAAGGTGTGTTCATGCACCTAGAAATGTCTTTTGTTAATTTACTGATTAAGTTGATGTAAATTTTGAGAAATAATTTGGGCCTACCACCTACATAATCACGGCTATGCAATATCCTCAGTCTGTGTATGGAACTCCCATTTCTATTAAACATCGTTCCACAGATGGATTAGAAATACAATAGAACCGTAGAGTTCTGAACACCTTAGGAATGAAGAATGGTTGTAACTCTGAGCAAAACATTATGGATGTTCTTTCCAAAGTTTACAACTGAGCATTGACTTAATACAGCTTTGAAACATTACTATGTAGAAAAAAATGCTACTTTCGCTTTTTTTTAGTAGTTGAACACAGCGCTGTACTGTATTTGTTTTTTTAAAAAGTTTTTTCCTCTGCTGCTCCCCGATTGTGCACTCTTGGTTCCAAATGAAGTGTGGTGTTGACTGATCAGTTCATAACTGAATAAAGGAGAATAATCACTTCCCTCGATGTGCTGGCAATGCTCCTACTAATACAGCCCAATATGTCATTAGCCTTCTTGGCAACTTTGCTGACTCATATCCAGCTTCTCATCCGCTGTAATCCCCAGGTCCTTTTCTGCAGAACTGCTGTTTAGCATGTCTGGATTACTTTGGTGTAGAAAATATTTATTTTCCGATTGATCCAGATATTCATGGCTGTGACAGAGTGCTGAAAGCCAACAGCTGAGCCAGCACTCTGGTCACTTAAATGCCAACTAATTCTCTCTGGATGGACCTGACAGAGCCTAATTAGGAAATGAGAATTGGCTAGGGGAAAACTAACAAGCATACTGACTCATTAATACAGGAGATAAAAGGTACAAGAAGGAAGTGCAGAACCAGAGCCAATCTCTGGGTAGAGAGATCTCTTCCCTCTCCTTTCCTTCACAGAGA
Organism: Dermatemys mawii; assembly: GCA_007922305.1. Taxonomy (NCBI): domain Eukaryota; kingdom Metazoa; phylum Chordata; order Testudines; family Dermatemydidae; genus Dermatemys; species Dermatemys mawii. Next base: position 47,845,177 of record ML677332.1, on the reverse strand, counting down.
ACTGAGGAGAAACTGATATTGTAAATAATTATGGTGTATGGATCAGCAAAGCAGTGGGAAGAGCAAATGTAAATACATTCACTGGGATGTTTCGCAATTGAAAATCTCTGAGTCCACATAAACAGAGCAGAAGACAGGAGTGGGATGTCAACCTGTCACAATGTCCTTTTAGGAGAAGCCACTATTTAAATCTGGGAATATTCTCTTGTCATCACTCCATATCTAAGTTTGAAAACATCTTGCTGTTGCACTGTGGTTGATCTAGTTATTTTTGCTACTAATACATCCATATATCAACTATGCCAAAATATAAGGTGTCTGAAAGTGGTGCCATGGTGCTGCTTTGAGGGAGGTGCTATTGTAACTGTCCAGCTTCAACTGCTCATCCAATTGAGAATGAAGGGCAGGTAACGGGGCCCACAGTTCCAGGGAGTCTTGGTCCTGAGATGGTGGTGCAGTTGTCTGGATGTGTGTGAAATGAGTCAGTGATTTCAGAGGGGCAACGAACACAATGAAGCCATTATGGCCTTATGGCTTACAGCTGCTCCCATCACTATGAGGCGTTCTATAACCCAATTACTTCAGCAGGGATAGAGGCCACTTAATACATTCCAGGATGATTCAGCACCTCACAGTACGAGGCCCAAGAAGCCTTGCACTAGCTATTCAATATGAGCTGTTATTGAATTTCCCTATTTTTTCCCCATTCTTTCACCTTTTTTTATCTAGAAGCTCAAGTTAACTTATTGTTATCTGACTACTGAGCAGAATGACGAGCAGTCCAAAAACTACTACTGATGTATTCCAACAGACCACCTAATAACCAACTGTAAGTGAAAGTCAGCACTTAAATGAACATATTGAGTCAAATTCTGCCCTGAGCTGCCAGACAGAATCTGGTCCATTGTGTCCAGAATGTTTAGCATATCTAAACTAAGCAACACAGAACATGATGCACCTGGCTGCACTCATCGGCCACTGCATAGCAAATTCATAGGAATTGCCCTACTGAATCAAATCAGAGGTCAGTCTAATTTAGCATCATGTCTCTGACAGTGGCCAGCAGCAGACGATTTGGATGAAGTTGTTTGAACCATGCGGTAGGCAAATGTGGGATAATCTGCTCCCCACATTATGCCTAATCCTGCTTTCTAGTAGTTTGTCTTAAACTCTGAAGAATGAATTTCAATATCCCCTCCAAAATCATTAACATTAATTATAGCAACTTTATATATTCCTGATAGCCTTATAAATGTCCAAGTCCTTTTTGAATCTAGCTGAGTTTTTGACCTTAATGACTTTCCATGGCAACAAATTCCCATCTCTAACTATACATTGTGTGAAAAAAATATTTTCTTGTATTGGTTTTGAATTTGCCACCTTTTAACTGCATTGAATGACCCTTTCTCTTGTGTTATGAGACAAGGAGAACTGAAGTTCCCAATCTACCTCTTCTGTACCATTCATTATTTTATCTACTTTTAGCATTAACTCATAAAAGAACTTTCTCATTTTTCCTTTAGAATGAAGGACTTCTTCTCCAACCTAATTGAATGCCATGTCTGCAACCCTGGTTTCCTTTTCACCACCTTTGACTCACTTCTGAAAACTTCCCCTCCTCTTGCCTTCACTTCTCTCAGCACAGGATCTCACCAATATTTTCCAAGAGAAAATGGATAAAATATGACATGACCTCCCCTCAGCTTTCTTTCCCTTCCCTTCTATGATAGGATAGACAGGTCCCACACTGCCCTAGAAGGGGTTAATGAGGGTCTGTGGACACAAGTAGCCAACCCTGATAGACCTGCTATTATTGTCAGGAGCGGAGAGAGGACTTAAAAGGAAGAAGCCAACCTTAGTTAGGGGATGACCAGAAAGGAGAACAGAACTCTTCTTCTCCCTCAACAAGGGAAGCTGATTTCAGCCAAGTGTCTGAGACCACTTGCTGCCTGAACAAGCTGGCTAGTGAATGGGACAAATGCACCCAGAAAAGGCTAGCTCAACAGAGTGAACCCCATGTAGAAGAGTGGGATCCTGCCAATGAACCCTCAGATGACTCATCTTTTGAGTTTACTGTTTTCCTTTTATTTTGGAGTCTAATACCCTTGCTGGAAGGTGTGGGACTCTCCAGTGTGCCATAATTGGCACTGAATCAATGAGGGGTGCCATCAACCATCGGGGAACCGGTGGCTGAGTGAATCATGCTCTGACAGATCACAAGGAAGCACCACCTAGACAACCCAGTTACACACTCTAAACTCAGCTTCTCCCCTGCCATAGACATGGAAGTTTCTTGTCTGATCTCCTCCTCCTAACCCCGCCACTTCCCACTGTGACTCCATACCATCTCCTGATCTCCCTCAGGTCCACACTCAACGCTTCCCTCACTTTTCCCAATCTTTCACTTTTCTCTGTCCTTTTCTTTTCACAATACTGTGCAAGTATGCTTTTGTTTGTCCCAGAAAAAATGAACTCTTTGACCCCATTTGCTTTTCCAAATACCATCCCATCTCCCCTTTAATCTCTAAAATCATTGAATGTGCTGTTTACAATTGCTGTCTTGAGTTCCTTTCCTCCAATTCCATCCTAGACGCTCTCCAATCTGGCTTCCACTCTGTGCACTACAGTGAAACCTCTTTTGCCAAAGTCTCAAAAGATCTTCCTAGACAAACCTCAGAACCAGTACTCGATCCTCACCTCTTTTAACCTGTCAGACACCTTCAACAGCATCAACCATGCTCATCTTCTTGAAATCTTTTCCTCCTCTGGCTTCCATGACTCTCTGCTCTCCTGGTTCTCCAGTCTCTCTAATTGCTCCTTCAGTTCTCCTCATCCCCACTCCAACTTTCAGTGGGGGTTCCACGTGACTCAGTTCTTGGTCCCCTTTTCTTCTTTCTCTGCACTTTGCCTCTGAGTAATCTCATCCATAAACACACATTCAACTGCCATCTCTATGCTGACAAATCACAGACTTAACTCTTGCCTTCTGTCCAAACTAAAATCTTGGCCTGTTTCTCTAACATCTCCTCATGGATGTCTAGCTGTCAGCTCAAGTTCAGCATAGCTAAAAGAGAGCTCTTAATCTTCCCTTCTACTCAAACCCTACCCAACCCCATCTTCTTTCTTGATCACCGTGGACAACATCACCAGCCTGCAAGCTTGCTATCATCTTTGACTCGGACTTATCTCTAGGTGCCATGGTGCTGCTCACATCCTAGCTCTGTCTAAATTTTGCGATTCTTTCTGTGTAACATCTACAAGATATGGCCTTTCCTTTCCATTTACACAAATTACATGCTCAGCCAGGCTGTCATCATCTTGTGTCTTGATTACTGCAACAATCTTTTATTTGGTCTTCACAAACGCATTCATGACCCACTCTTATCCATGCAGAATGCTCCTGCAAAGATCATTTCCCTAGCCAATTGCTCTGACCACATCATCCATCTCTTTGCATCACTGCAGTGGCTCCCTCATCGCTATCATATGAAACACAAGCTACTTGTCCTCACATCCAGGGCCCTTGATAGCCTATTCTTATCCCTACCTGTTATCTCTCATTCATTATCGAGATGTCCACTTCTGACACCAATTAGCCAATGATGCCAATCTCCATTGCCCATTTTTTTAATTTTCAAAAATGCGCCTTTGTGCTTTCTCCCATGATTCCTCATACTTAGGAATCTACAAAACTAACTCATTATCCTCCTTCAAAATCCTCCTTAAAACTCTTCTTTTCCAGAATGACTACCAAAAAAAACCTGACAATGGTTAGGCTATTGGTGTGCTGAGTACACAGCCTGTCCTGCTGACCAACACTGTGTCTTTGTACTCCCCTGTGTGTCTGTATCCATCTGTTGTGTCTTGTCTTACACTTAGATAATAAGCACTTTGGGTCAGGGACCATCTTTCTGTTCTGGGTTTGGACAGCACCTGGCACAGTGGGTCCTAGTCCATTACTAGAGCTCCTAGATGCTACAGTGATATAAATAATAATAACAAATGTGTTCAGAAGAGCTAAGCTTCTAAGCTCTTTCTAAGGGCTATTTTCATCTCCTTTTAGGGCTCCCCATCCCATAAGTGAAAACTCAGGATTGGGAAGTTTTCAAATGGTAGTTTAGAAAACATATTTTATTCTGGGAAATCAAAGTTCTTATTGGCAGGATCATGGACTTTGCTGTAAGATTGTATATGCACCATCAATGTTTGAATGGTGTAATGCCACTATGAAGGAAGTTTATATGAAGCTGAAAGCATTTCCTGTGACTTGGATTCCATATATTGCATGGAGAGACACTATGATCAAACAAAACAGAGACCCCTGAGGTGGGCCATTTGCCATTATAAAGATATTTATGTATGTTTCAAGCAGGCTAATATAACTAAGTAGTTGGATGAAACTGGGTAGGCAGAGGAAATCTGAAAATATTAATTTGAATTTTTAAATCAATTTGCTTTGACTCTTCTCTAGATGCTCTATTTGAACATTCCCGATATATTCTAGCCCAGTGGTTCTCAGCCAGGGGTACGCATATCACTAGAAGTATGCATAACTCTGGGGGTACACAGAGGTCTTCAAGGGGATTTGTCAACTCATCTAGTTCAGTGTTTTTCAACTAGGGGTCATGACCACCTTGTGGGGCGCAGGACAGGTTTAGGGGGGTTGCAACTGCAGGGCAGGCATTGGGGATGGCAAGCAGGGCAATTGCCTGGGACCCCTCACCACACAGGGCCCCTCAAAGCTAAGTTACATGCTTCAACCCTGGTGACAAGTGTTCACTCCTGATTGCAAGAGCCATGCTCACTGAACCAGGGAGAGGAAATCTGTCATATGACTTGTATGACCAAACAGAACAGCTTGCATTCAGAATGTAAAATGTCACATGCTCTCAACAAGCTGTTTATGAATGAGATACATACCAAGAATTATTCAGCAGATAATTTCAAACAATGAATAATTTAAGAAAATAGGAGTCTAGCCACGGACAAATTTCCAACAAAGAGGTGAAATTTGATTACATTAATATTGTTTGCAAATCTTTGTTGCTGACTTGTGATGTTTCATTGCTGAGTAATAATAACAAACCCAGCACCTTTTGCAAGCTTGTTTTAAGCGTGCCATGCTGTATTATCATGAAGATTTACCATATTCTGTGTTGTAAATGCAGATGAGCCATTTTCATTCTTTTTCTGCTTGTTTGTCTGTGCTTATTGGAAAGCCAAATGAGAATTTTTTAAAACTTTAAGTATGAGAAGCATACCTATTTTTCCCTCAGTATGTTTCTTTGTCAAGGCTGCCCAAAGTACACTGTGCATTTGCCTTGGGTGGTAGCATCAGCAACTTTGTGTGAAGGGGGAATTTAATTTTGCTTTATATTTATAAAGCTTTATATTTTTTATTCACCAAAACAAGGTGTTTTGGGAAAGGCATTGCTTACAGATGGTGTGGTGCTAGCTGAGCACTCTGAGCAGCAGGGAAGAGTGGGAACCTGGGCTATAGCCAGTCATTGGGGGGCTGGCTCCCCACCATCCTTAAGCAGTGCCTTCCCCAGAACTGAGTGTGGGGGTGGGTGGGTGGGAGGAGAAAAATTAGGTTAGATCAATCTATGGCTCAGGAGCCAAACTTTCACCCCACCTTGTCTCCCTCCCCCATATATAGATATATTCAACTGTAAATTGAAAATATGCACCCGTCAGAATTACATGCCCAGAAATTAAAAATCAACACAAATCTAGAAATAACTAGCCACAAAAGATTGTACCATGGGGAACATGGCACAAAACAGCTGGTTTGGGGGTTTTAGGTGAGCAATCCCTGCTCTAGGGTGTTACTAAACCTGAGGAGCTTCAGCAGAGGCCATGTGCCTTAAATATAAACAATGCATCTGTTAATCATTTTAATGGAAGCCAGTTTAATGTCCTCAGTACAGGGAAATGAGAAGTAGATACTGTCATTTTTATGCACGAGAAGACAGTTTAATGTGGATTAAAATCTTGGCGAAAGCTTTATAAAGCTGCACGAATGAGTGCAAAGCCCTCGTTGGAGATCTCTAAAGAGAGAGTTACAATAAGCCAGCTAGATAACAAAAGCATGGATGAGCAATTCAGCATCCTCCAGGCAAAGCTGTGATGCAATCTCTAATTGTTCCAGAGATGGTAAGAATGCCAGCTTTGTGTTCAAGTTAATGGGATTATTAAAAGACTAACTAAAGTCTATGATCGAAGTTAGGATTGTCATCCCTACAGATGTAATAAAAACCATGTTCCTTATCTGAGCAAAAGGAAAACTTTACCATGTGGCTTTAAAGGCTTACCAAAAGCCTGAGTTTGCCACTGCCAGCTGAAGCCTGGGGCTTTTTTCTGATCTTGGTAATTTATAAGCATCTCTGATGTAATTATATCAGCTTCTATTTTTTCCTCATTTAGCTCCTCCTTTTTACCCACCTTTCCAACACATGTGATAGAAGCACAAGGAAACAGTGACTTGCCTGAGGGTACACAATGAGTCAGTGGCTCAACTGGGATTTGAACCAAGGACATTTCTGCCTGCTAGACTTTAGCTGTGACCACATGGCATCCTAAATAATATGGGCATAGTCTGTGTATGAGGGAGCTCATAAAGTAAGAGAAGCATCTTACTAAAAAAAAGCCCATAAACTCATCAGATTGAAAAGCCTGGAGAAGCCTGCCTTCTGCAGGATTTTCTAGGACCTCTTGTGGTGCTTAGAGTTAAAAGCAAATTTGAGTTGCTGATGTAGCTAATCTTGCCCCACTGTCATCTTGTTTAGAAGTGATCTAACCATTCTGACTGGCTTTTTTATCTGTCAAATTAGCCTTTTTAATGTTCATCAATATATTTTACTTTATAGAAAAGGCAACTATTTCGATTCTGTTTTAAATCGGTTATAAGAAATAGGTGAAATGAAGCAAAAGAAATGTTGGTGGGGTCTTCATTGGAGTGGAAAAGAAGTCAAGACTGTTTTTTAACATTGAAATGGTTCAAGCATAATTGGTCAATTATGAATTGGTCAAAAAGTGAATTAATGTTTTGCAGTAACTGAGATTTATTATAGGAACAAACTGATGTGTTATCACTTGCATTTTCTGTTCATGTTCATTCATCCAGGGCTCTGGCCCTGATGGCACTGGGAGCAGTGTTCCAAACTTACCAAACACTGCTGTTAGGCCTTGTCAAACATGGTATTTTCAAAAATCTCCCACTGTTGTCCTGCCCAGTGTAGCTCCATCAATGTTGGCAATGGAAATGAAAACAAGACATGGGCATTTTGCCATCCTATCTATGTCTAACCCTACTCAGAGCAGGTATAGGTAGCACAGTGGTAAAAATGCCAGTGGACAGTGGCACCCTAGAACCAGTGGAGCTGTGAGAGAAGGAGATTTTTTTAAAAAATGCCAGTGCTAAACAAGGAATTAGAATAGAAAATGCTAGTGAACACCCTTAATATAAAAGAAAGCAGCTTTTTTTTAGTTATGTTGATGAGGATACACTCATTAGGTGAAAAATCAGGTTTTTAATCAGACTATGATGTATCTGTTTGGAGGCTGGAGATGGGACGGACTGTAACCGAATTTTGGTTGGTTTTACCCCTATGTTGAGGAAGTTGATGCCAAAATACCCTAAAACAGAGAAAAGTATGTTTATTACTGGAGGATTTTGCCACTTAACTCAAGCCATTGAGGAAGATTATTATGTCACTTATATATATGGACTTATCACTGACACAATCTACTAGATTGTGAGATGGTACACAATTAGTTGGAGAGCAACTGAACTTTAGGAAGCTCATTCACAGTTCTGGAAGTTAACTGAGCTACCCGTTTCACAGATTAACGAGTTGAAGAGCTGTTCTGATCTTTTATATGTCAACATAACAAAATATAATCACACCAGTTTCAATTATTTTAGTAATTTATTTCAAAATACCTGTCAACAAGTATGTCTGTACAATTCAGACAATTAAAAAGATTCCCCCAAGAACAATGACTTAAAGAAGCCCCTGTGACAACTCAGTTCCTTTTTCTCTGTTATGCTTTAGTTGGGAGCCTCAGTATGGGTGTGTCACGTGCCAGCTGGGAACATCTTAGGGGAAATCTCTGCCCCTCCGTACTCAGACACCCACATCCTCTCCTCCCCAGAGTGCCACCCAGCCCAGACACCTGACCCCCTCTACCCCAGAACCAGCCTTGGGACACTCCCCAGCCCAGACACCCACAATCCCTACTTGTAAGGATCCAGAGAGAGAAACAGCCTGATGCTGGGTCCCTGGTTTATACAGAGTTTACTGCACACTGCCTCTTTCCTTTAGAACATGCTGGGATTCATAGCTGCTGGGAACACCTCCAGCTCCACCCTCCCCCACCCCAGTGTCCTGTATTTATTAGCTGGAGAGCTGGGCTCTGCTGGGTCCAGTGGCCCCTAGTGGCAGCAACCCAGCTCTGCAGCACCAATTCAACAGGAAAAAATGAAATTCTGCACAGAACATTAATTCTGTGCAAATTCTGCATTGCACAGTGGCACAGAATTCCCCCAGGAGTAACACAACAGAAAAGAACATTAATATTAAGAGAAAGACAAGGTGGGGGAAATGATATATTTTCTAGACCATTTCTGTCAGTGAAAGAGACAGACTGGAATTTATGGACCCCTGACCAACATAGTGAACCTGGCCTACCTTTCTAGTATAGACCTAGCCTTAGTGAGTTACAGATTGTTGTAAAGAGCCATAAAACTAGTACCGCTATTGAGTCCAGCATTTTTAGTATCTAGCAAAGACATGTATTTCATAGAATCATGGAAAATCAGGGTTGGAAGGGACCTCAGGAGGTCATCTAGTCCAAACCCCTGCTCAAAGCAGGACCAATCCCCCACTAAATCATCCCAGCCAGGGCTTTGCCAAGCCTGACCTTAAAAACCTCTAAGGAACGAGATTCCACCACCTCCCTAAAGAATAATTCCAGTGCTTCACCACCCTCCCAGTGAAAAAGTTTTTCCTAATATCCAACCTAAACCTCCCCCACTACAAATTGAGACCACTACTCCTTCTACTATCATCTGGTACCACTGAGAACAGTCTAGATCCATCCTCTTTGGAACCCCCTTTCAGGTAGTTGAAAGCAGCTATCAAATACCGGCTCATTCTTCTCTTCTGCAGACTAAACAATCCCAGTTCCCTCAGCATCACTTCATAAGTCATGTGCTCCAGCCCCCTAGTACTTTTTGTGCCCTCCGCTGGACTCTTTCCAATTTATCCACATCCTTCTTGTAGTGGACCCAAAACTGGACACAGTGCTCCAGATGAGGTGTCACCAGTGCCGAACAGAAGGGAATGATCAGGTCCCTTTATCTGCTGGCAATGTCCCTACTTATACAACTCAAAATGCTGTTTGTCTTCTGGGAAACAATGGCACATTGTTGACTCATATCCAGCTTCTTCTCCACTGTAACCCCTAGGTCTTTTTCCGAAGAACTGCTGCCTAGCCATTTGGTCCCTAATCTGTAGCAGTGCATGGGATTCTTCTGTCCTAATTACAGGACTCTGCACTTCTCCTTGTTGAACCTCATCAAATTTATTTTGGTCCAATCCTCCAATTTATCTAGGTCCCTCTGTATCCTATCCCTATCCTCCAGCATATCTACCACTCCTCCCAGTTTAGTGTCATCTGCAAACTTGCTGAGGGTGCAGTCAACGCCAGCCTCCAGATCATTAATGAAGATATTGAACAAAACTGGCCCCAGGACTGGCCCTTGCAGCACTCCACTTGATTCTGGCTGCCAACTAAACATGGCATCATTGATCCTTACTCATTGAGCCTGACGATCTAGCCAGCTTTTGATCCACTTTGTAATCCATTCATCCAGCCCATACTTCTTTAACTTGCTGGCAAAAATACTGTGAGAGACTGTATCAAAAGCTTTGCTAAAGTCAAGAAATAACATGTCCACCTCTTTCCCCTCATCCACAGAGCCAGTTATCTCATCATAGAGGGCAATTAGGTTAGTCAGGCATGACTTGCCCTTGTTGAATCCATGCTGACTGTTCCTGATCACTTTCCTCTCCTTTAAGTGCTTCAGAATTGATTCCTTGAAGACCTGCTCCATGATTTTTTCCAAGGACTGAGGTGAGGCTGACTGGCCTGTAATTCCCCAGATCTTCCTTCTTCCTTTTTTTTAAAGATGGGCACTATATTAGCTTTTTCCCAGTCATCTGGAACCTCCCTCGACTGCCATGAGTTTTCAGAGATAATGGCTAATGGCTCTGCAATCACATCGGCCAACTTCTTTGGCATCCTTGGACTCAGGGCATCCGGCCCTGTGGATTTGTGCTTGTACAGCTTTTCTAAATATTCCTGAATCACTTCTTTCTCCACAGAGGGCTGGTCATCTCCTCCCCATACTGTGCTGCACAGTGCAGTAGTCTGGGAGCTGACCTGATCTGTGAAGACAGAGGCAAAAAAAGCATGGAGTACATTTGCTTTCTCCATATCCTCTGTCACTAGGTTGCCTCCCTCATTCAGCAAGGGGCCCACATTTTCCTTGAATTTCTTCTTGTTGCTAACATACCTGAAGAAACCCTTCTTGTTACTCCTAACATCTCTTGCTAGCTGCAATTCCAAGTGTGACCCCAGGCTTGTCTTTTGAAGGTGTTGTACAGTTTTCCTATGAGAATGAGAACTGAGAGGTCAGATACTGTATGATCATTCCCCCCAGGTGACAAGGTGTTTTCGTCTTTTATCATTTTTCTGTGCAAGCATCTTCAACTTATGAAGACTACTTCTAATTGGAGCTGCATTATCTGTACTCTTCAGGGACTGAACTTCTGCTCCATCAGAGAACCTGATCTCACACTAACATGCAGCATACTAGAAGAATTCTTTGCTGTCTCTGACTCAAAGAATTTTCACACACACACACACAAAAAAGACACGTCCCCACTCACAGGCATAAAAAAGAATCATCTGACCAGACATGCTGCAGTGGATAAAACCACATACTTGATCATAACATCGATTGCTTCAGGAAAAAAAATAAACTGTGAAATCCTTAAAATATATCAAACCCACCACAGCTCCACAGCTAAGAGGTCAGCCATAGAGTCCGTGAAATCCAGTCACTAGATACTGATCAAACCAGTAGAAAAATGGTGCAGCATCATAGTCCTGAACCGTGATGACTGTGTCAACAAGGCCACCCAACAACTCTCTGACCCCACCTACTATAAACAATTCAAATAAGACACAGTACCACAATTCACACAGGAATTGAAGAATATCATCAAACAGCTCCAAGATAAACTCTATAACCTCATCCCCCCATGCTTCCCAAGATATATAAACAAGGGAACCTAGGCAGACCCATCATATATGACCACTGCACTTTTATGGAAAGAATATGAGGGCTCATAGAAGCCATCTTAAAACTATTCACTGCAAAACAGGTCACTTTCCTCTAGGACACAAATGACTTCCTCCAGAAATGCCACAGCATTAACAACCTTTCTCAATATTCCATTCTTGCCACCATGGATGTCACCTCCCTATACATAAACATCCCTCATCATGGTGGCATAGCTGCCTGCCTCAAATGTTTGAGACAATGCACAACACCCAGATATCCACTCTAAACACATTTCCAAACTCATCCATTTCATCCTCACCATAACAACTTTACATTCAACAATGAACACTTTGTCCAAACCATCAGAACAGTCATGGTGCCAAGATGACTCCCCCGTATGCCAAACCCTTCATGGGCCACCTTAAGGACAAATTTCTAGAAAAATGTGCCACAAAACCAATGATATGCAGAGCTACATCAATGATATTTTCATCCTCTGGACAAACAGCCTAAACTCTCTCATAAATTTCCACCACTACTTCAATAGCCCCCACACAGCTATTAATCTCTCTGTAGAACACTCCCACACCAGTATCAACTTTCTGGACACCACAATCAGCCTCAGCAATGGAACCCCTACAGACAGCTATATACAAGAAACCATGGATCACCATGCTTTAGACACACCAAAAAACCTGTTATCTACAGCAAAAAAACCTGTTATCTACAGCCAGGCAGAAAAATACCACAGAATATGCTCTGAGGAGAAAGTCTGGAGTACTCAACACTTTTAAAACCTCCTTTACCAAAAAAGGATACCACAGCACAGAAGTAGATCGCATTATGGAATGGGCACCAAATACCCTGTCAACCTGCTTCAATACAGGAAAATAATTCCACTGAAACTCTAGTTGTCACCTACCATTCCACACTGGAGTCTGTATGGGATATAATCAAACAATTACAATCCATACATCCTGAAATAAATCTTCCTCAAACTTTCTCTTCTGGCCTTCAAACAACCACACACCCTCACCAAGCTCATCATCAGAAGCAAGCATCCCGCAGACCAGAGTACCCCAACCCAAAACAGCACCAGACCCTGCCAGAACAACAGATGTGTAAAACCTGCAGACATATCTCCACTGCTTTGAGGATCAGTAGCCCCCACAGCAGACCTTTCAAGATCCATGGGTCTATCACAACATGGGGTGTACCTCATTCAGTGCATCAAATGCCTCAACAACAGCTATGTGGGTGAAACGAGATAATCACTATGCTCTCTAATGGACTCACACAGAAAAATGATAAAAAAAAAACCCCAAAACACCCACATAGGCGTGAACATTTTTCACAAAATCATCGTTCTATATCTGACCTCTCAGTCCACATCCTCACAGGAAACCTGTATAGTACTTTCAAAAGACAAGCCTGTGAGCTTAAATTCATAATTTTGCTAGACACCAAAAATCTTGGACTCAACAGAGATACTGGTTTTATGTCTCTTTACAAGACCTAACCCTGCTTTGTCCTATGACTGCCGAGATGTCAATGGCCCACTTCATTTTGAATGATTCCTTATAACATATGTTAACTCCTATGATTAACAATCTATTACACCTTTGTATTTCACAATAACACTGTGATTACCTTTCCCAGACCTAAAGAAGAGGTTTGTGTAGATCAAAAGATTATCTGTCTCTTCCACTAAGAGAAGCTTGTCCAAGAAAAGGTATTATACAGTTTGTCTCTCTCATATCCTGAGACCAATAAAGCTACACTACAAACATTTAATATCAAGATACAGAACAAAAGCAAAATAATGTAGTAAACATAAATATATATTTTCTGGCTTTAGAACTCTCACTGCTAAATAGAGTCCTTATTTCCACTTTAAATGGGTCTTTCAGAAGAAAAGTGATGTGGTTAGCCATTTATAGTCTATAAACTATAGAAAATGCAGGAAAGGCTAATTAGCATCTGTGGACAGGGGAAGAGTTAACAAAAAAAAGCTCCGATTCTAATTCAGGCTGAAAGCTTAGTCTAAAATATTTCAACAAATCCTGAACTCAGCATAGTGAATTTGATGTTACAATGAAAACATCATCCTATCACAACCCAGCCCAAGAGACCACTCCATAGATAAGGCAGGAGTGATCCAGCTACTCTTTTCCTCTTCCCTATGCCATGGGGGTAGTGAGCTCCCAAAAAACAGGCTCCGACTGGGGAAAGAGGGGTGATTCTAGAGTGAAGATTTTGGGACCTTGAAGTCCATAAACTTGATCCTGTAACTGTACGGTATGCTAAGGAAAGCCAATGTAAAGCAAATGGGTTTTGTTGTTGTTTTGGTTGGTTGGATTGTTTGTTTTGTTTTGACTGCTCAGCTAGCCTTGCTGTGCATGTTCTCTATTGACTGTTCATAAATTTGCAACCTAATATGTCACACATGCACACACCTTTCCCATTAGAGACAGGGTTAACCAAACCTGCAACAAAACCCATCAGAATATCTATCATGATCAAGATAATGTCAGTCGTAACTGATGGCTCAGCAGACTCCTGTGACATAAGATAAAGGAATTCCTCAGGGTCATCTGCTCTCACTACAACCATTCAAATTTCATACAAAGATGCAAATGTAACATTGCTCTTAAAGGATGAAATGAAAGACTTCTATTGTGTGGCTCCATCGTTTGTGCAACTGAGCTGGTGTGCCACAGGAAGTAATCCAGCATGGAGTTAACACAGATTACTTACACACACACACACACACACACACACGAAGGGGAACCAAGAATTAGTAAAAATAGGTGCTTCACAGTCCACTTCTGTGGCTGCCCAAGAACACAGTTCCTCTTAGAACTTCAAGATCTCCGCGCATAAAATAATTTATTTAATTGTTGGCTTCAAGTTGCTTAATGTTAATAACTAGAACAAAGATTCTAGAAATCATGGAACAGGTAGCCTGTTGGAATATGAGCCATTTTCAAATAGTGAACCAACAAACATTATTGGCTCAGTGGGTGTAACCTTGACTGATAAGTCTTTGTTATGTAAGTATCCCTGCACTTTTAATATACTTACTGGACCACACAAAATACAGTACTGTAGTAAATAATGAATCTCAGGAAGCCATTTTCTTGACATTTTATATCTATATGATTTATGAAATGTATCCATCCCTGAAGTTCATATGTGGAATTTAATAAAATAACTCCACCTCTTTCAGAGGCAGAAAATAGCATCCCCTATAAATAATTTATTTTATCCCCTGAGGTGAATGCTCTAGACAACATGGGACTTGCATTGTACCAAAAAGATTAGTGAACTTTGGCTCTGTTAGATCACAGTATGGCTCAGGAGAACAAAGTTAACTTCATGAGATGCAACCACATATGAACAGGAAGAAAGTGGTGTAGTTGAGGAACTGAGATAAACAGGAAGACCGTGGCATAGTTGAGGAACTGATATATGTTTCAAGGATCTAATGCCACCTAACTGGCTATCACTACATCACGGCTCTGACACAGACTTCCTGTGTGAGCTTGAGCATCTCTGCACCTCAGTTCCCCATGTGAAAGTGGGGATAAGTAATATATGTCTAGCACCTCCCAAAATGAAGCTCAGTCTACTTTAGCACAAATAATTAATGTATATAACTGGATAGATGACCAAATAAATGAGAACAATTACAGTGTAAATATGCTATAATTGATGTACTAAGATTCTAAAAAGACTTGTATTAAGTATAAAACCAAAGGGGTAATAATAACTAAGATCCTGATTAAGCTTGTGCTTCCCCTTAAACATGTAAGTATTACCAATGGATGTGCTCAGATGCTTTGTTGAACAGGGATGGACTTACTCAGGTGCTAAAATTCAGCATGCAGTGAAATATTCTGCTGAACCAAGGCCTAATTTTTGTAGTTAAATTCTTGGTTTTAAGAAATAGTAGAAGTTATCAACAACCGAACAATGCTGGAATTTATATTATAATAGCAATTCAAATACTGTTAGTATAAAGTGTATGTATATAGATTAAAGCAACTACCAGTGCTGAAACATTTTCCCCCTACTCACAGACATGACTTTTCATTATACTTACAATTATTCTGCAGTACTGGGAGAATATCACACACACACACACACACACACACACACACACACACACACACACAC
>ML677332.1:47710630-47829632 GCA_007922305.1 Dermatemys mawii | reverse complement strand
CACACACACACACACACACACACACACACACACACACACACACACACGTTAGCAGTCTAGTATATTTCTCCAGTTTCCTTCCCCATCAAAATCCCACTTTTCCAGTATCTTTTGAAATTTGAGTCTGCTGGTACATAGCATACAGTTTCCCTTTATAAACAGTGTGAAATAGATGGAGTCACTTTTTGCCTTTATTTACAGAACTAGTCTAAAAAGACACTAGTTAGTGCCCAAAATCCATATCAGGTCCAGTGTTGGTATTGGAACATTTGCATTAGTAGATATACGTAGATATGCTATATTTACTGAATATCCCCACGTATCTCCCTACAGACTTCATAATCTGAACCGGGTGATTCTAATTAGTTATTTCACCTGGCAGAAATTCAGAATTAAATGTCCTGGTGCTAACCTGTAAAGAAGTTCATTTAGGCCAAAATAAAACCCTTATTGCAATATATCTTTAAAATATATTGTAATAATGCACTTAAGTTAAAATATTAGGACCTGAAGATTTGATTTTGTGATATGTTAAAGGTAAAAAACCCTTTTTTAAAGCTGCACCCTACCTATTTTAGAGATCCTTTTGCCTCAGCTCAGAAATTTGGTATCCTGAGCATGTTATATCTTTTGCAATTCAATAGTATCCACCTAATCTACATTTCCATGTTGTGTTTCACTTGCAATACCTATTTACTACACACCATATGGATCTGACAGAAGAATTTAAACTTTAATATAAACCCCAATACATAACTATATGCCAGGGGCCGGCAACCTTTCAGAAGTGGTGTACCGAATCTTCATTTATTCAATTTAATTTAAGGTCTCCAATGCCAGTAATACAATTTAACATTTTTAGAAGGTCTCTTTCAATAAGTCTATAATATAGAACTAAACTATTGTTGTATGTAAAGTATGTTGTATGTAAATAATGTTTTTAAAATGTTTAAGAAACTTCATTTAAAATTAAATTAAAATGCAGAGCCTCCGGGACTGGTGGCCAGGACCGGGGCAGTGTGAGTGCCACTGAAAATCAGCTTGCGTGCTGCCTTTGGCACAAGTGCCATAGATTGTCTACCCCTGCTATATACTATCAGTTGTTTGCAATGTTATTGTAGCCATGCTGGTCCAAGGATCTGAGAGAGACAAGGTGGGTGAGCTAATATCTTCTGTAGGTGGAAGGGACAAGCTTTTGAGTTTCACAGAGCTCTTCCATAGGTCTGGAGAAAGAAATCTATGTTCAAGCTAATATTTAAACTTATTTAAATATTTAATATTTAAACTTCAGCCTTTTTTCTTCCAGCTCCAAGGCTTTCTGGAGTGCTGCCATTTCTGCTGCCTCTTTTTGTTTCTCAGCCTACTTTTCCAGATTGTGTTCTGCTTCACTGTCTTCTGAACCTCCATCTCAACCAGTTTGACTTTCATGGCTGCCTCACTGACAATTTTCATGTTGGTCTTCTAAGCTTGTTCCACCCTAGTGTTCAGTCCAGTTTGGTGGATCACTCTGATCTTTGTCATCTATCCTGCTTTCTCATCTTATACTTTTCTTTCTTCTATTTCCCATAAACAAAATAAACAAACAGAAAATATCAAACTTTTCTTCGATCCCAACCTTCTCACTTGTGAATCTGGCAGAATCTAATGTATGAGTGCTCGGAACGTGATCCTTAATTGACCAGCAAACTGGGTGTAATATCCTGCCATTGTGATTCTCCCCAGTGGTATCCAGGATTGTGAGATGATACCTCACCACCTGCCCTAGTGTGAGAAAATCTTGTCTGTGCTTGCTGTGGATCATCTCCCTTAAACCACAAGCTTCTGGTAGCACAAGCACTACCTTACCAGCACCAACACCCTCACTCCCTCTGTAGTGGTAGTGATAGGTACACACCAACCTCTAAGTCCTCAGAGCATTCTGTACAGTGTCCAGTCACTTATCCCCTGAACACTTGCAAAATTACCAGGCCTGCTCTTCCCAAAGGAACAGTACAGCTTGCAAGATTCAAATCAGGACCACTACTTTGCTTACCCTCACAACCCTGAGATATATTTATAATGTAAAACAAGAATACATTTATTATAAAAAGAATAGAGATTCAAGTGATAGTGAGTAAGAATATTGGAAACAAATGGTTACATATAAAACAAAATCATAACACTTTGTAAAGACTAAACGTAACTAACAGGTGAACTGCCTTTCTTATTTCAACCAAAGTTCTCCCCAGGGTCTTCAACCAAGCCAAGTTGAGACTCTTCTTCATGAAGCAAAATTGCTGTCTTTTTACTTCCCAAGTGAAAGGTGCCAGGGTGTCTTTACCCCCAAGTATAGTAGAACAAACCTTCGATGTGCACCTTAATATATGGCTCTTTTCCCCTTCCCTCCACTGTTTTCCTCTTCCTATTACTTTCTTTCTTTGAAGTTCTCACAGTACTTAATTTGTAGTCAGTTCAGACTGGTGAGTGGTGACCTATTGTGAATAATACAATATTTAATTTATATTTAAATAGATAGAAGGATAAACATCTCTTATCTCTCTGAAAACCTGTTTTTCACCTTTGTGGGTGACCAGTACCTAGACACAGACTTTAATAACATATTTTCAGTATATATACCTAATTCCTTGCATAGTATCTGTACATACATTTCACAATGATATTGATGACCAGACTGTCATGTGCTTTTATTAAAGACCTTAAAAGGCACTCTTTTGGTGAGCTAGAATTTAAATACCAGACTCAGGAGATTCCTGTAAACCCTGTGCCCCCTGCTCTGTGTCCTTTGCCAGTTGGCACTGAGAGGTTCCTGGATCACAATTGTTTTCTCCTAAAACTCTCAGCATCACCATGATTAGTCCTCCTCTTCCTGTTTTACTACCCTGTTAGATTTTATAAGGGCCTGGACCTATGAGGCACTCTTAACTCCTATTAACTTTATTTATTTTTGAAATACATATATGATGGGGTCCCCACACCAACCCTGAAGGGACTGAGGTGGGGCAGAAGATGCCAGTTAACCTTATCAGGCTTGACTGATATGCACCAATTAATGAGGAAGTCTAGCTGGGCAAGAGCAGGCTGGACTCATATAAAGCAGCAAGTTGAAGGGCGCTATAAAGAGAGACTTGGTAGTCACTCTCTGAGCACAGAAAAGTGGATAGGAAGAACCGACTGTGGAGCAAAAGCCCTGAGCTTCTGTCTCTGACAGGAAATGTTTGTCCAAAGGACTTGCAGGGAAGAAAGTCTGTGGAAGGAGGAAGTCCAGAGAAAGGGCAGCAAGACCTTGGCTGCTGCTGATAGGGTCCCTGGACTGGAAGCCAGAGTAGTGAGTAGGCCCACGTTCTCCTATGAGCCACTAGGAAAATAACACAGACCAGGAATTACAGAAGGCTGCCTGAGATGGCACATGGGCAGATTGTCTGGTGAGAGTTGGCTACCCCAGAAGAGGAAACTATAGAGAGAGCTGGCCCAAGGGACCAGTCATGAAGAGAGAGCACCCTGAGACCTGGAGAGCAAGAGGGGCCTTGGGGAGAGCGAACAACAGAAGGCAGCCCAGACCATAGGAGAGCCCCCAGTAGTGAGTGAATCCCATTGCAATGTTGTTCTTTATAATTGTATCAGAACATAGAGGAGACACCATTAGACAGTTCAGTTGAGAGAGTGGCTGGTTCATAGTCTATCCAACCATGTTGTTTTAGTTGAGAAACAACTGCATTTTTTGTCTATGTCCCAAAGTCATCCCTGCATTGTCACTGAGGCTAACACAGGGAGGAAGGGATTGAGGCTTGTGTGTCCAAATGCTGATGCAAACTGATCCCCAACATAGATCAGAGCAACTTCAGGGGCTTCATCCATGCAGCTTCAACATACCAGATATGGCTGAGATGTAGGATCTTTCTGGACATGCTCTCATGCTGCTCTTGTGGGCACCCGTGGTAGTGTAGATCTGTCTATACAGGAAGTTTTCGACGAGGGGTTCCTTAGGAGAACTTTGCAGCTCTTTTACACCAGCCGCACCAGCATAAAGGGGCCACAGTGTAATCATGAATTCTCTTCAAAGGCTATACTTGGGTAGCAGAATGCCAGAGTACAGAACGTAAAGTCTATAACAAACTATTTTTCTTCTTTAGTCATAATATACTCCTGGAAATTAAAAAAGAGAACTCTCATATGAGCTGCTGCTTTTAGATGGGGATTATTTAAAAAAAAACAAACATTTTTTTCCTTTTTTTCTTGGAAAGATCATGATTCATTTAGACTAGATCAGTCATGTTATGAACTAATTTTAGATGAAAAACATGATGCATTTGGAGCTGTAACATCCTCCTAGCTAGGTCTAGGTTTATAATGCTTTAGCACCAGAATTAGCACTTTCCACTTTTCAAATTATGTGGGGCCACTGGACAATCAAGATGCAAAAGGGGCACTCAAGGACGATACAGCCATTGCGGAGAAACTAAATTAATTCTTTGCATCAATCTTCACAGCTGAGGATGTGAAGGAGATTCCCAAACCTGAACCATTCTTTTTAGATGACAAATCTGAGGAACTATCCATCTTGAGGTGTCATTAGAGGAGGTTTTGAAACAAATTAATAAACCAAACAGTAATAGGTCACCAGGACTAGATGGCATTCACCCAAGAGTTCTGAAGGAATTCAAATGTGAAATTGCAAGATTATTATCTGTAGTCTGTACCTTGTCATTTAAATCAGCTTCTGTACTAAATGACTGAAGGATAGCTAATGTGACATTAATTTTTTAGAAGGACTCCAGGGGTGACCTCAACAATTACAGGCCGGTAAGCCTGATTTCAGTACCAGGAAAACTGGTTGAAACTATAGTAAAGGACAAAATTGTCAGACACATAGATGAATGTCACTTGTTGGGGAATAGTGAACATGTTTTTTTGTAAAGGGAAATCATCCCTCATCAATATACTAGAATTCTTTGAGACAGTCAACAAGCATGTGGACAAGGGGGATCCAGTGGATATAGTGTACTTAGCTTTTCAGAAAGCCTTTGACAAGGTCCTTCATCAAAGCCTCTTAAGCAAAATAAGCAGTCATGGGATAAGAGGGAAGTGCTCTCATGGATTGATAACTGGTTAAAAGATAGGAAACAAAAGGTAGGAATAAATGGTCAGTTTTCAGAATGGAGAGAGTTAAATGGTGATGTCCCCCAGGGGTCTGGGCCCAGTCCTATTTAACATATTTACAAATGATCTAAAAAATGATCATTTGGTGGCAAAATTTGCAGATGATACAAAACTACTCAAGATAGTTAAGTCCCAGGCAGACTGCCAAGAGCTACAAAAGGATCTCTCAAAACTGAGTGAGTGAGTAACAAGATGGCAGATGAAATTCAATATTGATAGTAATGCACAATGCAAAACATAATCCCAACTATACATATAAAATTATGGGGTCTAAATTAACTGTTAGCACTCAAGAAAGAAATCCTGGAGTCATTGAGGATAGTTCCCTGAAAACATCCACTCAATGTGCAGTGGCAGTCAAAAAGATAACAAAATTTTGGGAATCATTAAGAAAGGGATAGATCATAGAATATCAGGGTTGGAAGGAACTCAGGAGGTCATCTAGTACAACTCCCTGCTCAGAGTAGGACCAACCCTAACTAAATCATCCCAGTCAGGGCTTTGTCAAGCCTGACCTTAAAAACCTCTAAGGAACGAGATTCCACCACCTCCCTAAAGAATAATTCCAGTGCTTCACCACCCTCCCAGTGAAAAAGTTTTTCCTAATATCCAACCTAAACCTCCCCCACTGCAAATTGAGACCACTACTCCTTCTTCTGTCATCTGGTACCAATAAGAACAGTCTAGATCCATCCTCTTTGGAACCCCCTTTCAGGTAGTTGAAAGCAGCTATTAAATCTCCCTTATTCTTCTCTTCTGCAGACTAAACAATCCCAGTTCCCTCAGCATCTCCTCATAAGTCATGTGCTCCAGCCCACTAATCATTTTTGTTACCCTCTGCTGGACTCTTTCCATTTTTTTCACATCCTTCTTGTAGTTTGGGGCCCAAAACTGGACAGAGTACTCCAGATAAACCTCACCAATGCCAAATAGAAGGGAATAATCGTGTTCCTTGATCTGCTGGCAATGTCCCTACTTATACAACTCAAAATGCTGTTAGCCTTCTGGGCAACAAGGGCACACTGTTGACTCATATCCAGCTTCTTGTCCACTATAACCTCTAGGTTCTTTTCTGCAGAACTGCTGCCTAGCCATTTGGTCCCTAGTCTATAGCAGTGCATGGGATTCTTCCAACATAACTGCAGGACTCTGCACTTCTCCTTGTTGAATCTCTTCAGATTTCTTTTGGCCTAATCCTCTAATTTTTCTAGGTCCTCTGTATCCTATCTCTACCCTCCAGCGTATCTACCCCTCCTCCCAGTTTACTGTCAACTGCAAACTTGCCAAGGGTGCAGTCCACGCCAGCCTCCAGATCATTAATGAAGATATTGAACAAAACTGGTCCTAGGACCAACCCTTGGGGCACTCCATTTGATACCAGCTGCCAACTAGACATGGAGCCATTGATCACTACCCGTTGAGCCCAATGATCTAGCCAGCTTTCTTATAGTCCATTCATTCAGCCCATACTTCTTTCACTTTCTGGCAAGAATACTGAGAGAGACCGTATCAAAAGCTTTGCTAAAGTCAAGGAATAACATATCCACTGTTTTGCCCTCATACACAGAGCCAGTTATCTCATCATATAAGGTAATTAGATTAGTCAGGCATGGCTTGCCCTTGGTGAATCCGTGCTGACTGTTCCTGATCACTTTCCTCTCCTTTAAGTGCTTCAGAATTGATTCCTGGAGGACCTGCTCCATGAGTTTTCTAGGGACTGAGAACAGGCTGACTGGCCTGTAATTTCCCAGATCCTCCTCCTTTCCCTTTTTAAAGATGGGCACTACATTAGCCTTTTTCCAGTCATCCGGGACCTCCCCCAATTGCCATGAGTTTTCAAAGATAATGGCCACTGCCTCTGCAATCATATCCGCTGACTCCTTTAGCACCCTCAGATGCAGTGTATCCGGCCCCATGGAATTGTGCTCGTCCAGCTTTTCTAAATAGATAGTAGGACAGAAAATATTATATTGCCTGTATATCAGGGGTTCCCAAACTTGGTTTGAGGCTTGTTCAGGGTAAGCCCCGGCAGGCCACGAGACAGTTTGTTTACCTGAGCGTCCACAGGTACGGCTGCTCGCAGCTCCCAATCACCGGCGAACTGCAACCACGGGGAGCTGTGAGCGGCCATACCACTACCAGCATACGCTCACGTAAACAAAGGATCCTGCTGCCCACCAGGGGCTTACCCAGAACAAGCTGCGAACCAATTTTGGGAATCCCTGCTCTATATAAATCCATGGTACACCCACATCTTGAATACTGCATGCAGATATTATCACCCCCATCTCAAAAAAGATATATTGGAATCGGAAAAGGTTCAGAATAGGGCAACAAAAATGATTAAGGGTATGGAATGGCTGCTGTATAAGGAGAGATTAATAAGACTGGAACTTTTCAGCCTGGAAGAGAGATTTCTAAGGGAGGATATGTTAGCGGTCTATAAAGTCATGACTGGTGTGGAGAAAGTAAATAAGAAAGTGTTATTTACTCCTTCTAATAACACAAGAACTAGGGGCTACCAAATGAAATGAATTGGCAGCAGGTTTAAAACAAACAAAATAAAGTATTTTTTCACACAATGCATAGTCAATCTGTGGAACTCCTTGCCAGAGGATGTTGTGAAGGCCAAGAGTATAACAGGGCTCAAAAAAAACCTAGATAAATTCATGGAGGATAAGTCCATCAATGGTTATTAGCCCGGATGGGCAGGGATCGTGTCGCTAGCCTCTGTTTGCCAGAAGCTGAGAATGGGCGATAGGATGGATCTCCTGATGATTACCTGTTCTGTTCATTCCCTCTGGGGCACATGGTATTGTCCACTGTCAGAACACCTTTGGTCTGACCCAATATGGCCGTTCTTATGTTTTTATTCTTCAAAGTATTTGAAATTTCTTAATTATTATCATGATGTAAAAATGTCACAACTTCTACCTCTGGACTTTCTCTGGTTAAGGTTCACTGCAGGTGAGCCCCCATTTGACAAAGTTTCCTCCGGTGTTATTAAGCAGAAGCCTTAAACACACACTGCTGCAAGATCTAGATTACTCAACATCTCTTTTACCCTGAGGACAACTACAATTTTGAGTCAATACCTATTTTAAATATGAAACAGGAAGTTTATTTTTCGCTCTTACTATGTGTTAGGCTTGGAGAGGGAGGTCTTAAAGGATAAGGATATGATCTGTGCTCCTAGTCACTAATTTAGCGTCAAACAAGATGATGGTGTAATTAGATGCAGCATAGCACTGCATGATACACAGATGTTCCCTTTATTTAACTGTTGCCCACATAGTTTACAAAAATAGATTTTTGTCTCTGTTACTAACACCTAATTTCCGGCCTCTGGTCCTTAAATCCAGATAAAATTCCCATAAGCAAAACATTAGTATGTGTTACTTTAAATAAAGTTTTAGTTTGTCCTTGTGTGTTTCCTTCTATAATGTCTTTAAGCACTGCAGCTAATACAAAATTGAGCTTCTCTGTTAAAACTGTGCAAGTAACAGTCCAATAAAGCCACACCTGGTCGTCAGTGGATCAGTATTTGGGTAAACATCATCCAACCCAGCACATACTAGTACAGTCACTAGATAAACAGAGAAGCATTCAGAATTGTAGGGTCCTGCCTAAAGGGTGAATAAGACCCCACCTCATTATTGTTCTAACAACAAAGCAAATAAAAGCCCCACCCACAGCTCAACAGAGCTGTGATTGGACCTAGTTAAAAATAACTAGTGTGCCATTGGTGCGTATGCTGCTAAGTAAATAAAGGATAGGCTTTGTCCTACTTTCCTAGCCTCTAGGTAAATAAGCCATGCAGACTATCATTCAAGAGTTAATAAGTAAATAAAGCTGTTAACCTCTGCTACAGTATGCAATGCTGATAATTTTTTGAAGTTATCTTTAGGATTATTGCTGATTTCACCAGTCTATATCAAGAAAGTTTTTCCTTTACTCTGCATTCTCTCTCAATACAAATTGTATTCTTTATGCATCTGATTTTAAGAGTAAATGCAGAAAGTCTTCTTGCTTAACTCTAGAGATCAAAAAATGTCTGGATGTACATTTTAAAATTGACATAAACTAGGGTTTATGTCATTCAGATGTGCCGGTCAGAATGGGCCAAATTCTGTATTGATGGTACCAAAATGTGCATGTAGCTCTAGTTTTAATACACAGCAGGGATAAATTTGGCCCAAACTAGAATAAACAATCTGTATAAGGCTTTGTGCAGTGCTGGCACAATGCAAGGTTGTGGTCACTTTATGAGAGAGGTTCAGAATTCATAATCTAATGTACTAACCTCCTTTGAAAATCTGGATCTGTGTGTGTTCCTTTTAAGTGTGATAGAAATCCCATTGGAAACTGTTCCCTCCCAGCTTCAAAATCTTTGTTCATGATCATTGACACTAGCAATGTTTAGTGAGCAGGGACAAATGCCCCTCAAATGCTTCATCTACCTCTAATTAAAAGAGATTTCATTCCAGTGATATTTCCTGCAGAAACCTGTGTACATTTGCATTTCACCATTTAGGATCTAATACTGTGAGGAGCTGAGCACCTCCTGCAAATTAGAGAGGGCCCTCAACTTTGGGTGGCTACTGCATGGCTGCCCAGTAGTAGCTAGTGTCTCTCTGGCAAAGGCTCTGTTGAAACAGCCCATGCAGAGGAGTAAGAGGGCTCCTTACACTCCCCTGCACAGGCACACAGCTGGGCCCAGGATGGAGCTCTTAGGAAGTAAGAGGCCTGTCCTGCATCCTGTGTTTGTTTACATCAGTGGGACTACTCATTTGAGTAAGAACTAATAACGTAATTGTTTCCAAGATTAAGCCCTAACATTTTCCATTCCTTTTCATGGTCATGTTCTTTGAAATATTTCAGTTCTTAAAGGAAATCATATAGGTTTTTCCAGCCAGTATAGATCTAGGAACTTAAAATATTAAGTTCTTAGAAATATCTTAGAATGCACGTTAAAAAGTAGAAACATATCATAGTTGTATAATGAACTGAACAAGGGCAGAGCAGATCAAAACAGCAGGTACCTGTGAAAAGACTGAAATATCTATTGAGAATAACATGATACAATAAATGTTGCCTTTGCTATTACACAAACATGGCAGGAAAAAAACAAATACACTCACACATAATCCTCTAAAAATTGGTATTGTATACTTCAGTTTTAATATCTCAGATTGTATGTTTCATATTTGCTCTTCAGTTCTGGCTCCTTGAAGGGACTGTTCTGATGATCCATTTTTAAAGAGAGGTCTGACTGTTCAGTTTCACACTGAATATTAACATGTCTATTGGTGAGTATATCTGAAAATGCACTCTCAAAATGATGTCTTTCTAAACTGGACTATAGAAGACAGAATTGGCTATAAAAAGGAAGCCAGATCCTACTGTTCAGCAGTAGAAGCAGGACTGGCATATTGCACAACTACAGTCTACATCCAGTTAAAAGATTATATGATCCAATGTGCCAGGGGGACAATATATCCCATCTTGGAAAAGGGAAAATGATGGTCATTTTATGAACCCCTTCTTTCCAAACACTTTTTTTTTCTATCCACAAAAAGGTTGCAACAGGTGTACAGGTCAGCTGTTAATAGTTTAACTTGTAATTTGAGTTGCAGGTACCAAAGTAATTGTTTAACCCATAGGTCAGCTCAGCAGGCTTTAGAATTCTGTTAAATGGTATAACATTCAGTTAAACTGACCTGTTTGCAGGTAGCCTTTATGACATTGTATAATTTCTGCCTTTAATTTGTCAGAAACTTTTGTTCCATTCTGCAAAGGAAGAAGGTACATTGGTGCTCGTCTACAATTAGATTTACTTTCATTTTGTCCAATCGTTTGCCTCAATAAGGTTTCAGAGAAATGAAAACATTGCTGCAGCTGAAGGGTTATTTTTCTAGCTGCCAGCATTCCTTTGCAGTTCTAATGGAAAAGAAGCAAGACTTCTGAAGGGAGCCAGAGTCTCATTTCCATTCCGTTCTCATACAGCCACTGTTGTATCTGCAGGGCCTGCAGAATGTAACTGCTGCGGCAGGACGAACAAAGACACTATTCAGTCTGGAGAGCAGCTTCCCTTCCGCACCACTCTCTGACCACAGAGAGGTTGGCTTGAGCACGCTATCTGACAGACACAGGATTCGCTGGCTGAACAAAACTCCCAGTGATTCCAATTCAGTATTCTGCATTTGTCTAGTGGGATGAAGACTTCCTTTTTAGTACCAGCCTGAACAATGATAGTCAGCTGTAGCTTGCTTTCATTTCTGAACTGTGCACATACAGAAATCTTTTCTTTGTGGTAATCCTCAACTAAATCACTACTCATTATATAGTTCAGATGTCAGGTTTCACTACCCCTATTTTTCATTGTGGATGGTATGTCCCAAAGTTACAGAAGTTGTAAGAGCACATTGTTTCTAATCTACCGCCTCTGAAATCCCATCGCAGGGGTCATTTCCTGACTTTTGTGTCACTTCAATCCAGTCCCTTGAAAGTTCCCATCCCCTTGTGATTTAGCAAACTGAGTACATAATTGCAGTGCTTTTCCATAACCATGCCATGGCTTATACACAAAAAAGGTTTTATTTTAAGTCTGTGATATTACATGTAAGAAAATTAATGTAGTTTGATACTGATTTACATATCATTAAAAGAAGCTATAAACTTAGGATTGAAAAGGAAACTTTCTCATTCATTTTCCTCGTGCATCTTCAAACCTGGTTCAGGTGGGTGGCAAAGGCTATAAAAGTTTTTAAAGTTCAATAAAATGCTTAAAGGAGCTTATCCAAACCTATATCACCCTTCAACACATCTGTTTCTTTAATGAGCAAAACCGGTCTCAACTTTAAAATAAAGTCCTAAATTACATTGGATCAATATTAGCCTTGGAAGTCTAGCTTTGCTTTGCAGATAAACAACAGCTATGGCTCAGCTAGGCTAAGCCACCATAACCATAAACACTATCCCAACACAGAATTACCATTATAAATAGTGCCACTGCAGTATCTGAAGCCAGTGATTAAAGGAAGAGAGGAGTAAAGCAAAGATTAGTGAGGAGTAAAGCAAAGATTAGTGGACCAAATTCATCCCTAGTACAATGCCATTGAAGCAAATGCAGGTTATACCATGGATTAATTAGGCCCAGTGTGTCTTGGTTTTCACTTCCTGGCATTAATGAGGTAGGGCAGAATTCATCTCTCACTTAAGAGAGTTTAACTCCTTTTACTTCAATGGACTCATGCTTTATTTACACCACTGTAATCAATGGAAGAATCAGATTTGTGATATATTCCTAACTCCATGATGCTTTCAGGCACATCTCAGATTTGTGCACTATTCTAGCCTTTTTTTTTTTTTCTCAAAGCAAAACTATTTTATATACATTTACCAACACAAGAGAGGGACATTGGTAATGGGTGAACAGCAAGGATTTGGGGGTTCAATTCCGATATTCTTCCAGAAGTTCAGATGCTTTTCCAAAATGTATCTGATCTCATCTACATCTCTTCAGTCTAGAAATTGAAAATAAAAAAAGACAGTCATGAGATTTATCAGTACTTCCTGTTTCACTCATATCCGATGCAGTGCAAGAACAGCCTTTCTCACAGTAAGCTGGTATTTCCAATTCCTGTTTTGCCTGAAACCAGGAAGTGCAGAAGCGCAAGACATAACTTTACAGTAGTTTACAAAACACTTTCAAACCTCATAAAAAGTTGTGCAAAGTACACGCCTAGCATCTCAGACAGGATTGTACTCACGCCACATTGGTTACACTGTATTTTTCTGTTTTGTGAATGCCTGCCACTGAGAAATGTGTTGAAACCACTATCTTACTTCAAATGGTCCAAAAACAGCCATGACAAATTTTGTCCACTACTGCACTGGGCCCAAATTTAAGCAGCAACATGGATATGAGAGATTTCATAGCACATTAGAAATCTCTTGACACTTCAAGCCTTCATACCATAAGCATTAATCATCATAGGCTATGGATATGTCTGTACAGCAAAAGCTGTGCATGGGCTAACTTGAATTCAGCTAGAGAGGACAACAATCATGGTGAAGAGAGTGCAGCATGGGCTTCAGCGTGAGTACTACATGTCCAGCATAGACCCTGGTTATGTACTTGACTCAGTCTGCTCTGAAGACTGTGCAATCTTCACAGTTTTCAATACCTGTGCTAGCTTGAATTCAGGTTAGTTAAGGTAGGCTAGACCATGCACAGCTTTTGCTGTACAGACATACCCTTAATCTGTCCCCTTTATCCTTGGGTTAAGGCAATCATGACTGTCTGTCTCTCACAACTACAGGGGCCTATGTCCATTAAAATTAATAGAATACGTTTTAGAGCGAGTCAGGAATTTTCTGTCAAAATGATTTTTGATGGAAAATGTAGTTTCTGCAAAATCAACATTTTCCACAGGAAAATGTTGCTTTTGCATAAATGTTTTGGTTTTCCATTTTGCAGCTGTTGAATCCAAATCAAAATAATCAAAATGATTCACTTCAGGTCAGTTAAATATTAAAATTCATTTCCTTATTCCTTAATTTTATGGCTTTGTGCAAGTTGTCACTGGTGTGTTTCATACCCCCATTCTCTCCTGTGGGCCAGGCTTCCCTGCCAGGCTACATTTCACATGATGCCATATGGGAGTCAGATGGCTTCAGGTTAATAATCAAAACATTTGAATTGAAAATGAAACATTTTACCATTTCCAATTCTTGGTCCAATCCAAGATGGAAGAAAAAGGTTACTATATCAGAATTTCCTGCAATATGGAAATTCTGATTTTTGCTCAGCTCTAATACAATTATAAAAAGATTTTCCCTCCTTGTCAGTGAGAGTTAAATCAATATATCCATCCTATTGTTCTGGAGTTTTTCTTATTGACTTTTATTGTTTATCGACTTTTGTATTTAAAAGTAATTTTGTAAGCACAGTAAGACACGGCAGCTAATGTGTGTTTGTGACCAACAGGTCTGAGTCTGCTCCCACTGAAGTTTCATCACTGACTTCCTTAAATTAACATCAAGGGTGTGAAAGCAAAGCCACCGGGCATGTGGCTATCTCACAGTGACCCACATCCTGCTGTACATCTTTGCTTACATGCATTATGAATAATGACTTTATAATGGAGTTGAGAGTTGGCCACAGTCCTGTCATCTTACAACAAAGAACTTTTTCAAGAAGAAACACTTTTACTGTACTTGTGATTTAAACTGAATGTTAACCAAGCTTCATATAGCAGGGAAAGACAAGTGTGCTACACAGTCTTCTTAAGGTACATACTATCTTCTGACATGCTACTGAGAAGAAAGCAAACCATTTTTTACCTTTTAAAGGATGGTTTTGTTTAAGCCATCTTAAGAAATGCCTGTGTGAACTAGTGCAACCTGCTACTTTTTTTTTTTTTCATTCAGAGGGAGAGCTCTGTATGTAAAATGTAGGTATTTTCAACAGGGTATTTAAACTGTGTAACATCTACTTTGTAAAAACCAGTTGCAAAGTTCCCCTATAATTTTTGTTCCTGAGCCAGCAGCAAGTGCCTGGAACAAACTGTGTGGGATCCCTTTGGTTTTGATGTTTCTCTCTTTCTCACCACTAATTGGGAACTACCTCATATTGCAGCACAAACAGGGAACTAGAAACTCACAAACTCACCATAAAATGATCAGGAGGTTAAAGAAAAGCCCTTGAACTTCCTAGAGATTGAAATGAAGTTGCATGGTGCTAAAGAACGGAAGTTCAATGAAATAAAACAAAAAAAGCACTTGTACATTAAACCAATTTTTCAGACCTTGCAAAACAGGTGTAAAGAAAGATATCTTGATCTACAATGATCATTTAAGGGTACAATGGGGGGAAAATCCCTTCAGGTTTACAGTGATAGTTCATTTTTATATGGCCCTTACAATTATTATATATTCATGGGATATCTTGGGGTTGTTTTTGCTGAATTAAATCAGTGCCATTATCTTCAGAAATATTATTCTTTTTCTCTTTTATAAGTTTGAAAGTTACAAGGTTTCTTTGCATACATAGCAGCCAGAAGATCTGCTTTATTCATGACAGTAGTTCCTTGATAATACCCCTTTCTTTGCTACAGCAGGAATAAAAGAGGTACAAGGGAGGTTGTTAGTTTTGAGTTTTTCAATACATAAATCTGCCTCTGCTGAAAATTCCTCTTTGGGTGATGTGGTCTCCAGCAAAAGATGTCTGTGCATCAATACAATGGAGGAACTAGAATTACGGATGCAGGAAGTGAAACCAGATATTATAGGGAAAATTGAAACATGGTGGAATAGGACTCCTAAATGGATTACAGATACTGAAGGGTATGTGCTGCTCAGGAAAGACAGAAATAAAGGTAAATGTGGTGGAGTAGCATTCCATATTCCATGACAAGATAGATTGTAAAGAAATTAGAAGTGGTGGAATGGATAAAATGGAAACTGTTCAGATCAAACTCACTTTAAGGAAGAAAGGTAACAGAGGCTTCATTGGGATAGTTCTTGGGGTCTGCTACAGATCCCCAGGATCTGATTTGGATACGAATAGAGACCTCTTCAATATTTTAATCAAGTAAATACTACTGGGAATAGTGTGATTATGGGAGACTTGAATTTACCAGGTATTGATTGGAGGACAAGTGCTACTAAAAATGATGGGATCCAGATATTCCTGGATGTGATATCTGACAGATTTCTTAACCAAACAGTCTCCAAACCAATGAGATTAAATGATGCCATTTTAAATTTTGTATTGTTAAGTAGTGAGGCCTTCATAAAAGTAGTTGGTTTGCATGACCATGAGCTAACTCAGTTTAAACTAAATGGAAGGATAAACAAAAATAGGTCTGCAACTAGGGTCCTTGATTTCAAAAGGGCAAACCTTAAAAAATTAGGGGAATTAGGGAAGTGAACTGGACTGAAGAACTCAAGGATCTGAATGTGGAGGAGGCTTGGAATTATTTAATCAAAGTCCAAAGCAAGAGAAAATAAATTTGTAGGGAACAGTAGCAGACCAAACTGGATGAACAAGCATCTCAAATAGGTTGCTAAGAGAGAGCTGCCAACAAGGAATGGAAGAAGATGTGGCTAAGCAAGGAAAGCTATATCTTGGGGATCAGAAAGTGAACGGGGAAAGTGAGACCTGCAAAAAGCAAAATAGAGTTGGACCTTGACAAAGGAAATTAAAACCAATAACAAAAGGGTTTTTTAGCCATATAAAATAAAAGAAACCAAGAAAAGAAGAAGTGGGACCACTAAGCATTGAGGATGAGGTGGACATTAAAGATAATCTAGGCATGGCCCAAGACCTAAATGAATATAGTGCCTCAGTATGTAATAAGAGTAAAGCGGAGTTTGGGATCAGTGGCCGGGTGGCTAAAGGGAATGAGAATATGGAAGCAGAAATTACCACGTCCAAGGTGGAAGTCAAACTCAAACAGGTTAATGGGACCAAATTGATGGGCCTAGATAATCTCCCTGCAAGCATATTAAATGAACTGACATTTGAAATTGGAAAGCCAATAGCAAAGATTTTTTTAATGAATCCATAAACTTGCGGGTCGTGCCTTTGTGACTGAGAATTGCAAATATAGTATCTATTTTTAAGAAGGGAGCTGGGGGGACATTGATCCAGCAAACTACAGGCCCTTTATTTAACTTCAGTTGTGTTCAGGGTCTTAGAATAAATTTTGAAAGATAATGTAGTTAAGGATATAGAGGTAAACGTTAACTGGGATAAAATACAACTTGGTTTTACAAAAGGCAGATTGTTCCAGACCAACCTGATCTCTTTCTTTGAGAAGATATAGATTTTCTAGACAAAGGAAATGCAGTAAATCTAATCTACCTGGATTTCAGTAAGGCTTTTGATACAGTTCCATGTGGGAAAAGTTTTAGTTAACTTGGAGATAGATGGGGATTAATACGAGAATCAAAAGGTGGGTAAGGAACTGATCAAAGGCGAAACTACAACACCGCATAATGAAAGGTGAACTGTCAGGCTGTAGGGAGGTTACTAATGGAGTTCCTCAATGATAGGTTTGGGGATCAATCTGATTTAACATTTTCATGAATGACCTTGGCACAAAAAGTGGGACAGTGCTAATCAAACTTGTAGGTAACACAAAGTAGGAAGTATTGCCAATAAGGAGGAGGACCAAAATATCATACAAGATTTGGATGACCTTGAAAACTGGAGTAATAGAAATGGAATGAAAATTAATAGTGCAAAGTGTTAAGTCATGCACTTAGGGACTAACAAAAAATGAAGATTTATCCGTAGGAAATGACAGAGGATGAGAAAGACCTGAGTGTACTGATTGATCACAGGATGACTATGAAGGACCAATGTGACACAGCCATGAAAAAGGCTAATGCAGTCCTAGGATGCATAGAATCCTAGAATATCAGGGTTGGAAGGGACCTCAGGAGGTCATCTAGTCCAATCCCCTGCTTAAAGCATGTCTAACCCCAACTAAATCATCCCAGCCAGGGCTTTGTCAAGCCTGACCTTAAAAACCTCTAAGGAAGCAGATTCTACCACCTCCCTAGGTAACCCATTACAGTGCTTCACCACCCTCCTAGTGAAAAAGTTTTTCCTAATATCCAAAAATGTTTTTCCTAATATCAGGCGGCGAGGTATTTCCAATAGAGACAGAGAAGTGTTAGTACCATTATACAAGGCACCGGTGGAACCTCATCTGGAATACTGTGTGCAGTTCTGGTCTCTCATGTTTAAGAAAGATTAATTTAAACTGAAACCAGTGCAGAGAAGGGCTACTAGGATTATCAGAGGAATGTAAAACCTACCTTGTGAGAGGACACTCAAAAAGCTTGGTTTAGGCTTGAAATTAGACAAAGTTTTCTAACCATCACAAGAGTGAAGTTCTGGAAAAGCCTTCCATGGGGAACAGTAGGGGCAAAAAGTCTAACTGGTTTCAAGACTGATCTTGATAAGTTTATGAAGGGCATGGTGTGGTGAGATTTCGTACTGTAGCATATGGCACATCCATGACTGCTGTTAGTATATATCTTCAGTGGCCGGAGATGGGGCACTGAATGGGGAGGGCTCTGAGTTACTACAAAGAATTATTTCCTAGCTGACTGGCTGGTGGGTCTTGTTGACATGCATAGGATCTAATTTATTACCATATTTGGGGTTGGGAAGGAATTTTCTCCCAAGTCAGATTGACAGAGACCGTAGAAGTTTTCTGCCTTCCTCTGTGGCATGAGGCCTGTGTTACTTGCTGGATTCTCTGTAACTTTGAAGTCCTCAAATCAAGACTTCAATAATTTAGCCAGAGGTTACGGGTCTATTACAGGAGTGGGTGAATGAGGTTCTGTTGTCTGCAATGTGCAGGACTAGATTATCATGATGGTTGTTTCTGGCCTGTAAGTCTGAGTCTGTGAATTTGTGTACATTTTGAACACTTTTAACTATTTGGGCCCAAGTGCTTTTCTCACTCTAGCTCTCTTATCTCATACCAACAATTTTAAACCAGCATACATAAAAGTGTGCACATGCCAGAAATATGGACCATGGAATATGTCGTATAATAATCAAGTGCTGGTCAAAGCCATTTTTATAATTATGCAAGGAATAAAAATAATGGGAAAATCACAGACAAATAAGGCCCCTTCAAATGTATTTTTGATATAGACTATTCACTAAGAATACTTTTAAAAAATGTTCAAAACCAATAGCTCTGATAGCCTCCCAGCAACTTAAAAAACTAATGTTCTCCATCTGATTATACAAATTCATAGTGTTGTCGATAGTCCGCAAATACAATTATATGAATGGACTGATGTTAACTTTCTGCAGGTTGTTTTTGAGTGCTAGCAACAGATGCTTAGACACATCTGAGAACTCTCAGGTGAACTTCTCAAATCTGGAGAAGAAATCCCTCAGGTGTTCTCCCTATTGTGGGTACCAACAAAAAAGTATTTAAAGTATGTTGCAAACTTTGTTGGAAAGCACCTGATATTTGTTCCTATTTATTCTTGTCAAGTCACTTCCAGAATTTTCTTTAGTAAAAATTGGCCAAAGAATCACTTGAAATTTCATTCCATGTATCAGCCTTGTAACTGCAAGGTAAGTAAGGAAAACTGTCTATTCTACCACCTCTTCATTCCTCTTGCAACGTTGAAGAATTTGATTTTGTGTGAGCTTAACTCCAGAGACCAGTGACTAGTAACTCCAAGACAAAACAGCCTTAATTTTATCCAGTTTGGCAGAATGTTTGTGGGTAG
Organism: Dermatemys mawii; assembly: GCA_007922305.1. Lineage (NCBI taxonomy): Eukaryota > Metazoa > Chordata > Testudines > Dermatemydidae > Dermatemys > Dermatemys mawii. The sequence continues at coordinate 47,810,198 of ML677332.1, read as the reverse complement.
CTTACCTGACCTAGCAGAAGGCAGCTATGCTTCTTGATGGAATCTTGGAAGCTAAAATGGAAAACTATCACACAGCAACCTTATAAAATAAGGAAATCCACCCACAATAAAAAGACCAATATAACAAAGTTTCATACTCATTTCCCCAGGTCATTTTTCTGTAATTATGTCAGACCAAAGATATCCATTACTGGAACCACCCCAACAAGATATACTAAACACAAATGTTAAATTTTCCTTTCTAAGATGCAAGGAAATAAAATGTTTGACCCCCGATTTGCTTTAACTACACAATGCTATTAACATCTCGTATGTAATTTGGGTATCTGGCAAAGACAGCTACCCAGCAATTTATGGCTACTGGACATATTTTACAATCTATGCTGCATTCTCCAGTGCTGTGCTGCTGCTGTTTTCTTTTTTTATTGACCAATTACATTACGGTGGGAGACTTAAAGACTATGTGGTGTCAAATGATGCCTGCATAATATTGTTACCAAAGATTCTCTCCTTATCTATTTTCTGATTCACGGTTAAAAATAAAATAACCCCCTTGCACTCAAATCACAAGTTTCACCCTTCCATTTAGACTCTCAATCACTTAGATTCCTTCTGGACTTAAATTGACTTATCCCTCCCATATATACAGTGTCACATATTATCTCTGTTGGACTAGTAAAAGCCTAAGGGCAGGTCTACATTACGGTGGGGATTGACGCTGTGAAATCGATCTATTGGGTGTTCATTTATCATGTCTAGACTAGATGTGATAAATCGATCCCCGAGCACTCTCACATCAGCTCTTGTACTCCAACGCCATGACAGGCACATGAGGAGTCAACTGGGGAGTGGCAGCAATCGAAGACGCCATGGTAAGTCGATCTAGGTACGTTGACTTCAGCTTCCGCTATTCTCATAGCTGAAGTTGCGTATCTTAGACTGATTCCCTCCCACACATACATACCAGTGTAGACCAGGGCTAAGATGGTGTAACTCACATGCCGAGATCCCAGAAGACAAGAGGGTAGCAGAAAAGCATCTATCAGGTGGGTGCAAAATGTATGTTACAAATCCCCACTTTAACATCTCCCTTCTTCCAGTTCCTCAGTATGTGAGTTAATCATACCAATTTAAGATTCCTTATGCTGACCCATGAATAAATCCATGGGTAGGCCTAAGGGAGTCTTGATGAGACTGAAGGAGTCTGCCTTATATCACTTTATACATCATCTCTGAATTTGGCCTAGGACTTCTTAGTTCCAGGACATGACTTTCTTAGGCCAGTTGACTGCAATGGAAGCTGCAGGAATTTTTAAAAGCCTTTATGAGAAGCAGATAAATACTTCTCTGGCCAACACCCAACCCACACACTCCTATGCAGGACAGGCAAGGGGACAGGATTCATGTGGTCTCAGTAACAGCTGCAAGGCAGCATTTCTAGAACCTATTGTGCATGCAAATCCCTGACTTGTGCGTGTCCACTCAGGCAGCATCAGGTGCACATTGAAGAAAATCTGGGTCCAGATTATGTACAAGGCTCTGCAGCAAACAATGGAACTCAGCAAACAGAACCCCATAACTGAGAATGCAATAGACTCCAGGAATCCTGATTCCCAGTTTTCTTTCTAACCACTAGACTCCTCTTCATTCCAACTTTAACCATGCTGTGGTACCTATTTTGTCTTGTGGTCTTCTGTGTTGTCCATACTAGGTTATGTAGGATGAATTACAGGAATGTGTGCAGACCATTAAAAGAAACATTTATTGAAGAAGAAAATGATAGTATTTTTATTTATCCATCATGATAAAAATCTCAAATCCCTGTATTCAGGGTTTTGCAAGTAATTAAAACTATTATCCATTCCAATTGCTACTCTTGGCAGTTATATATTCTGATGTTTTACCATATCCTCTCAATAGAAAAGGTATTTGTGGATGTAATGGTATATAACATAATTCAAAAGCTAAATATCTATGACCAATAGCCTAACAGTGCCATATATTATTAGTCACCATATATAATTAAGGCTCAAATTTCAGAGGCCTCCCTCTAATTGATCAGCTAATTAAATGAGATGTTATTACAAGTTAAAGTAATTTCCACATCCTTAAACTTGAGAGTGTTTAGTAGTTTTTCAGGAAAATTCATTGCCTGCATAATTATTCTAAACCTTAGAGGCCTCTGGGTTTAGATCATGTTAACTTATATTCAGGGGCTGGGGAGCTTGCACTGTTTTTTAGCGTTTTAAACCAGGAAGGAGATGGCAAAACATCAGTGTGGCAGATGTCTTCTCATTTCAGAGTTTACATATGTGAATGGGTTTAGTGTGGTATCTGTACAAAGCTGATCCCATTCAGCTGATTATTTATCTAAATTAAAGGATGGCTTAACGTAATTTCAATCATATGTGCCCTATGGCTACCTGGTTAGCTAAAAAGGTCAGCGCTTCTGCCTTATAGGGGCTCAGGATGGAGTTCGGCTACTTTTCTGCCAATCTTTTTCTGGATTTCATGAGGGACAGTTTACTTTGTAGCATATAATGATCTAATCAAGGAAATAATGCATATGACATGGCTGCCCTTTGGTTTTCTCCTACATTCCTCAGAGGAACAGTTGTAAAGGGCCCCTGAAAGAGGAAATGGAAGTCTACAGGAATCAATCATGAGGGCCAGCCCACTATAAAGGGTATAATTTTAAGAAGCTTGAAGTGATTGCAAGAACAGACAAAACAGATGTTACACGACCTAAAGCTATGCAATATGCTGACAAGATTGTGGCATTTGTGAAAGTTGAAACCTCACAGGGGACATCGGCTCTTCCAACTGACAAAAAAGGGGGTGGGGAATGTTTTAGATCTCATAGTCTGTGCCTTGATTAAAACTCAATAAAATAGCAAAAAAAGCCCTCCTGGCTCAATTTCAGTTTGCTAATCATTTAGAGGTCATCTGAATTGCTCAAACAGGTTTAGGCCAAGAGACACTTGGTGGGTTTCATCGGATTCATGCAAACATTGCCTTGGGTTTAATTCTTGCAAATTTACACCCCAAAGTTCTAAGTCTAAACTGCCAAACTTCCACTGGTTTCACATCATATTCACCCAAGTTCTCTTGAAAGGTCCAAGAACCTGATCTGGATTTCAAGTTCATAAAAAAAAAAAAACCCTCTAAACCAGCTGAATTTTCCCTGGTTTCAGATGTTATGATTATTTTGTACAGTTCTGCTTACTAAGGTGTCATCTTTTCCTACTTCCTGTAATTAACATTATTGTAATTAAATATAATTTGGCTCTGGCTGTACCTTATCAACTAAGTAGTCAGTACAGCAGGACTATTTTCATTCTAAACATGTGTTTTCAGGCACATGAGCAATTTCTAATAATCAAATCCAATTTGAGTGTCTTTCTCCTATTTTTGTTTAGTCTGTGTGATTAGTAGAAACAGCTTTGGTTAGGTGGTGGTTTGATGTGGAGTGCCAAAGAGTGCAGACAGGGGTTGGGCCACTTCTAGGTTATTTACTCATTTCTAGGTGGTTAATGTACTCTTTAAACATATTTCATTTATTTAATGTGGTCCAGTGCGGAGTTGAAAACCTTTCTATGCTTGCTCCTAACTGTCTACAGAGTTCAAGGGAAGCAAACAGAATGCAGAAGCTAGGTTTTTTTCTCTCCTCTCTCTCACCAAGAACTGTGGTACATTAACCTCACAAATTCAAGCCACGGTCTTGTGATGCTGAAGCGAAAGCTTCACCTTTGGTTAGTGCATCTGGAGGTGATGGCTCATTCCAGGACTTGCAGGGAACTTTCCATTAGCAAACTGATAGTCTGTGAGTCACGCTGCCAGCCTTAGATGACAAATCTGAATCATTGTCATCCAACTGTACCAATTGAAGATGCTCATTTGGGAGGCAGTTAAACTGGAATTCAGCCACAGGGGAAAAGCAATGTGCAGCTACTGCAGCTATGTTTTAAAAAGGCTAATCTGACAACTGGGCAAGTAGGGAAAGATGCTTCCAACAATTAGAACAGTGTTTCTCAACCTTTTTGATACCAGGGACCAACTTGCTGCCTTTCTACACTGTATCAGGGAGATCTCAGGCACCAGCCCCAGCCCACGGACCGATTGTTGAGAAACGCTGAACTAGAGAACCAGACCCATGAGGAAATTGGTTGAACTTTGGGAATACCAGCCAAGGAGAATACCAGTTCCACCAGGTTTGCGACCAGTTTCCTCCAGGACTGATGGACATGGTAACTGATGACCAGATTTACACTATTTCAACATGCATGGTATGCATTAAGTTTGACATGCATGGTATGCATTCTCAATAACTGCATATGCAAATTACCAGTTATACCTCTAATTGGCCATGTGTTTGAGCTCTTGCTGCAGTGAATGCTCAATCACGGTAATTATATCCATAATTTATGGACAGCTATGAAAATCTGGCCCTGAAGATCCTGTGTTCATAGCTGGTAAATCACACATATTAGCAAAATATAATCTCACCATGGTTTTTTTTGCACTCACACTGCCTTCTAACAGTTATTTGTATGAACAGAAAGCCCAAGTTTTTAAAATATGGTCTGTTAAATTTAATCACATTTTACATTCAAGAAATGTGAATTACCATATTTCTACTGGAAAAAATCTGAAATACTGTCTAGATCACCAAGGCAACCCCACTGTGGCAGCGAAACACAACCTTCAAGCTTTGATGTGTCACAAACATGACACATCATCATCATCAGTGTAGAAAGATCATCCTATAACCCTATATTTAATAGGGAATAAATAAACTATACTTTGCTTCATCTTTCTTTCACTTTTTGAAGCCCTTTGAGATGCTCGGGCTTTACTTTACCACAACAAATGGATCTTAAGTTTCCTACCAGTTAATCTCTTTCCTTCTCTGAAGTATTTTTCTGCTCTCTGCTGTGTTTTGAATTGTACAGAAGAGCAAGAATTTGAAGGAAAGCCCTTCGAGTAAGTGCTCTGAAAATTACTACCCCTTTGTAGACACAAAGGGGGCCAGAAATCACTGAGCCTGTATGAGAGGGACAATCGGCAACCAGCAGCAAGATCAGGCTGGACCAGGTTTTAGGAGGGTATTTATTTATTTATAGTTTAGGGATATTTATAGAATCAAAACTTTACAGAGTTGATCATATTAACTAACTTATCTGCTGCAGGGGATATGTTGTGGGTTTTCTGAAAGATACTGTTCTGGGGCCTTATGCTGCTCTCTTTGAATATAAAGGAAAAACTCCCATTAAATTCATTGGGAGCAGGTTTAAGCCCACTCTGAGGTACCATTACAGAAAGAAAAGTAGCCATCTGTCCAATATAGTATATAGTGCTCAGTCTAAGAGATGTTTCACCTGCATTAAAAAGCATAATCTGCAACCATTATTCAGTGCAGAACAAAGTTAATAAACATAGTACAGTTCCTCACCCTGCTACAGTCCTACAGAACTATGTCATAAATGAATTAGAATTAGATAATGTAATGAAGAGGCAACAATCAAGCCAGAGAAGCTGAGATTTTAAAGGAGAGAGAGAGCAAAAAAATATACTGTACATTTACAGTAGAACCTTAAAGTTACGAACCCCAGAGTTATGAACTGACTGGTCAACCCACACACCTATTTTGGAACTAGAAGTACACAATCAGCCAGCAGCAGAGACAAAAAAAGCATACAATACTGTGTTAACGTAAACTACTAAAAAAATATAAAGGAGAAGTATAAAAAAAGATTTGGCCAGGTAAGAAAACTGTTCTGTGCTTTAAATTAAGATGGTTAAAAGCAGCATTTTTCTTCTGCACAGTAAAGTTTCAAAGCTGTATTAAGTCAGTGTTCAGTTGTAAACTTTTGAAAGAACAATCATAATGGTTTGTTCAGAGTTGCAAATAATTCACAGTTACAGACAACCTCCATTCCCAAGCTGTTTGTAACTCTGAGGTTCTACTGTATTATATGCTGTAGTAATACTGTTGTAATGTTTTAATTTCCTTTGGTTTTCTGGTCCTTCCACTGTTTCAATGAATCTTGAGATGACTACATGAAAAGAACTCCAATTTTAAATTGACCAAATTTTAAAATGGCTTGTGTGGTTTCAGGTATTACACCTGCCTCAAAATCCATTGGAAATGTCTGTGGTTTTACAGCTGCCCTTTGCTATTTTTTCTCCTCCTTGTTGCTGTGTGAAAGACTTGAACCAGAGGAGAAACTGAGTCACTATCTGACTATAATACATCAGAAATGGTAAGCACGACATGCTGTCAACTGCACAAAGTATACATACTGCAAAAAATAAATGAAACCATTTTCTTCTCTAATCTCTTGCTGACATAAAACCTTAGGGACTACATGTAACAGCAATAAGTCTAACAGAATGCGGCTTTAAGCTTTAAGCATGCAGGTGAATGAAAAAATGCAGGTGAATGAAAAAATGGGGCTTTAAGCATGCAGGTGAATGAAAAAATTGTATTTTTATAAAGGATCAAACTGATGACTGCAGCATGGGTTATGAAAATTATGCAGAAGATCCAGTTTGTGGCTCCAAAGAAGCCCTTCTATGGTGGCTGGGCTGCTGTAGAATGCCACAAAGCCAGCTCAGCCTTGGTGTAAATGCAGGAATAGGAGACACTCTAAATTCTAGACTGCAAAGCATTCCATTTGTGGCTGTGAGTCAATGGGTTAGAGTAGACCTAGGTCTAACCTACACTAGATACCATGTTGGCCCCTGGACCAACACAGAATCACCTTTGCCCTCCAGCTGCAACTTCAGCACACCTTGTGCAGGTCTCGACAGAGAAGTTGGCCCATAGGGCATCCGGGTATAGGTGCTTGGCTCTGATTTTCACCACCTTTACACCAGCCATTTCATTTAGTGAAATCACTCCTAGTGTGAGTGGAGTAATAAGGGTGGTAGAATTTAGCCCAATGAAAAGGTGAATTTACAAATGAGAAATAATAATAAAACTGCATTTCCAGTATATTGGTCTCTTGCATCTCTGATTTTCAAACACTTTACAAACAAGCCTTATAACCTTCATAGCAGGAAGGTATCATTATATATGTTTTTCAGAAAATATTAGTGTGGCTCCCACTCCCAAATGTTTTTAATATTATGCTGGAGGTTGGGTGGCTCCCAGGAAGCCACAGTTGGGTAGTCACAGTTCTCACTGGAGCTGTTGGGCATGATAACTACCTCCCATTCAGGCTCAATGAGGGAACAAGTAAATGCCCTGTTGTTTAGTAATAGCTGAAACAGTAGAAGTCACTGCCCAAAGACTACACTGAATACAAATGTGAGGGCTAGAGATTGATTCTGACTGCAGAAATGTGTGTCAGAAGCAGTAAAGAAGTATCCAGAAAGCAAGTAGAAAATCAAGAGATAGCAAGAGAAGGACTTATAGTGTGGCCCTAAGAGAAAACCGAGAGAGAGTTTTCTGGATAGAGGGCTGGAGGCAACTTGGATATGTGAACATGGAAACTGTGTCCCGTTGTTTGCTGTGTTCAAGGAAGCAGGACATTCTTTGTAAATAAACTGTATTGTACCAAATTGTTCTCCTTCCAGTGGAGATGACCTGCAAGACACTGAATATTGACTAACTGCTCAGGCCAAAAAGGGCAACAGTAATATCAAGCAAAAATATATTGTGAGCAATTGATATTAATATGCCCACCAGTATCAATGGTATTCTTAAACACCAATGAGTGAGAGTCAAAGTCAAACCTGATATAACTGGAGCCACTCCACTGAGCTAACTGGAGTTGCACCAAATAACAGGTATGCATTTGTCCCTTAGGACCAAATTCTGCTGCCACATAAATCTGTACAAGTTCATTCCATTATTCCTCTTCAGTGCCAATAAACTTGTGATAACCACAAACTGTTAAAGAAATACAATAACAGAAAATGAAGATCTTGCAACGAGTATTTTGCTTGGAGATACCTGTACCAATAAGTTCCTTGACCTTGGTTCTAGCACACTAAAAGAAAGATCACTGACAGTTGTTATTATAACCATTATTTTCATTGCTGTAACAACTTGAGGACCCTATTAGGGATCAGTGTTTTAGTCACTATATCCACGTATAATGTAAAGATTAGCCCTGCCCCAAAATTGCTTCCTATCTTTCTATAAGTGACTTAACACATGATTTTTCCCTTGCTTCCAAATATGCCTATTCCTGAACTATTAAGACCTACAAAATCAAAAGTTTGTGTATTAGACAAGTATTAGGGTGGCTCCAATTCTGCGCTCAGATTTGTGTGGGAAGACACTTGCATCATTGACTTCAGTGAGGTGCTGTACAGGCCAAATGTTCTTATTACAAGATAAACATCAATCAATAGTGATGCATTTTTCAAGTACCTTGTTATGGCGATCTCTATACTGTGCATATACAATTACTATTTATTATACTTAAAAAGCCACAACCAACTTGAAATCTGTCTCTTATGCTTCTATATTCTGTGCAAAACATAGGAACTTCACCACTGCCTTCCATATTTGCTAGTCTTCTACTGCAGTCTTAGCTTCTTCCTTTGTCATTTTGATAGCTTTTAGTTCTGCTTCTATTCTTTGTTTCCATGTTAATCTTGATCTACCTCATCACCTCTTGCCCTGGGAATTCCAATCCAATACTGTCTTGTTATATTATTTAGGTCTTTCTCCATGTATGTTCTAGCTATCTACCTCTTGGCTAGCATGATTTATTGAAGCATAACATTGAATAATGAACACTTTCTGGAACTTTGATGTAAATCATACTGTTAATCCTTTCTGACACTGGTGCCCATTCTGTCAGGCTTTTGGCTGCCCTCCTTTATAGTATCAGACCCATGCCTTCTCTGTGTACATCACTGGCACACAATGTAGCCCACAAAGTAGTAGGGTGTGTCCAGTTGACAATGTTATTTGTCCTGATGTTACCTGTCTCATTTCACATGAGCCTAGTATATCTTGTTTATTTCATTCCATTTCTTTTGTTAGTTGGACTGCTTTATGAGGCATATTCCATGAACCAATTTTGGTAATGGATTTAGGATATAGCAAATTCATCAGTGGAGTAGCTTTCTTGTAGGGTTGGCCACTCATCCCTCTTCTAGCGCTATTTGAATTGAGTTGGATTGGATTAGCATTGTTCAGCTGAACAGCACAGCAGGTTGAAGTATGATCACTTTTTAAAAAACAAGTAAAGATGTTTTTCAGATACTAGAGCCTGTCCCAGAGTCCCTTTCCTCCCCCTGAAAATCCCCTTGCCAGTTTTTGTGGTTTTACTATAACCTTTTTCTGTTTCTCTCTACAATGTTTTTCACTCTCTTCCGGCTACATAAAGACTCACAAACAACAGGAGAAACTAGCTGAATGACTGTGCAGGGGAAATACTGAAACTGGCTGCTCAGAAAATGCTGTCAAATACCAAACACATTGAAAACAGAGAAAAATATATTCTTTCCTCATCTCTTTCAGTTATTATAATCTTAGTTATTTAACATTACTAGATACAAATAAGCTGATGCTGTTTCTTTGGATGCACAGTGCACTTTAATGCTGCAGTGCTCTGTATTATATGTCAAAATAAAAGATTTCTGCCAATGAACTGAATCTATAGAGCTCAATAAATTTGCTGTAAAACTTATTAAGATTGAGATCTCTTTATATATCCAGTTTTTTTGGTCTTGTTTTATACATTTACATTTTTTTTTATCAGGGGAGGGTAATTATTAGATAGTGTAACACAATACCAGTTCTACTGTATGTCTGTGAGTCATTAAGTATTCCCATAGTTGGTGGTGTCTGAATTTGACAGCTTGATCCACCTCCTTGCATCTGCTGTAACTACTATATAAGAAGCAGGGAGGTAAGGCTCGCTTAATAGGAAACACAATAGGAAGAGAGTAACAGGGGGAAAGCATATGTATGTATGAAGACAAATAAACACAACCCAGGAAAAGCACAGCACTTTTGGTGGCCCCTCCAAAATATATTTTTGGTATGAAGCACCCCATCAGCCTATCATTTAAAATGGACTCATCATATGATGCACATTTTGGGATTCATTAACTAAAAAAAAAAAAGCAATGCAACCAACCTAAATTTCATGCACAAGTCTTATTTATAGTAATATGAGGCACACTCCTTCTATGGACTGCCAGTAATTGAAAATTGGTACTATCCATTACAGAGGCTCCTTAGTGGGTAAAGAACCGGTATGGGTCTGAAGCTGAAAAGGAAGAGGAGAATGACACAAAATAGTTAGCATTTACTTTGCCACCTGAAAATTTGCTGTTGGAACAGAATGGCTGCCATTAGAGTGACCAGATGTCCCAATTTTATAGGGACAGTCCCTATATTTGGGGTTTTGTCTTGTATAGGTGCCTATTACCCTCCACCCCCATCCTGATTTTTCACTCTTGCTATCTGGTCACCCTAGCTGCCATATTCCATCTCAGAAGTGACTGCATTTCAGTGATAGGGAAACATTTCATTTTATTAAGCACATTGAGCCCCTTTGGATAAGGAGCATTCTATAAATATTGACTTCCATTAAAAAAGGATATTTAGAAATATATTTAAAAGCAAATGGGGTTGGGGTTTTTTGGTGGATTGTTTTCTTGATTGGTGACCTGTTGACAAATCTAGCTATTTGCTCAAGCAAGCTACCTCATACTAATTACAAAAAAAAAAAAGGGAGGCTCATTTGCAGAGGGCAAGATTTACAAGGGAGGAAGCAAACAGAGCTTTTTGGCTAGCAAGTAAGTGTTTGTGAGAGAAAAAAACCCCAAATTTTTGGTCTAACCTCTGTGAAGAAGGAAGCTTTTGTTAATACACAGTGGGGTTTAGGGAGGTTTGTAAGTATGCCCAGTTGTGAGACCTAATGTGGGATAACATCCTAACATGAACTCACAGAGGAAATTACATAGGAACAGCTCCTTAACCTGTGTTTCATGAATCAATATTTCTTATGACAGCAATTTACTATAAAAGCATTGAGAACACCAATTCCATGCAGGATCGAGGTAAATTTGGGTCTAAAATAGGGGCTGTTCGTCATAATGAGGTGTGGGTTTGGGTGTGGCAGACATTTGGGTGGCTGTGTTTAAAATTAGCTCTGTGGCTGAACTGTACAGGAAGAGAGTATGCAGGAGTTTTTCTTCATGGTATATGTAAAGTACAAAATGCCTGAATCTAGTGACTCAGTGTCTGCTTTGTATTTTAGGAAAGGTTTTGTTGTGTTTAGTCTTCTTTACTTGAAAAAGACTTGGCTATAAGGCTTTCATGACAGGTCTCCTGTCCTGCACTGCATAGGCTGCAGTATTCAACATGTTCTAATGGAAGGCAAAAGCAACTGCACGGTGGTGCCTCACCTCACATTCCCCTTGCCACCTTGAGCTGTCTGGGCCTTTATTACCAGGATGGCTCAGGCACTTTCCATGCAATTGTCGCCATCAAACTCCATGCCCCACAAAACATCAGGGGCAGGATTTTTCCTCTTAGGCCCAATCCTCCAAGATATTAAACACCTTCTGTGAGTTGCTGAATAGCACCTCACCTCACAGTGTCAAGCCCTTTCTTTCTTAGGGCCTGGCTACACTGGACACTTCAAAGTGCTGTTGCTGGAACGCTCCCGTGGCACCGCTTTGAAGCATGAGTGTGGTCACGCATGAGCGCTGGGAGAGACCTCTCCCAGGACTCCTGGTAATCCACCTCCACGAGGGGATTAGCTCTGAGCTCTCAGAACCTGGCTCCCAGGGCTCAGAGCCTGTCCACACTACTGCTTTAAAGTGCTACAACTTGCTGTGCTCAGCGGGGTGACTTTGCTGTGCTCAGAGTGTAGCCAAGCCCTTAGGTTAAATTTTGACTGTGTTGAGCAGAGAGATCTTTCATATAACACAAGTACCTTCCATCTCCCCGAGGTAGAGATAAGATCCTTTGCTATTTCTGACTGAGAAATATTCAGCATAAATAGAGGTAATAAACATTGTTGCAGGGTGTCTCAGTTAAAAATCTGCAAGAATACTGGCATTACATATGTGACACTTTAAGCCAAATTCTGCCCTATCATTGACTTTGTACCTAAGCAATAAAGTCCATAGACTATATGAAGGGAAACTGGGCAAAATTTGGGCCTTACTGTCTCATATTTAGAAACAAGCCCAAGCAGGATTGTTTCAGACAGTGATGCCAAACCAGCAGCCGCAAGAGGTCTTCAGGTCAGGAAGACATGCTCCCGATTGCAGTGCTATGTATATATTGAATATTGCCACCACAATGGTCTTCCTTCCACCCTTTTTACATGCTGAGCAGCATAAAAACACAGAGGTGTTGAGGCAATGTTTGTCTCTTTGGGTACTCTTTTATCACCACACTGCTTGGCCAATTCCTAAAGGCTTTTTAGGAGCTGGTAGGGATGGTTGTGTCAGATGGAAGGATGGATGCTGGACACAGGAAGGTGGGGCCAGGACAATACTCTTCCCCAGAGTCATCGTGCTACCGGTTTCCAGCTGCTCCCTTGGCTTGGAGACAACCAGAGAGGAAACACTGGGCTGAAAGGGCAGAGAAGGGGTATGCAGGCTAGTAAATTTATCAGCCATCTAAGAGAAGGTGAGGCCCACCTGCCTTCAACAGGGATACCAGGAGAGAGTGAGGGAGGTGGGAATTATCTTATTCCCGAGTTGAGGGGGATAGAAATCTTGCTTAGAGGGAAAGAGAAAGAGGAAAGGAACGCTGTCCTTCAGTCTGAACTTTCGTACTAAGTACAAGCGTCTAAGATGATCATAGATGGTTTTAATTATGAAAATGCAGATGGTCTGTTCAGCTTCTTGTTTTAATAAACTATATGTATTTTTAAAAGCATCTTTCAGTTGTATTTGGCATTTCTGAGGCTAGTGTGGTAGGTAGCCACTTTGCTGAAATGTGATGTCAGAGTCCAGTGTAAGAGACACTGAATCAGCATGGATAAAACAAAAATTAGCCTGAACTTTGAATCCCACTTGAATTCTGGATGAAAGGTCAAAAAAGTGCTGTTGTTGGCCTGTGTTATACAGGTTAGACTAGATTATCACAATGGTCCCTTCTGGCCTTCACATCTATGGATTTCTAAAAATGTATTATACATTTTGATGGCTGCAAATACAATGGGTGCACTTTTAGAAAACAAGTGGATGTAAATTTTTCAGGTACCTCACAATTTTACAGCACCAGTTTATGCTAACAAACAGAAATTAAGGCTTGAAGCAAATTGGTTCACGTGGGTTCAGAACACTATAAAACAATTATCAGTTGTAGTGTCAGAGCCTTAAATATTTTAAGATAATAAACACCAGAGGGACATATCCAAAGTTTTCCTAAGCTCAACGATGTTCATCTCTGAGGGTCTGGTTTGGGCCAGGCCTGAAATTTTTATCCTGGAAGTCTACAGAGTTTGGAACTTGGGTTTTTAATCAGACTCCTCCCTTCAATAAACCTTCTGATTTTCCTTCTGATGTTTAAAGAAATAAAGCAGGTTGGAAACTGGTTTCCCAATCTCCTGTTTTCAGGCTATTGCACCAGGATCTCAACCAGTATTGTGAGTGATTGCCATTCTCAATATAGCCACCCTATCAAGGAGTTCAGAAATGAGTAATAGCTGTTCTCTCCCGCTGCCCTCACCCCAGTTATAGGGAACAGACTTTTCCCAGCAGGACACACTACCTTTTGCTGATATCATGACCCCACTTGACACAGCAGAGATCTAAAGACACTATTGAGGAGGGTGAGGTATGGAATAAATAGTTGATTTGCTTTTCCCTCTTGACATCATTATGTTGGCCCAAAATGTCCTACTCACTGACATTTTGGCTTGTAGTCAGCCCCTGAATAAAGCATGTAGCACCAGCAATTCTGTCATAGATTGTGTTTTGGGCATACATTGAAAATTTTATACAGCTGTCTTGCAAAAAAAAAAAAAAGAAAGAAAGAAAAGAAAAGAAAAGAAAAAGTGGTTGCCAACATTTAGCTGCCTCAGGTGACATAATGGGGCTTCTAACCTGACCATTGGGAAATGGTACATAATATCTCTCATCTGGTAGTATACCCCAGAGGATCAGATTATTCTGGAGGCAAAAAGAGAGGAGAAACATGCAGCCAAGGATTCTGAATACTACTACAGCTGCAGGAAATGAGTAGCAGATATACAAGAATGAGGGACCAGCTAGAGAGTTTTGATAGTAATAAATCTAAACACACACACATACGCAGAGAATCAAAATCTACCTGATATATATCCTAAGCAACCACAGTCAATTCATCAGGGTTTGGTAGAATACAGTATAAATCAGCTCAGAATTGGCCATTATAGTCACCAATATACAGAGGCTGTGAACTAAAAAGCAACTATTGAAAAACATCTTGTTTTATTTGGAAAATATGGGACTAACAGTGCTAGTTAAGAGCCAGTTTTATTGCAGGCAGGTGCTGTGAAGCTCCCCAATTCCCATCAGTCTAGTGATACACCTCAATCCACATCTACATCCTCCGCTGCTCTAGTTGTGGGTCATTCATGAATAGCCACAGAATATCAATTTTGCTAAGCTGTGGGGGGTGTTTTTTGTTATGTAAGCAGATGTTCACTAGTGACTAGGAAGAGATCCAAAACTTGCTTTCATTTGGACTAGGTGGGCGGAGTGTCCCCCATCTTATGCACTTTTCAAATTCTGGTGACTGTTTTGGGTATAAAACCACGCTGGAACATGGTTTTTAAATCTTTTTAAAAAAAGATTAATAGTTTTGTTAGAAAGTTTGTGATTGATTCTGCTCCTATGGAACTAGATAGAAGTTTTGCCACTCACTTCAGTGGAGGCAGCAATGGGTTCTTAATTTGTATTTTTACCAGCTCCTCCCTCTACTTCTTGATTTGAATCTAGTGCTGGGAATCACCTGAGGCTGTCATAGAGAGCAAGAGTAAATCCAGCATCCCATGCTTCTTCTCTGAAAGTCCAAAATATCTCAGCTGGACGGTAGTGGGACGTCTGTTGATACTGTGAATCTGGCAGAATAGGCAAATCAGCCAGTCAATTTAAATAATGAAGGGGAAGTTGCTTTTATGCAGCAGCAATGAGAGCAAGAAAGAGGCTTCCTCTAACTGTGGCAAAGGCAGCAACATCATGCAAGTCTCACCTGCTTCAGTCCTCCATACATGTGAAGCCAAGAACAAAGTAGATTAGTTATTTAGAAATTTTCCAAGACCTAAGGCCTTCCTCCATTCTCAATGCTGTCCTAGACGGGCCAGGCCTATCAAGAGAAATGTGGGGCCCACATACATCATATTCACTGGGGCCTCACCTCTTCCCATTTCACTTTGTTTTCACAGACTTCAGATGTTGGAGGGTAGGGGCTGAGCTCAGGGCCCCAATACAGTAGTCCCCCTTTTCCTCAGTCTCTTCAACCCTGCTTATAGAAGTAAATGTTCAGCTTGACAGCCCCCTCCTGGCTGGCTTTGCTGCTTTTGCTCACTAAAGTGAACACCCTCATCCCTAGCTGGAGGATTTTGTCTCCTGTGATTACCAATCAACAGCAGGTGTCTGGTTCCTCCTTCCTCATACAAGAATGTGGTAGGGGGCGGCTGTTATTACTCAGTGCAATATCTACCATCATCTGCCCTAGCTTCTGTTGTAAACAGATCCCACTCCTGTCTCAAACCAAAAAGTAGGAAAATATAATAAACCCTGATTTGCATATGGAGCCTTTATTTTTTTTTTGGAAGCTCAAGTAATTAATGATGCAAATAACAGAATTTAAATGCCTCAGTGCGCTGGCATTTGAAAAATTCTTGTAATGCCTGCTTATTTATATTATTTATTATCCTGTTATTCTTTTTTCTTTTTGGCTTTTATGAGGCCTGAAGGTGGAAGTACTGAAACACTTCAGGGAAGGAGGAGGTCTATTAAAGGAGGAAGAAGGACCATGAAAACCTGCTCTTATGAGCTTTCCAATTTGATTTTTACATCAAGGAGGAGACTGCTCTGCCACAATCCTGCAGTCCTAGGCCTAGGGAAAAGAGCACCCATAGCTGCATCCTCCTAAGCCAAGCAAGGAAGAAAGGGAATGCACTCCGAGGCAGAGAATGAAGACAACATGAACAATCACAATATTGTTTCTTAGTTGGGTTTCACTTGCTTTTTAATCAGTTCTCTGCTCAAGCTAACTCCCACAGAAACCAATATGTGTTGGCATATTTACCCAAAAAAGGGCTGATTAAAAACTGAGTAAGGAGTTCAGGATTTTCCCACATAATAATAATGTTGGCACTTGTCAATCCACGTGATAAAGCTGAGAAAATGTTGTTATCCACAGTGACAGGTGTATAAATCCTGCACTGACAGGGAAGGGGCTTGGGAGGCTCTGTGTCTTAAGGTAGCTCCGCCCAGTCATGCATGGTAGGGAGCAGGGCTTTAAAAGGAAGAAGTTTCAGTCTGCAAGGGGGCAGCATAGAATGTGGCAGAGAAGAAGTCTGCAGTTTCTCTCCCTCCCATTAAGGAGAAGGAAGGGTAGGTAGGAACCCATGAGAAAGAGTTGACCTAGTAGGCCTGAGAAAGAGGGATCTGACTAGAAAGGCTGATTTAGGAGGAGCTTAAAGAAGCATGGCAGGAAGTAGTTCAGAGAAGAAAGCAGTAGGGTTGGTAAAGTCCAAGGCCTTAACTGCTCGCCTTGGCAGGGTTTTTAGTGCACTCGCGCGATCAGAGCTACTGCTAGTCTGCCTGCCTGAGCTGGAAATTACACCTCCAGCTCCAGTGTAGATGTACCCCAAGCTGGTGCCTATCGTCAGATATGCAAGTTTGAAATCTAGTATTTTAGTGTCTTTTACTTTGACTCATTGCAAACCAGAGAAAATATACTCAAGGGAGGCCTAACTGAGACCTACATGCCATGAAGTTCTTCAGTGTGCCTTATCACTGCCTGACCTTTAACATGATTGCATCCCACAGAAACTACACATATCTGCAAACAACACTCCATCATGCCTGGACTGGAAAGGCTAAGAATCTACTTTATTTTTGATCACCCTTCAGAAGCATTCCTCCCATAACATGATGGGGTAAT
The DNA here is from genome assembly GCA_007922305.1 of Dermatemys mawii. Taxonomy (NCBI): domain Eukaryota; kingdom Metazoa; phylum Chordata; order Testudines; family Dermatemydidae; genus Dermatemys; species Dermatemys mawii. The sequence continues at coordinate 47,793,103 of ML677332.1, read as the reverse complement.
ATTTTGGCAGAAAGTAAGATATTCCTCCTCAGGGTGATGCTTCTAAGTATGCTCCTGGGAAGTTGCAGACCCAAATGGAAGCTTTTCTTTGTTCAATTAACTGGATTTCTGTTTCTTGATATATAAATGCTCAAGCTCTCTTCTGCACCTTTGCCTGAGTCAGTCCACAGCCTCAAGACAAATTAAATACAGTAGAGGAAGTCAGAGCTTCCTTTTAAAAAAAAATAAAAAACAAGCAGCATAATATGGAGCAGTAAATGCAGCCTTACAGACCTCAAAAAAGGGAGACCACGGATTGCTTTTTACACATCTGGCAGTCATTTAGTCATTATAGAACTGTTCATCTGAAAATATTGCATAATAGATTTACAGGACCAGATTCATCCCTAGCAGAAGTCCATTGATGTCCATGCAGTTACACCAGGGATGAATTTCTTACATGGTATGTAAATGCTTTTCTTGAAAGACAGAGAGAGGAAACAGTTTAATATGAAGGGTTCTCCTCTCTCCACCATTCCCCTCCCTTAAAATAGTTGGCAGCTGGTTAAGACTGGTGCACTGGCCAAGAGCAATTAGAGACATGGGCCATGAAAAAGAACAAGAATAGGGAACATTGCTGAGAGGAAAGTGGTAATGCCTTGGTGTTCCCATTCAGATAGAGGGTGTAATCTTTATAAAAATGAGACTCTCTCTTTTCTAGATGAGAAGTAAGAAGAAATTGTGTTATGCATCAAGAACAGAAGCAGATTATCATCCATTGTACCTATTTCCAGACTAATATGAATCCTTTCTCCTGATCTGCTGATGCAAGTTAGTCTCTCAACTGAGATTTCACTAGGGTACATGTGGGCAATTGAACAGCGCAGTATACGCTTGTCTGTCATAGGGGGATCATTACAAGGGTTATCAGTATGACCATCACAGTAGAGGCAGAGGCTTTTGTTTCTCTGTTGGGCTGAGATTCTATCTTCAGTTGCAGAGATCTACCCAGTAACTGGGTTTGCAGTGCTAGTTTGAGTGACTGCAGTAATCATTCTTAATACTGGTTCACTGTCAAATCATGTTAGTTAACTAAAACTATGTTCTTTCCCTATCTATTTTGGGTAATACTGTCACTGACTTGCTCTAATCTTGGGGTGAAAACATATAGTGTTGAACATTTAGTTTAATTGGTGAATGGGAAAGCACGGAGCTTCTCAAGTGCCTGTCCAGGATTTTCTCATCTACTCATAATGGGGACTATTCCTGTTTCGGAGTTGCTTTGTTAATTCAGCTCAGCCATATCCCGGTTTCCCGCCTTAGTGCCCTCACCCCTCCCAACATTACAAAAGGTATGTCTATGCTAGAGTTGTAGCCCATGCTCCTATGTGTATTTTTTTGCCCAAATCCTGCTACTGTCCATACACACAATACTCAAACATTTAGTTTTTTAAAGCTTCAAACCTGTGCTTACTTGCACAGCTGGGGACGGTGTGGATGGGGAGGTTTAAAGCCTGAGCTTGGAGACTGGAGACCAGAGGTGTTACTAGGCTGGAATCAGGAGACAGGGCTGGAAGCCAGAGTTCAGAAAGCAAGGTGCAGACTGAAGTCACAGCAGGCCAGGGGCCACCCAAAGCTGAGTTAGGGTATAGCGCTGACACAGCGGCCTGGAGCATCACTCAGGCACCTGAAATCCAGGACAGAGCTATGTGCCTGCCCTTCACAAAGCTACACTCCAGCAGCTCTGCCTTGCTGTTTTCTGCACCACCCCATGTGTGTGCCCAACTCGGCAGGTGAAGTCCTGTGTCTGGCGGCACCAGGGCTAAGAAGAGGGTAGGTACCATACATGTAGCAAGATGATATAATTGTTTGTTAATCATATGTCTCAAACATTTCTTCAGAAAACCTTAAGCACAAAATTGCATGATGTCTGTGTAACTCCAATGCAATGAATAAGTCTTTGATTAAAAATATATACTGGTTTCAGCTATGACTGTAGTTAAGTAGTTGATGTGAAGATCAAAAATGGCCTATCTCATGATATGGATCAGCTTGGTTCATGGCCCATTTATGCTTATTGCAAACAACAACTGTAACTTACCAATAATGGGCCTTTATTATTCCACACACAAGAAATACTCTGACTCTACTTTCTCCTATATCCATTTGGGTCTCTTAGTTCCCACCAGTGTCCATGGAGCAGTTTCTGAGGCCCAGACACTACAACTGTAACTGACACTTGTATTAGCCACACAAGGGCAGGGAGATTCCTGAATAAAAGCCAGTTGCAGGTTGCCCCAAACCTTGAACTCAGTTCTTGCAGATAAAAATCTTTCCAGGTTCAAAGCCTTATAATTTTAAGACTACACATGTACTATGTTAATTATTTGCAATTTGTAACAGGTTTTTTATATTTTTCTTGTTTTAATTCAGTTTCCTTTAATAAGCCCAGTCCTGTTCCCATTCAGTGGGAACATGACTGGAGTCCACAAAGGTGAGGTTATTAATGGTGAATATGTTGGGTTTGATTCTGCTGTCTCATTGGTTAGAATCAAGAGCAATTCCATTGAATTAAAATAGCTTACAACAATGTAGACCTTCATACAGTAAGTGCAAGGCAAATTCTGGTTATGTTTTTCTAGCAAGTTCAGGAATTTAATTAAAACTGAGGTTGTTACATTATTTTTTAAAAAAAATCCGTTGTTTTAAGATCAACATTTCAAGCTTTCAAACACTACAATGTTTGCAGCTTTGGGGTGAGAGGAAATGACATCCTCAGTCTAGTCACAGCTAACCACATAGTGACTAAATATAGCATCAGCTAATCTTCAGGATGTGTCCACAATAACAGATTACCCAAAATGTTCTGCTGCTATTCCCTACCTAATATTATGCCTACAACATAATGTGGAAGTTTAAAATACCTCTGTAATTATGGTAAACACAGGCAACAACCACTAAAATTGCAGAGTACAGAGTGCTGTTCCTAACCTACAGCCTGTATATAGAAAGCTAAATTAAACAATTCTGCCTGCCATGTGTTATTGGTTATACGAATTCCAGGTGTGGGTGTAGTGTAGTGAATTCACATTTGAAGGGGCACAAAATTCAGCATGTGTGATATTTTTTGTTTGAGGTTTTTTTTATGCTGATTTAAGTGAGAGATTTTGTATGGTGCCTGACTTTTTGTTTCTTTACATATAATTTCAAGAATTTCCAGGAAAATCCACTGGAAATTAATATACAATGCCCATCATTTTTAATGGGAATTGTGTGTTAATTATCTCACAAATATTAACTCTAACTTGCCCATGCTGGAAATGTATGTTGCTCAAGGGCCAAAACCTAAAATCTAGCCAAACCTCCACTGACTAAGTAAACACTGAGGAAGGGACCATCCTCTCTAAGGCCAGGTCTATGCTACCTGCCAGATTGGTGAGTAGAGATCATTCTTTCAGGGATCAATTTATCACATCTTATTTAGATGTGATTAATCAATCCCCAAGCACTCTCACATCAACCCTGGACCTCCACCATGCTGAGAGGTGCAGGCGGAAAAAATGAGAGAGTGGCAGCAGTCGACTCAGCGCCATGAAGATGCCATGGTAAGTTGACCTGAATATGTTGACTTCAGCTATGTTATTCACGTAGCTGAAGTTTCATATGTTAGGTCGACGCACTGCCACCCCACCCCCTCCCCAGCTCAGGGTAGACCAGGGCTAAGTGACTATCTCTCCGCCAACATGAACAGCAGGCAGTACTGCCTTAATGGCATAGCCATTGTGATCCTTGTTGCCTGATTTTTAGGGGTTAAAATTATATAGGCTCACCAATTGATCTGACCAAAAGATAATAAAGTTCTTGTCTCAGGCTACGCAGAATTGAACATAGTGAGTTCCATATCCTGTAAGGATCCTTGGGGTGTATGGCAAGAACACTCATGCTGAGGAAAACACACAGCCTTCAAGACTTTTATTAAAATAAATGAAAAAGCTATCAAAGCTCCCAACTACAGAATCAAAAGGGAATAATACACTTGAGGAGGTACATGTGGTATCATTCTTTACAAAAGCTTCCTAGATTAGCATACTCACACCCTTCCTTGGGAACCTGGTGGTAAGAGACGAAGGACCAGTCTCATTTCTGGCATGCCAAATGGGTCTAATCATCCAGGTTGCTCAATGCTCTCGAGATTGATGGTGAATAATAGAGCTGAAGGGTCAAATGCTGAGTAGTTAAATTACCAGTTAAATTTAAATTTAAATTACCAGTTAAATAAACAGTAAAGAGACCAAAAAGCTAAAGAACAAGAAAAAGCTGCTTCCACGTGGTGGTTTGCTCTCTTACTGGGCCTGAGCTATTCATGCTAATATCCTGCTTTCCATGCCCAAATCTAACTTCCTCACCCACGTAGTATTGAGGTACACTTATTCTATACGTTAGCGTATTCGTACATATTAACATCAATTAGCTCATTCTCAATTGTCCAAATTGGTTTATGGTTGTAACTTCCATGTTTCTGCAGTGTACCTTGTGGTCACCCTTAAGTCCTGACTTTCATAGGTAAACATGTCTAGTTCCCCAAAATCTAAAAGGGTAAGCGTTGTGCCAAAGGACGCAAGCAGAGGCATTGATTTCTGGAGTTCCCGGAGAGTGCTTGTCCTCTGCTCTTCCTGGGGCCCCACCCCACTCCACCCCTTCCCTCAGTCTCCCATCCCTGCCTTGCCTCTTCCTGCCCTTCTTCCCCCCCCCACCCCCCCTCCACAGTGCCTCCTGCACACCACTGAACAGCTGATATGTGGTGGGCTGGAGGAGCAGATGGGAAGCGCTGTCGGGGAGGGAGAGGAGCAAATCAGTGAAGCTGCAAGTGGGTGCTGAGCACTCACTATTTTTTTTTCCCTGGGTGCTCCAGCCCCGGTGCACCCTCGGAGTCAGTGCCTATGGTCAGAAGCCTACTTAGCCATACTTGCGCTAACTTGCTTCAGTTAATCATACAGGATACAGGCCTGTAGGTTCCTTGCATTACAGCCAAACATAATGAAGTAATCCAATACAAAAATACAAGCAAAATATAAAACAAACAGCAAAACAGTAAATAAAGGCAGAATATATAAAAGCAAGCCAGTGGGTTAGCCCTATGGTCTGTGCCCTACAGATACCCCTCTGTCTGAGCTTCATGCAGCCTGTGAGTGTGCACAAGAAGAAGTCAGCTGCTCCCTGAATCACCATCTTCTCTGTATTTCTGTATAGAAGTCTATTTAGATGTTAATATGGGGGTGGAAGCATATGAATTTCCCTGAAGTAACCTCTGCAGCTCCTAGTGAGCAGATCTACAGTAACCCAGCCAGTGTCAGCGTGACTTTGGAAGGAGCCACATTGCTGGGAGCCAGCAGAGTAGTGCAGATGGGCAGTTGTCCATGCAGACAACATCTGCCTTTATGCCTTCATGGGGCCTCTTTCCACTGATCTGCAGAATACACAAGATTGTAAAGCCACATATCCCCCAACTCTCTTGCTTCCAAACCCATTTCCCTGGAAGCAGCGATTTGCAGGAAACACCACACAATCGACCTCAGAGATTTCCTTTCCATCTGGTCCAATGGAAGATTTACCTGAGTATAAACTGAGTAAAAACTCAATAAGGATTTCAGAGTTTGATGGTCAAGGAGTAAAAATTCTGATTTGGTAGCATTTTGCACTCACTTCACATAGACCATGCTTTGCCATTTAACCTGGCTTTTACATAGTGGAGAAGTAAATTCCTTATTTTAACATGTTAGGATGGAGTTTACAGTTGTCTTATTGATTCTGCCTTTAACAAGACATCCTGTACCGGTCTGACAGTCTAGTCATTGGGAACCTGATTTAGAGTCCACCTTGGAGATTTTACACTGATACACAGCACTGTGTTAGCTTCCTGTGCATTCTTATGAGACTGTTCTCTAAAGATTCTCAAAGTTTCTTCTCAATGTTTCACCTCCACAGTCACCCACTCAGTCAACTGCAAACCTGCCCACTCACTCATCAATTCACCTAACCACCCTCTCACACACTCACTCAACCACATGTAGGCAAAACTCCCAACATGTCAATAATCTTAGACAATTTTTAGAAAACACTTACATCAAGGAATCCATGTCTGTAAGGACGACTGTGGCAAACATACAGCATAAGTCATTAGTATTATTCTGCAGATTTAAGACAGTCTACTTTGCCTTCGTTTTAGACAAGAACAGATTCCGCCATGCATTTCTAGAAACAGACTTTAAGCACTTCATAATTTTTACAGATGCTTGCTCTCTGCACAGTGCTATAAGATTTACTGAACTTCATATTAAGCCACCTTTTTTTTCTTTCCAGTAAATCTCATGTAGATGGCAGATAGTGCAAATGGGCACATAGTAGGGAACACTCCTGCTGTAGATAGCCTCAGGATATTAGCAAAAAAGGTGTAGTCACTAACACATACCAACCTAAAAGTGCCAAATCTTGAGAGATGCTGAGCAGCTGGATTCAGCACACAGTCCACAAGAAACCATAACACAGTTTTCTGAGCCAAATCCTGAAGTCGTTACTCAGTTTTTCCCCAGGCAAACTCCTACTGATTTCAATAGGAGTTTGCAGGCGCTAGGACTAAGTACAAATTAAGACAGACTTTGATTTTTCAGATCCATAAATGTATAGTGCTTTTATGTTAACCCTTACAATATTAAGAAAATATGCTTAGTAAATTGCATTGAGAAATGAAGTCAAGAACATTCACTCACAGCTGCTTCCTTCTCTTGCAAATTCCTGAAAGCTCCTCAGAGTAACTTCCCTCTTCCAGCTGCCAGTTTCCTCACGATACTCCCTGAAAAAGTCATCATCTGACCCACCTCCTGGCTGACAGTTCCTTCAATTCTTCCTGTACAGTGAAGCAGTGTTCTGCATGGCCCAGCTGAAAGGTAGAGTAATATGAAAATTCCTACCTTCTTTGTAATGTGTATTTATAAGGCAGTCTTGTTGGGTCCTGGTAATAGGAGACAATGAACTCATTTCAATTTGAAGCAGGCTTTTAGAGAACCACTTTTTGAGGTAAACTGAAGAAGTAAGCTAACTAGCAATAACCTTAACACTCACTTGAGAGGAGAAGACCTGAACCACATCACACAGAGGGTGGGATTTGAACCCAGGTCCTTGGTGAGTGCTCTAAACACTGGCTTTAAGGTTAGAGAGGGGCACCGCCCTCCTTGTTTGTTTTCGTTGTTTTTTGCAAAAAAGGCCTTAGACACATAACTCTAAGTAAAAGTCATGGCTGTGAGGCCCAAAACAATTGAGGCACGTCCCTCTGGCTCAGATTTGGGCAACACCCCTCTTAGCATTTCTCACTGGCTAGCTTAGATGGCTCCTCACTCAGCTTGCTGGCTTTTGTGGTTTGAATTCTTAGGTACCTATGTGACTCCAAAATCTCTCAGTGTTAACTAGCAAAGGGTTCACTAGTCTGTAATATCAACTGCTATCAGCCCTGACACACTCACCACAGCTAACACATTGTCATAATATTTATCTCTAAAGAAGGCCACGTGAAATATTAAATGAAAGCTTACATCATACTGGTCATCATAAGCAGTGCAAGATACATGTATGAATGTTCTTCAAGAAGCTGTATGTATGTACAAAAAATATGTTTAAAACTAGGTAACCAGGCTGGGTTGATTTCTTAGTCTGGGAAAACCTGATATAAATTAACCAGGATAAGCCAAATACTATGGGAGGGCATTTACATCTGAGATTAACAGGAAGAGGCGGTACGCTTCAAAGGGATTCATTTCAAAGATCGGCTGAACTATAAGGAGGAGGATAAAGAAAGCCTTTGTCATCCATCACTGAGGGAGCAAAAAAGGCAGTGCTTTCTGCATCTGGATCCTGACTCTGGGGGCTGGTGATGCTGAGAGATGCTTAGGTGAGAAGCTTATCTTAGGCAAAGATTTTAGCCATCTAAAGTTATATTTAGTTTCTTAGAAGTATGTTATATTTCTGTTTTATTTGCAACCATATCTGGTTCCATTATCCTTGCTTCATATCATTTAAATCTCTATCTTTGCTAATAATCTTTTCCTTATTTTAGCTTAAGTACATCACAGTACTGTAGTATTAAGCAAAGTGTGAATTCTTAATTGAATCAAACAAGCTGGTGTGCACACTGCCTCTTTGGAGATGGCGAACTTGGGAATATTTGCACATATTCAGTACAAAGGTTGGATTTTCCAAGGGGTTTGGGAACTGGGTTGCGCCCAGAGTTACCTTCATGGCAAAGTAAAGGCTGGCAGAGCTTTGGAGGAGATCATTTGGGTGGCTGACTATGAGTGTTAGGGAACTGACACACAGTTTACCAGTAAGTCTCTCTTTTGCTAAACAGAGAAGTAACAAGATGACTTGTAGTTCTGGGTGCCCCAAGAAAGTGTCGCAACCTGACTTTCTCCATGCATTCTATAGGGAGCCTGGGCACCTCGCTCAGAGCTGTGGATTCCAGAGCACCTAAACATTACATTTTGCAATGCTGAGTCAAGTCCCTTTGTGGATCTACCTCTAAAAATCTGTGGTTGGTCAGCTCCCTGACCCAGTCAAAAGGAATTAAATAGTTCTTCTGGGTCCAATCAGCCCTAACCTGCTGCACCTGTAAGGCTTGTTAATCCTGGAGAAGGGTTGGTTCTTAAAAGGAAGGATCACAGCTCTAGTTGAGTAGCATTCAGGAGCAAACAGAGTTCCTGGGTCTCAGGGAAGAGGGGCTGTCTACTGAGGAAACTGTTTGAGGGCACCAGCCACTTGAGGCCTCTTATGAAATAGAACGAAAAACTTAACTTTACTTTTTGAAGACCTGGGACTCAGTCTTTGTTATTTGGACATACAAGAGATAAAGAGCCTAGACCCTTCTCCCAGGAGCTATCGGCCTTTACCCTATGTGAGACCATGGCCCATGGAGGTATTTTACCTTTTTCTTTTGGATTACTTTAACAGCACTGGAAGGGGACAGACTTGCTAAGAAGTACATACCCCAAGTCTGGAACCCAGATGACAGTGACACCACCATCCAGAGAAGGAGATCCAGGAAGAGGAAGGTGTCCGGCACCCCCTTGGGGTGAAGAGAGCAAGTACAACATATCACAAATGGTGAAGAATGTGGCTATTATTCCAATCCTGCTGGAGGGCGAGGTGGAAAGACTGAAAGTTCATGCACAGGAGTGATAATAGCTGTAGACCAGTATGGATTCTGAGCAGTGCTAGAAGGGGCTAGCTGAGCCCAATCCACAGCAGGTGATGTGCAGCAATAGCAGTTTTAATAATATTTGTTGCAGCAGTAGGGCACTCAGCAGCAGCTTCAGGTGACCAGCAGTTGCTGCGTGGGCTAGCCAACAAGGATAAAGCCCAATAACAGCAGTTAGTGCAGCAGTTGGGGATGATGCTGCAACTTGTCTGGGGCAAACAGGGGCCTATCAGTCTGGACCATGGGCCAGGGACTATGCTCCCCTCAATGTCAGTGAAACTAACGACGATGGGAACAGAGGTTGATCCTGAAGCCTTCTTGTTCACCTTTGAATTGGTGTTCATGGCCTCCAGAGCACTGGGCTCTTGTGCTGGCCCCATACCTGACTGGCTGGCACCAGGCCACCCATCAAGGACTTGACCATGTGGCTTTACAGGAATAATCACTAGTTAAGGCAGCCATTTTGAACTTCTTGGACATTAGTGAGGAGAGACACCATGACTGATTCTGGAGGAAAAGTACCCCTGGGTATGCCAACCACAGATGGTGGCCCAAAAATTGAAGGACGACTGTTGGTGGTGGCTGTGGCCTGAAGAGCAGACTGGAGCTCAAGTGCGTGAGTTAATGCTGATCCAACAACTTATACAAATATTCCCAATTGTGGGGCAACAGTAAGTATTGAGACACTGCCCAGAGGCATTAACGGAGGTGGAGTAGTTAACAGAAAATTTAATGACTGCTGAGGAATCCCCAGAGACAGGGAAAAGTTATTCCCCAGGATTAAGAAATTAGCCCAGACTGATCTAAGGCTCAGCCAGGGAAACCACACTCCACAGGCCAAGGACAAGTGCCCTCATCTTCGGTCTTCCAACATTTAAAATGACTACCCTGGATGCAGGCCCCAGTGGTAGGCTGGGATTACATAGGGCAAATCAAATCAACACATTATTCACCGACCATGTTCCCAGCAGGGATCAGTTCAGAGCCACTCCAAGTTCAGTTCAGCTCCCACTTCAAGGGGGTTCACCATTGGGCTTAGACAGCAATCTGATGACTTGCTTTTCCTTATGGAGTATGGATATGCCCAGGTTTGGACAGTTGAGAACCAGTGCATAAGCAAGGACCTGTTAAACTAAAAAGGCCAGTATGGATTAATGAGATCAAGGTATAAGGTCTTCTAGACTCCGGGTGTAGCGAGACCTTGATACAGACTTGCCTCGCAGGAACAAAGGCAGACAGAGAGACAATTACCAGAGAGACAGTCTTTCTTTAGTGTATCCATGGCAACGCGAGGGCATACTAGTGTATAGGTTAGGCTAGCTGTGGGGTGTTGCACAGAGGCACTTATGGTGGCATTATCACTTGTCCCTGGCCTATTCTGTCATTATCAGCTGTCATTGGAAGTACTTCCATGAGGTTATACAAGATCGGGGGAACAGGATACCAGAGCTGCAGGCCCTGCCCTGGTGCATGAAGCAGACTTATCAGGCTAGCCACATTACAGTTACCAGAAGACCCCTTTGAAGGAAGCATGGGATCTGCAGGTTCCCCACCCTGGCCACAGAGAGAGAGGGTAGTAAAAGGATGATCATTAAAGGACTAAAAACATCATCACACAACACAGATTTTATATAAGAGCAGAGAGTAGATGCAGTGCTGAGGTAAGCCTATGAGCAAATCGCAGCCGTAAATGACAAAATAGTGAAACCCCAATGGGTCAGGCAATGGTGCCACTCTGTGTTCCATGATAAATGCTTCTCTCTTGTGGGACACAATAAACAGACTGGCAAAATAAGAACAACTGCTGGCACAGTGGATGTACCACCAGGCACTCCTGCACCTAGCACACAGCATCCCTGGTGCTGAACACTTTTATGTCAGGAGAAGATCCTGGATAGCATCCCATATTTACTGGCCATCAATCCACCAGGAGGTAGAGATCACTGTGATTCCTACCCAAAGTGCCCATTGGTTCTCCCAAAAGGGATCCCAAAAGCCCACCTAATCTAGTTCTTGCTGATAGAAACTCCCTTCAAGTAGATTGGAACGGACCTGATAGGACCTCTGGAGAAGAGCACCACTACATCCTTGTCATCTTAGATTACACTACTTGTTGCCCACAGGCCATCCTGATGCATTCCACAAAGACAGTGACGGTTACCTCAGAACTCATGAAACTCTTCACATGGGTGAGTAAACCCCAGGAAATAACAGATCAACGGACCAATTTTACATCTGAGTTAATGCAGGAGCTAAAGATCAAGTCCCTATGGATTGTCATATACCACCCACAAACAGGTGGATTTGTCAAGGGTTTCAACTAAAAGGCAATGTTGAAGAAGTTCATGGCCTCTGATCCCAAGCTTTGGGACCAACTACTGCACCCCTCCTGTTCACTGTAAGGGAAGTGCTGCAAGTTTCCACTGGCTTCTCTCCCCTTTGAGCTTTTATAAGATGACATCCTTGGAGAATACTGGATGTCTTCCAACAAGGGAGGAAGAAGTGTGCCCTGATACATCCTCCACCTTCACAAACAACCAAGAGGTTGGGGACAGTTGCTCATGAAAACCTTTCAAAAGGAGGAGCAAGCATATGACCAGAATACCCACCTACAGACCTTCAACGAGGTGACAGAGTACTATGATAATACATATACTATCCATAATTACAAACTATTAAAGTATAACCAACAAAACTCTTATTCATAGCATGTAGCGATGTTTCAACTTGATATTTCAATATCACTACTCAGTATGTGTGTATTGTCATACCCCCTTAATCTACTGGGGGAGGAGGTAATGGAATGCCACAACCCCAAAATGTTAATATTTGTTTACTTCTTCAAACATGGGTTGAAGAAGCCTTTTACTCAAAGTCCAACATTATCTTGCAAATCGTCACCCAAAACCCCTTCTTAGTAATTTTATCAATGTTGCATTATGAGGGGTGTCTTAATTTTAGGGCCTTAATAATCACCATTTCCCAACACCGTTTCCATCGTTACCAGTCACACCACTATGGTGGCTAAGTACAGTGAAGGAAACAACCTCCTGCATCATGTGGTGGGATTTGTCACTTCAACTGTATCACTTTAAAGTTCAGTATTGTGCAGGAAAAGCACACACCAATAAAGACTTTCGCATGAGAAATAGGAGAACTAGGCTCAGACAGCAAGATCCCAAGTTCTGACTTGAGGGAGTGGGTATGTGTCAGGGTAGATCCCCACCCCTGTCAAGAAAGGGTAAAGAGCTTCTCCAGGCCCAGTCTGTTCCAACCCACTGAATCTGCAGAATGTGTTAACCCTGGAGAACAGTGGGTGCTTAAAAGGGAGGATCCCTGCTCAGACCGGCTATTATTCAGGAGCAAACAGAGCTAGTGCACAAAGCTGCTGGGTTCCAGGAAACAGGGGCTGTCTACTGGAGAAACTGCTTGAGAGCACTATCTGCCTGAGCCTTTTGAAGAAATAGAGGGACCAGATTTTCCTTATTTTTCAGAGTCCTAGGACATGGCCTTAGTTGTTTGGACATACAGAGCCCAAACCTTCTGGCCTACACCTTGTATGACACTGTGGGGACCCAGTCCTTTTTCTAGCCTATAGAGGTATTTTTCTTTTGAACTGTTTTAAACTCCCATCCCCAGGAAGGGGACAGACTCCCTAAAAGGTACACCCAGACAGAGGGGTGAACCCCAATCTGGAACCCAGACAAGAGTGAGGCCACCATGCAGAAAAGGAGGTCCAAGACAAGAAAGATGCTCCTTTTCATTCTCAGAAGGCACCAGAGTGGTACAACCAAACACAATGCCTACTTTTGAAAATGGGACTTAGGCCCTTGACTCACGTAGGCACTTTTGAAAAAGTTACCCTTAATTACATTTTTAAAAGATAAAAGGAAGCATGAACCAAACAGCTATTACATTTCATCAAGGTATGACTAATAAAGAATCTAAAATGTACAATTACAAAAAGGAATAAACACTGAGAAATTTCTACAGTTTCAGAGAGAACTAACATTAGTACATATGTCTGGAAAGCACCATTGAAAAGTCACTTCTCTGTTTTGAGGAAAATGGAGACAAGGCCCTATTGCTATATTTGCTAGTTTAAATAAAAAAATTTATAGTAATTAAAGATTTTTCGTCATTTACACTAAAATACATTGCCTGAGGACAAAACAAAAAAGTACCATAGAAACTACATGATCATAATAGTCTCTTTTGGCCTTAAAATGTGTGAATATATAAATTGTGGCTCTTCAGGATGATTTCCTATATGGATCCACATTCTTGGGTGTTGAAATTTCTATCAACCAATTTCCATTGAGGAATCCCAGTCACCATTTTTTTCTCCTTCAAGGATTGCCCACATGGTGCCATATACTTGCGAGATTAAAAGTAGTAGGGACAGTCCAGAAGGTGCCTCTGAGGAGTCATTATATTAAAAGTGACTTCAATTGGACTGCTAAGCTAAAGGCCATATTGAGGGAATAAGGCCTGTAAAGGAGCATATTTCCAAGTGGCATATTTCAATGATATCGATGTTGCAAAGGCATGCTGTTGAGGTTTCCTTAGACTGATGAGTTATATACACGGTACAGCAAAGCTTACCAGAGGGGTGTGATTTGTAAAGCACTCTAATGTGCTGGGCTTTAATTACCCGGTGTAGTTTTTGCTGGTGTGCTCTAAAAGGTTCACACTCATGTACGCTAGTTGCAAACAGGACTATGTTAATGTAATTGAGAGCAGTCCAGTAGGGTCACTGGGAAAGTTAGAGGACACATTATTTCAGCATTTTGCAGATCACACTCCTCTGGTGTGCCTTGCCATTCTGTGTAGACAAGCTCTTAGCTGAATATACACTAATTCACATAGGGGGCTGAACACCTTTGCCGGGTTATAACAGCCAAGTTTACGTGGTCTGATTCATTTGGATCGATGGACTGACACTTGGTCTGATTTTCATATGGCACAAAAAGTCTAGGAACCTTGGAATTTATTTTGGTCCTATATTGATAATAACTTAAAGCCTTCTTGGCTTCTAAAGTATGGAGCATGACCTCCCTTGGACATGACTGAGCATTGAAAGAAAAATATAAACTAATGAATGGCCTAATTGAGATGGAAACCAGTGGCCATTTTAAAACAAGAATTTAGAACAGGGAGACAGAATCTTTCATTTTTATGGAACATAGTGTTTTAGGGGAATCCACCATCAGGGCCTCTATTTTGCTAACTCTGAACGGACATTATGACTATGAGGAATGACATGTACAGAAAGATGGTAGATGGAATGTTCCAATAAAGGTTTGAATAGGGCCCCATGAGCTTTATCAAAACAAATCTTAGATTCCATGATGGAGATCATTCATGCACAGGAGAAAAAACATGCAGCATCTATTTTAGAAACTTTATTACTGGATGCTAGAAGGCTAGCATTGCAGCCAGGTGGTGTCTGATGGAGCTCAGAATGAATTGCTGTCTCAGGTCTCCTCCTTTGTGAGCTGCTTAATAGACAATCTCTTTCCTTCATTAAGAAAGTTTTCCTGGTTAAAAGCTTTCTGATAGAATGTTTTGACTTTTGCAGAGCACTCCATCTACTGCCCCCTGCAATCCAGAAGCCAAGTTGAGAGACTTCTGATCTGGGTAGAGAATCTTGCCCTTATCATAAGATAACAGATCTAGAAGATTGGTTCTGATATGAGTTTAAACTCGTAGAGAATTAGAGTGATCAAGCCAAGCGTAGGCTATCAAGAATATTTTGGCTCAGTTCTTTTTGACTTCTGGGTGGAGTGCTCTGTATTAGACAACAATACCTTTTCTGGATGATTAAGGGACAACACTTGTGGGCTACAAAAGTTCCCAGTCAGCCCTTGACTGTAAAAATGGTGCACTGGATGAAGTAAATCACATGGAAAAGGGTTAAGGCAGCAAGTATCTGTCTCAGAGTAAGGCACAGACAGCTGGTGTCACGATCAGTGGACCTAGAACCTGGGGTTGTGCCTCCACATCACCACTGGGGAACCAAGCAAAACAGCCTCCAAAATTCCTGGAAGTTTCATCCAGAGAGGCCAGAACAACAGCTCCCTGCAGCTGCCTGATTGGTCTATATCAACTGTTTAAACCAGGAAGTTGCTCAGGGAGCTGTAGACTCTGGCTTGCTAGTACTACAGACCTTGTCTTTTGCCTTATCTTCCTCCTGTCTCCTGCCTTTGACCCCAGCCCAGTTTGACCTAGCTACTCATCTCCTGACTCAGCTTGGTAACTAGTCTCAACTCCTGCCTTCAACCCCAGCCCAGTGGACACTACTGGGCCAGCCACCTACACCCTGGCCGTTATAGCTGTAGCCAGCTGATGTGCAAGAAGGGGCAAGCATCCATTATGGCTAAGAATATGGGAGTCCTGTATTTTTGACACATGGATCAAGTTCTAAGGATAGACGGGAAGGAGAGTGCTCCTCATATTGGCTCCTCATATTGGCATATAAACACGTGTTTATACCTGCTGCACTTCACCAGCTCAATGAATGATGGACTTAGAATCATAGAGTTTAAGGCCAGAAGGGACCGCCAAATCATCTAGTCTGACATTCTGTGTATCACAGTCTGCAGCACCACCCAGCCACTTCTGTTCCAAGCCCACAATAAAAGTGAAACCAAAGTTCAGTTTCCCTAGGGCTCTAATACTTATGCCAGTAGTGCGAATCTCATACACCGCATAAGCATATAGTCATTTCCTTCTTATATGTTGTTCTGAGTGTTAAGCAACAATGCATGACGTTTATCCTTTATGCAATCATTTCCCCTATGCTCTATCCTATCCACAGCATGGAGAATGGTTTATCATAATATCAGCTTACATTTATCTCTTGTTTTCTATCCATATTAAGTAGGCTCCAAAACTCAGCCTAATATTAAGATGTTTTAAATAGATAATACTTTTCTAACCACCTTTAATACTAAAAAAAATGTAAGCAGCGATGACGATCTACAACAGCAACATCCTGTCACCCAATATCTTACTGCTGCAGCATGAAGCACAATGCAATGTGTAGTGTTATGTCATTGCCTTGCAGAAACCACCATTCTGATAAGATGTGACAGCTGAGCTTGCACACATTATTATGCGTTTGTGAAGTATGATGGCTTGCTGTACATAGTGACATCCTGAGAAATGCTTAATGATCTCGTTTACAGACATCCACCTTCCCATTCTATCTTCATTCATTCACCTCAGTTGTACTCTATGTACAGATGTTAACTATGGAATATATAGTAACCTCTATCCTCTTCAGTTTGCATGTGCAGTATATAATTGTCTGTGAAGCCTTTTGTGGGTATTTTAGATGACAGACTATACAACAAATCAGATTGTACTTTTATCTGTCTAAATTATGGCATAAATATTTGCTAACCATTAGCATACCAAGAATGTGCCATTCATACTTACTGTGGCCCATAATGGTATCTGGAATGCTAAAGTAGAAATCTGTTTGACAAGTAACATTTTTCAGACACGTTGTTCTGTAGCTGAATATTTCATATACTACCCAACCATACTGCTGTGCTTTTCCTTCATTTCACCAGTCAATGTGATCCATGCTGTCCTCATGCCCTCATCCTGAATTTCAGATATCTGATCCTAATTAAAGGTTTCTTGCATGAGGATGATGATTATTTATGTAGTGCCCTAAATATGTACAGGGCTAAACCAGACAAGATGCTTTCACTGCCATGAAGAGCTTATAGCTTATACCTGATTCATCTACATTTTTAAAAAGAGGGAAGGGGAAGGGCTGAGCCTTCCTGAGGACTGCAAATAAGGCAACCTCTGACTATTACACCAGGATAGAAAGGATTAAATGTGATTGTCCTCTTTGGAGTTGGATCAATGAAAGCATTTCTGATGTGAATTTGTGTCCTTTTGTCACACTGTACACTTTTGTCCTATGTCTTCCTATCTAGTCTTTCAGAGGGATTCTTCAGTTGCCATCTGGAAAAGCAACTCTTTTTGAACAGATGTGAAGGATGTTAGGGAGATTCCTACACCCGAGCCATTCTTTTTTTAGGTGACAAATCTGAGGAATTGTCCCAGATTGAGGTGTTGTTAGAGTACATTTTGGAACAAATTGATAAATTAAACAGAAATAAGTCACTAGATGGCATTCACCCAAGAGGTCTGAAGGAACTCAGATATGAAACTGCAGAATTACTAAATGCGGTATGTAACCTATTGCTTAAATCAGCTTCTGTTTCTAATGACTGAAGAATAGCTAATGTGATGCCAATTTTTAAAAAAGTCTTCAGAGGATGTCCTGGCAATTACAGGCCAATAAGCCTAACTTCAGTAGCAGGCAAATTGGTTGAAACTATAGTAAAGAACGAACATGTAGCTGAACATGAGTTGTTGTGGAAGAGTCAACATAACTTTTGTAAAGAGAAAACATGACTTATCAATCTATTACAATTCTTTGAGGGAGTGTAGCGGGGTGGCTACCTGCCCCAGCCCTGAAAGGGTTAAAAGCCAGCCCTTGCAGAGGGCCAGGGCTGAAAGTAAGGGCTAGGCTGATTGGGGAAGCAACCACAGCTGGGCCATGCCCCATCAGGCCGCACCTGGCCCTGTTATAGAGGCTCAGAGAGGAACTGGGTAACAGTCTTCCTCCAGAGTTAGAGGGAGATGGACCTTTGTGCCTGAAGGAGCACAGGGTATTGAGGGTGGAGCAGTGTTGGGGAAGAGGCAGGCTGAGCTGAGGAGCTCAGGCCTGGTGACCTCCCAGGCTGCAGCCTGATAGGAAGGTCTGGAAAGATACTGGGCTGCATGGAAAGGCAGCAGGTCCAAACCCCCCTTGCCAGTGATGAGTGGCTTTTACACTGCAGTCTGCCCCAGGAAACAAGGGCTCAATGCTGACTGGCAGTAGCCATAGACTGAGGCAAGGTGGGGATAGAGGGTTGGGGGATCCCCGGGAAGAGGAGGCCCAGAGAGAGTGTGGGGATATTGCCAGGAGGTGGCACCTCAGATAAAAGGGCACCAGGGTCCAGGAGGGACACGGGAGCCAGTGACAGTGAGACATCAGCCTGCAGAGGGCAATCCAGCTGCAAAAGAGCTAATTCCCAGACGGCCAGCAGGAGGCACTACAGGGTGAGTCATCGCAGCACTACAGGGAGTCAGCAAACAGGTGGACAGGGTGATCCAGTGGATTTAGTGTATTTGGACTTTCATAAAGCCTTTGACAAGGTCCCTCAACAAAGGCTCTTAAAGTAAGCAGTCATGGGATAAGAGGGAAGGTCCTCTCGTGGATCAGTAACTGGTTAAAAGATAGGAAATAAAGGGTAGGAATAAATGGTGAGTTTTCAGAATGGAAAGATGTCCACCTAGAGTCTATACTGTGATCAGTTCCATTCAACATATTTCTAAATTACCTGGAAAAAAAGGCAAACCCAGTGAGCTGGGGAAGTTTGCAGATAATACAAAATTGCTCAAGATAGTTAAGTCCAAAGCAGACTTCAAAGCATTACAAAACAGGGCTGTCGATTAATCGCAGTTAACGCACGCAATTAACTTGAAAAAATTAATCATGATTAAAAACATGAATCTCGATAATCGCAATTTTAATCACGCTGCTTGTGCTGGAAAGTAATTGGGCTCGGGCAGATCCAAGCGCAATGTTTGGGTACCAAGGAAAGAACAACAGTCAATCTGCTGTAAGAGGTAGAAATGACAGTTTACTTAAGCACAGGCAGAGGGGAAACTTACACTCCAATCAGCGTGGGGAACCCCAAGGGCGCATGGAGGGGTTGCGATGGGGATCCTCTGACAGCTCAGGACAACTGATCAGGCGAGACTCCGACATCGGAGTCGCTCACAGAGGTTTTTATCCCTTCTCCACGGCCGGCTGGGGTTACGTACGGCCAAGCAGTGAGTATGTATATTATTATAGATTATCCTGTTTACAAACTAATAGATGCCTAATTAGCTCTCCTGATCTTACAGCTGTTCCAGCTGTTCCTTACCAGGATGTTGCTTTGCTGACCCTGCACTCATCACATCCTTGCACTGCCCTTGACCACTTATTTTGTCAGTCTGCCATTACTTGCTCCAGCTGCTTGCCATTCTTCTGCAGGACCCTTCCCCCTACACTGTTGAACAATAGAATACCATTGAAATGTATTAAATGTTTTGGATGGTTTTTACATTTTCATATATTATATTCTATGTTCTAATTGAAATCAAAGGGTATATTTTTATTAAAATATTTGCACTGTAAAAATGATAAAATAAATAGCATTTTTCAATTAACCTCAGACAAGTACTGTAGTGCAATCTCTTTATCATGAAAGTAACTTACAATTGTAATTTTTTTGTTACATAACTGCACTCAAAAACACAACAATGTAAAAATTGAGAGCCAACAAGTCCACTCAGTCCTACTTCTTGTTCAGCCAATCACTAAAACAAACAAGTTTGTTTACATTTACAAGGGATCATGTTATCCTCTTCTTACTTACAGTGTCACCAGAAAGAGAGAGCAGGCATTTGCATGGCACTTTTATAGGTGGCATTACAAGTTTTTATGTGCTAAAGATTCATATGACCCTTCATGCTTTGACCACCATTCTAGGGGACATGCCTTCCATGCTGATGACATGCATTAAAAATAATGCATTAATTAAATTTTTGACTGACCTACTTGGGGGAGAATTGTATGTCCCCTGCTATGTTTTACCCACATTCTGCCATATATTTCATGTTACAAAAGTCTCAGATGATGACCCAGCACATGTTCATTTTAAGAACATTTTCACTGCAGATTTGACAAAATTCAGAGAAGGTACCAATGTGAGATTTCTAAAGATAGCTACAGCACTCAACCCAAGGTTTAAGAATCTGAAGTGCCTTCTAAAATCTCAGAAGGATGAGGTGTGGAGCATGCTTTCAGAAGTCTTAAAAGAGCAACACTCTGATGTGTTGCATCCAACGAAGTGGGTATTAGCCCACGAAAGCTTATGCTTCAATACTTCTGTTAGTCTTTAAGGGACCACAGGACTCTTTGCCACTCTGATGTGGAAATTACAAAACCCAAATCACCAAAAAAGAAAATGAGCTCTGGCTGGTGGCAAATGACTCTGATGATGAAAATGAACATGAATAGATCTGCACTGCTTTGGATTGTTATTGAGCAGATCCTGTCATCAGCATAAATGCATGTCCCCTGGAATGCTGGTTGAAGCATGAAGGGACATGTGAATCTTTAGCACATCTGGCACGTAAATATCTTGCGATACCAGCTACAATAGTGCACGGAGAACACTTGTTCTCGCTTTCAGGTGACACTGTAAACAATAAGCAAGCAGCATTATCTTCTACAAATGTAAACAAACCTGTTAGTCTGAGTGATTGACTGAACAAGAAATAGGCCTGCGTGGACTTGTAGGCTCCAAAATTTACAGTGTTTTATTTTTGAATGCAGTTGGGGTTTTTTACATAATTCTACGTTTGTATGTTCAACTTTCATGAAACAGAGATTGCACTGCAGTGTTTGTATTAGGTGAATTGAAAAATTCTATTTCTTTTTTTTTTAAAGTGCAAATATTTGTAATAAAAAATAAATATAAAGTGAGCACTGTAAACACTTTGTTTTCTGTGTTGTAAAATAAAATCAATATATTTGAAAATGTAGAAAACATCCAAACATTTAAATAAAAGGTATTCTATTATTATTTAACAGTGCAATTAATCATGATTAATTTTTTTAATTGCTTCACAATCCTATTAACAAAGGGATCTCACAAAACTGCAAAGCATTATGAAGGGATCTCACAAAACTAGGTGACTGGGCAACAAAATAGTAGCAGAAATTCAATGTTGTTTAATGCAAAGTGATGCATAGTGGAAAATGTAATCCTAACTATGCATATAAAATTATTGGATATAGGTTATGTGGCAAGGTGCCTTCTCTTGCTCACCGGCTCAAGTTCTTTCTGCTCTGGTGAGCCAAGGCCTGTTTAGGCAAGCTGCCTAGAAAGCCCAAGGGCAGGCTTTTCCCTTCCCCTTATCACTCTGTTCTGGCTGGGCTTTCCCCCTGTGTCCGGGACAAGAGCTGCCTCCCTTCTGAGAGGCTCCCCCGTCCTGCTGACTCCAACCTGCTGGCAGCCCCACTCCCTCTATCTCTCTCCTCCCTCTCCTAGCTGGGGAGGAGGGTTTAAAAAGGTCTCTGTCAGGGCTTAATTGGTATCAGCTGATCTTGCCTGAGTCTCTGGCAGCCTCTACCCAGCTGAGCCCAATTGACCTGTGGTTACCTTTCTTACCACCACTCTCACTGGTAGCTGCCTGCTCAGGGTTTACCACATATCCCCCCCACTCAACACTACGGGGTTGGGCTACTTGGGTTGTCAAGCAGTGGACTCTCGACAGACCATCTGCATTGCCATGCATAAGCCCAGACTGATGTTGTACTCTGAAGTGGAAGGGCTGTAGCGAGAGGAACCAACTTGTTACCCTTGCATTTCTGTCCTTGTTTTGGTGCATCCACTTCAGAGGGGCATGGTCCGTGACAAGGATAAACCTCCTTCTGAGTAAATAGTAGCGGAGGCTTTCCACAGCCCATTTTACTGCCAGACATTCCTTTTCCACTATGGCGTATTTCCGTTCCCTGGGCAGGAGCTTCCTACTAAGGAATAGGATCTGGTGTTCGTCTCCTACCATCTGGGAGACCACCGCTCCTAGCCCTACCTTGGAGGCGTCCGTTTGCAGGATAAACTCCCTCTCCCAGTCTGGGGCTATTAGCACAGGGTCGGTGCAGAGGGCCGTCCGTAGATCCGCAAAAGCGTCCTCTGCTGCTCCGGTCCAGTTCACCACGTCCGGGCCACGGGCTCTCGTCAGGTCAGTTAACAGGCATGCCCTGGCAGCAAAGTGAGGGATGAACCGTCGGTAGTAACCAACCAACCCTAGGAAGGCCCTAACCTGTTTCTTACGGATTGGACGGGGCCACTTCCGTATGGCCTCCAACTTATTGAGTTGGGGCTTTACCACGCCCCTCCCAACTATATACCCGAGGTATTTGGCTTCCGATAATCCGATCGAGCATTTGGAGGGGTTCGCCGTCAGGCCCGACTTCCGTAGGGTATCCAGTACCGCTTCCACCTTCCTTATGTGCGTTTCCCAGTCAGGACTATATATAATTACATCATCTAGATAGGCGGCCGCATACTTGCCATGTGGCCACAACAGTTTGTCCATGAGTCGTTGGAAAGTGGCGGGGGCCCCACGTAACCCAAAGGGGAGGACAGTGTACTGGTAGAGGCCCTCTGGGGTGGCAAAGGCCGTCTTCTCCTTGTCTGCCTTGGCCAGGGGGATCTGCCAATAACGCTTGGTCAGGTCAAAGGTGGACAGAAATCGCGCCTTTCCCAATCGGTCAATTAGCTCATCTATTCGGGGTTGCTGGTATGTGTCAAACCGGGAAACCTTATACAGCTTCCGGAAGTCATTGCAGCATCTCATACTGCCACCCGGCTTAGGTACTAAGGCCACGGGACTGGACCACGGGCTATGGGACTCTTCAATGACTCCTAATCTCAGCATCTTCTGGACTTCTGCCTCGATCTGTCCTCTTTTTGCCTCAGGGATCCGGTAGGGCTTCACGTGTACCTTCACCCCAGGCACCGTGAGGATGTGGTGGTGCACCTCAGTAGTCCGACCTGGTGTCTCTGAAAACACGTCCTAGTTGTGTCGGATCATACTGATCACTTCCGCTCGTTGGTCCGGGGTCAGTTCTGGGGGTATTCCTACCTGGCCGGGCTGGTTGCCTTCCGGGGGGGGTGCCCCTAGCGCGACCACCTGAGCTTCTCTCTCTTGCCATGGCTTCAGTAGGTTCACATGGTAGATCTGTTCTGGCTTCCGGCGACCAGGCTGTCGGACTTTATAGTCAACGTCCCCCACGGCTTCTATCACTTCATATGGCCCTTGCCACCTGGCCAGCAGCTTGCTCTCCACCGTGGGTATAAGCACCATCACCCGGTCTCCCACCTGGAACTTTCTGTTTGTCGCTTGGCGATTGTAGTACAGCTGCTGGGCCTCCTGTGCCTTCTCCATGTGTTCTCGCACAATGGGGGTGACTTGGGCTATCCTTTCTTTCATCTGCAACACATGCTCAATGACGTTTCTCCCTAGATTTGGCTGTTCTTCCCAACCCTCTTTGGCAATGTCGAGTATGCCCCAAGGGTGGCGACCATACAATAACTCGAATGGGGAAAATCCCGTTGAGCTCTGCGGTACTTCCCTCACCGCAGATAGTAGGTAGGGGAGCAGGGCGTCCCAATCCTTCCCGTCCCGGCTCACCACCTTCCTTATCATACTCTTTAGCGTTCGATTAAACCGTTTGACTAGGCCGTCGGTCTGCGGATGATAGACCGATGTCCATAGGGTCTGTACGCGGAGCATGGCGCATAAGTCCTTCATCAATTTGGACACAAAGGGTGTCCCTTGGTCTGTCAGGATCTCCTTGGGTATCCCTACCCAGGAAAAAATCTGCACTAATTCCCTGGCTATGGTTTTGGACGCCGTATTCCATAGGGGCACAGCCTCAGGGTATTGGGTGGCATAGTCCAGCACAACCAGAATGTGCTGGTGGCCCCGAGCGGACTTCTCCAGAGGCCCTACTAGGTCCATGGCTATCCTCTCAAAGGGAACTTCGATAATTGGTAGGGGTACCAAAGGGTCTCGCAAGTGGGGTCAGGGGCCATGTAATTGGCATTCCAGGCAGGAGGCACAATATCTTCTGACAGCTGCATATACTCCGGGCCAAAAGAACCTCTGCAGGATTCGGTCGAGGGTCTTATCCACCCTTAGGTGCCCCCCGAACAGATGGCTGTGGGCTAGCTCCATCACGCCGCTCTGGTGCTTCCATGGTACTAAGAGCTGTTCCATGATTTGTTCCTGGATCTGGACTATTCGGTACAAAAGGTCTTTCTTTATAACATAATACGGCCCTCGGCCCCTTGCTCTCCCGTCCACAGGGACCCCATTTTCTTCAACTACCTCGCTACGGATGTTGTTATACAACGGATCATTGGCTTGATCCTGCCCAAAATTCTCCACTGAAGGGCCAATTTGTCCAAATTCCGGGATATCTGCCTCTGTCTCCCTCTCGGGGGAAGTCTGCGGGGAACTAGGTCCAGCTACGGGACCTCCGATAGCCTGCCCCACCCCTTTTTCCATTGGGCCTACTCCTGCCCCTGCAAGAGTAGGCTTCTGGTACTCGGCCAAGATTCTCGTCCGCAACCTCTTAGCCGCCCTCCTTTCTCTCCGAGACTTCCTGGGCTCCCCAGGTAGGGAGAATAGCTCCTGGTCAAATTACTGGAAGACTGGGGGGCCGCTGCCTATCGGGGTCCCAGCACCCTCTCCTTCCGCCTCCCTTCTGTGGAGTAGGCTATCAAACCCTGGGAAGTCTTGTCCAATGAGGACGGGGTAGGGGAGTTTCGGGACTATTCCCACTGTCACTTTAGTCAAGCTTCCCAGGACGTCTATTTTTACGGGGATAGTTGGATAATAATTAACATCCCCGTGCACACAGGATATTCCTGAGCGCTTGGCCCGGGACAGCTGGTCTTGCCCGACCAGTTTTCCCAAGACCAGAGTGACTGCGCTCCCCGAGTCCACTAGCGCAATGGTCTCAATGCCGTTTATTTTAACGGGCCTGGTGTATCTATGGGAGGCCATCGCAACCCCTACTTGGCTTATTAGGTCGCATGGTCCTCCCATCACTCCCAGGTCGCATTGCATGGGTTCCTCTAGGTTCGGGCACTGGGCTGCTATATGCCCTATTTCCCCGCATGCATAGCATCGATATCCTCCTCGGGGCAGCCCCTTATTCTTCGGGCTGTTAGGTCTTACCGCTCGAGTCTTGTTTCCCCAGTCCCCAAGTCTCTCCGGGATCTCAGGCTGTTCCCCTGCCTCCTTTTTCCCCTCCATATACTGGCCTGGGGTCATGGCAACCCGGGCCTTTGGTGCAGAGACTTGTCCTCTGTTCAGGCGCTTTCCTTCCCCGGCAGTCCGAGACAGTTCCTGGGTGGCTGGGTGCCTCTCTATGAGGGCTACTAGATCATTATAGGAGGAGGGATCATTCTTGCTGATCCACCCCCTTATGTCCAGGGGTAACCCCCGCATGTACCTGTCCAGGACTAGGAGTTCGACCACTTTCTCTGGGCTGTGGGCCTCAGGGTGCAGCTACTTCCGGGCGAGGTGGATCAAGTCAAACTGCTGGGACCTTGGTGCCTTGCCGTACTTGTATTTCCATTCATGGAACCGTTGTGCCCTTAGGGCTGGTGTCACGCCTGTCCTCGCCAAGATATCCGCCTTCAGCTGGGGGTAATCCATGGCTGCCTCAGTTGCCATGTCAAAATAGGCCTTCTGGGCCTCCCCACACAGAAAAGGAGCCAGGATACTTGCCCATTGCTCCCGGGGCCAGGCCTCTCGCAGTGCCGTCCTCTTGAACGCAAGAAGATATGCCTCGGTGTTGTCGTCTGCCGTCATCTTCTGCAGGTAGTTGCTCGCCCGCAACAGCCAGTTTTCGGGGCCCCCGCGGGTCACCATGCTCAGGGTCTTTATCTGTTTCATTACCTCATGCAGGGTGGCTCGGTCCTGGGCTGCCTGGTTCATCAGTAATCGATTCGTCTCTTGCTGGACTCGTACTGCTTCCTGTTGGGCCGCAATAGCCTGCACCAGCGCCTTCACCACCTCCTCCATTTTTTTTTTTATTTTTTTTAAGGGGTGATTTCCTCTGCCCTGAGATGGTTTTGCCACTAAGTCTCACAACATCCCACCCCTGACACCACGTTTGGCAAGGTGCCTTCTCTTGCTCACTGGCTCAAGTCCTTTCTGCTCTGGTGAGCCAAGGCCTGTTTAGGCAAGCTGCCTAGAAAGCCCAAGGGCAGGCTTTTCCCTTCCTCTTATCACTCTGTTCTGGCTGGGCTTTCCCCCTGTGTCCGGGACAAGAGCTGCCTCCCTTCTGAGAGGCTCCCCCGTCCTGCTGACTCCAACCTGCTGGCAGCCCCACTCCCTCTATCTCTCTCCTCCCTCTCCTAGCTGGGGAGGAGGGTTTAAAAAGGTCTCTGTCAGGGCTTAATTGGTATCAGCTGATCTTGCCTGAGTCTCTGGCAGCCTCTACCCAGCTGAGCCCAACTGACCTGTGGTTACCTTCCTTACCACCACCCCCACTGGTATCTGCCTGCTCGGGGTTTACCACAGTTAGCTGTTACCATTCTCTGAAAACAACCACTCAATGTGCAGCAGCAGTCAAAAAATCTAACAATGTTGGAACTATTAGTAAAGGGACAGATAACAAGACAAACAAATATCATAATGCAACTATATAAATCCATGGAATGCCTACACCTTGAATACTGTGTGCAGTTCTGGTTGCCCCAACTCAAGAAAGATATCTTAGAAATGGAAAAGGGTATAAAGAAGGGCAACACAAAATTATTAAGCATATGGAACAGCTTCCATATTAAAAAGACTGAGAGTATTCATCTTGGAAAAGAGACGACTAAGGGTAGATAAGATAGAGTTCTATAAAATCATGAATGGCGTGGAGAAAGTGAATAAAGAAGTGTTGTTTATTCCTTCACATAACACAAGAACCAGGAGTCACCCAATGAAATTAGTAGCAGCAGGTTTAAAACAAATAAAAGGAAGTACTTCACATAATTCACAGTCAGCCTGTTACCACGGAATGTTGTGAAGTCCAAGACTATAACCAGGTTCAAAAAAGAACTAGATAAGTTCATGGAGAATAGGTCCACCAAAGGCTATTAGCTAAGATGATCAGGGATGCTACCCTATGCTCTGGGTGTTGCTTGACTTCTGACTGCCAGGTGCTGGGACTGGCTGGCAGGGAATGGATCACTTGATGATGGCCTTGCCCTGTTCATTCCCTTTGAAGCATCTGGCATTGGCCACTGTTGGAAGACAGGCTACTGGGCTAGATGGACCATTGATCTGACCCATTATGGCCATTTTTATGCTCAGTAATGTCAGGCTGTACTTGTAAGATATTTGGAGCAGGGACCACCTTTTGGTTCTGTGTTTGTACAGTGCCTAGCAAATGGGGTTCTGGTCCATAGCTGGGGTCCCTAGACCCCAAGTAACAGTAGTAATTATACAAGTAATAATAGTTGCTAATTCATCTCCACCCACAGTGATTGTCACTAGATATGACCTCAGCAGCTTTATTCCTCCCCCATCCTCCATTTTTGTCCTTCCCAAATTTCACCTGCATGGTCTCATAACCTGATTACCCCACCACGTCTCCTATGGAAAAACTCTGGAGGGAAGAAAATCCTAAGGCTCCTCTTAAAGACTTTCCCCTAGATTGTTTCACAGAGGAGGATGGAATTTTCCCTCTGCAGATTGAACAGAGGGCTTTGCCCAAGAAACCGTGGATTGCCGTGCAGCTGTCCATACCAGGAATCCCTGTCCTTCCCACTCTGGGGCAGCATGGCTCCAGTGGTGTACAAGAGGGACATCAAAAAGTCAATGTGGCATGAGATTGAATTTCTTCATCAAGGAATTCCCCCTGGCACTTTTGAGGGAGCCACATCCACCCTGTCCCTTCTCTCTCCCTGTCTACCCTTTCCTACTTTCAGATCCTCATCTTGAGAGAAGGAAGTGGGGATGATGTTGTAAAGTCAGCTGAAAAGGCCTTTTGTGTGGGAGAGGAGAGACATGTGTGTGAAGGGGCCCTTCTGCATGTGCAGATGTAAGAGACACAATCTGGCCTTGAGTTCTCTTAACATGTTCCATACTCAGTGCTGTTATATTATCCTTCCTGCAAAGCTTCCGCTCCAAAAGAGATAATTTCCATTTTTGGCAGTAGTGCTTGATTCACATGTGCACGAAAGTTGGGCTTCCTCTTTTGGGAGCTGGAGGCAGCAGGATTGTCATTCAATCTGTCAGCATGCCTTAAATGTAGCAAATAAAGCAAGGCAAGTAAAGGCAGCAGTTTCTCCTTCTATAGTAGTAGCAGCAATAACAGCGGAAACTCTGAAAATGGAAACAACAGCAGGGCTTGTTATGGTAGGAGATCTCAAGTGTGGTACCAATGTAGTTTTAACTCATGAGTGTGATAAACAAATAGCTATTCAAAAGTCATTA
The DNA here is from genome assembly GCA_007922305.1 of Dermatemys mawii. Classification (NCBI taxonomy): domain Eukaryota; kingdom Metazoa; phylum Chordata; order Testudines; family Dermatemydidae; genus Dermatemys; species Dermatemys mawii. The sequence continues at coordinate 47,764,737 of ML677332.1, read as the reverse complement.
GAAATGGATGAAACCTGTAATTTATGCTTATCAGTCTCCTGCTTTCAAAGTAGTAGTATTGCCATTATTTAATTAATATGGCATAATAGGTCATGTAATGTATTAAGGGCTTCATCCTGTGGAGGACCCATGGACTGTGTTCCTGGGAGCAAGAGACTGGCAAATTCATCACAAGCATTGGGACCCAGCCACTGACTCCAGGAGACACTAAGCCCATCTGGGTGGCCTCATACTCCTATTTCATAGCTTCTACCTACCTGATCATCGATTGGTTCAATTCTCAAATTATGAATCATTTATGACTCCACCCACCATGACAACTTACTCTCCAGCTCATGGAAAAACACTGATCTGCCCAGCAGATACCAGCTCTTTCTTCCAGCTGATTCTGTGCACTTCAGGTAAATGGTCTTGCCCTATCTCTGCATATGTACATAGACATAAGCAAGGAGACAGAGGAAGGTCATTTACAAATGAACACACATCCATTGTTTTCTCAACTGCCTCCTTCCCTGTCTCTGAACAAATAAAATACTGCCATGCAAAAGGAATGTAGGTTACAGGACCAGAAGTCTTAGAGCAGATCTGAGGCTGCTTTACATTACACAAGGGACAGGAAAGTTTCCAAATGGCCCCAAAGTCAGGTGAACACAAAGATGAATTTAATCCACCATGGCCTCACCCTTCCTCCTCAGCTGCATCAAATTTATCTGCAGCTGGGAACATAACCCACTATGTTACATAACATACAATTTATTCTTGCTCCAAAATAGACTTAATCTAAAATAATCATAGATACTAAATCAGCTAGCGATTGATCCAAGATGTAAAATACAACAGCTGAATCTGGATCTGAATTTCAAAACCCACAGTTTTGGGGGCATTTAGATCCAGAGTTTTGGTTTGCCTAACTGCAAAATTCAAAACAAAATCCATATTCCAATTCCAATCACAATATCAAAGTTTGACAGTGTTTGGATCAAGTGTGTTGGTTTGTGTCCAGAAAAATTAGAATACTTTATAAATGTGGTCTGAGCACTGGAGTGGGACATGGAAGACCTAGGTTCTATTCCTGACTCTTCTACCAGCCTGTTGGGTTACCTTAGACAAGTCACCTTACCTCTCTGTGTGTTAATTTCCACATCTGTAAAATGGGGAAATGATATTTATCTCCTTTGAAAAGTGCTATATAAGAGTTGAATATTATTATTATTAATGCTGTGCTTTACTGATTTTTTAAAAAACTGTTACCCTAAAAGATTTATTTCACCAGAAGTCTGGAAATAGGCAAATGACAGCAAATAGGATCAGGGTCAATTTTTGAAAACCTCCACGTCATCCATTCTATTGACTACTCCAAAATATTATTTATTACTTATTCTTGCAGAAAATTTTAAATAAAAAGCTACACGTTATAATTATATTTATCAAATAGTTGCACTGGTAGCTGAAAATTGGGATATAGCTCTGTACAAGTAATGAAGAAACACTTTGTAAATTACTGTCCTATAGATCAAATGCTTGAATGAAGAACTGATGGTGATGCCATAGCTATTTTCAGAGACAGAGGCTTTTGTATCTTTATATGAAAAGGTGTCAGTGATGCAGCCCGTGGGCCAATGTACTAATCCTCATGTGATCCCTGTGGAGATTTGAGTTTGAGATGCCTGTCTTAAGCCCAGCATCAGGAGCATTTTAGTAGCTGCTCATGGCAGTTCCTGCTTGTTCCTAGCTTTGCTCCTGTTTTCGACTCAGCACTGCTCCTGCTTTGCCCTACTGCTGGTAACCTCGCTTGGACCTGGGGCTCTGATTTGTAACTTTCGTTCTGGCATCTTGCTTCTGATTCTGGATCTAACCCTGGGCTCTTATGTGTGGCTGCCTGACTTCTGCTCTGACCATTGGGCATGACTGCTCACATTCCAGTCCCTAAGTGTGCACACATGAGTTTAATATGGTTTAACTAATCCACGTTAAAAATTAATTTGGGTTAACTTTCCTGGGTGTGGCTATGCAGACCAGCCCTAAAAATAATGAACCAATTCTCCATTGCCTTCCACAGTTGTTTAGTATACAACTGTATATCCCAAGGAGGGTGTGCTACCAGTGCTTTGAGTGAGGAACTGGGATGCACAGAAGTAAATGACTGCATAAGGTGAAAGGCAGTAGAGCATTAGGCCTATTTTAAAAAAAAATTACAATTCTTGTGGTGAACTCAGTTATCCAGCACTTGCATCATGCTGCCTTGCAAATTAACCACACAGTTACTCTGACCTAAATTATTGGTTTGTAATTCAACACAACTCTCAAAAGGTTTCTCATTTAGGACTGAACTTTGTATGACCTGAGTAGAAAGCATCCAGTCTAGAATAAAAGCTATAATTAAAATGTCCCAAACTGATTAGCCTTTTTCATACCAAGGCACAGTTTATGTGACCTGTTGTTCCACATTGACCTTATGGCAGAAGGATGTTTATGTAGGGATAATTGTAGAATGCACCCTATTTAACCACTAAGGGACTGATCCTTGGCTGGTGTAAACTGATGTAACTCAGTTGACTTCATTGTAAAGATGCCAGTTTGTACTAGTTGAAAATCTGGACCAAGAATCTTTTAAAATATTTTCAGAACTTTTCTTTTAGCTCTGCCGCCACTCTCTGGCATGTGAGGAGTGAGAGTATTCCTCTACTTATTGTCCCTGTAGAGATCCCAGGCCACAAATGCAGCTGCTTGGGCTGATCATTAGGAATGGGGTTTGTTCCAATATAAATAACTTTTGAAAAACAGAAAAGATGGAGATCTGCTGTCAACCACTGGACAACATTATGAAATTACTTTTTTTTCCTATATAGGCTTAAATATGGGGCTTAGGTAGTTCAAATTTCATACGCCAGTTGAAGTTGTGGCCTATAACCAGGAGTGGATTTACCATGAAACAAAGAATGTAATGATGGGGGCGGGGACAAAATGCAGGACAAATATCTGACAATCTGCTCCTGAGTCCTGGCCAGCGGCGCTACAGGGCACAGGCATGCAAGCTGCCTGCATGCCATGGCCGGTGGCCCCACGCCGCTCCTGGAAGTGGCTGGCTGCTGGCACATCTCTGCACATCCCTGGCAGGGGAGAGGCAGAGACCCCTAAGGATCTTCCCCTAAGGGGCACACAGAGATGTGGCAGCAGCAACGCAGCAGGGCTAAGGCAGCTGGCTCCCTGCCCACTCTGCCTCCCTCCCTCTGCATTGCTTCGCTCTTGGAAGCAGTCAGCATGTCTCTGCACCCCTAGTGGAGGGGTGTCTCTGTAGGCCGTTCCCACCCTGAGCACCGACTCTGCAGCTCATGGAGGTGGGTTTTTTTTAGAGCGTTGGGAGAGCAACCACACAAGCCATGTTAAAGCACTGCCAAGGCAGCACTTTAGTGTTGCCAGGGTAGACTAGCCCTCAGGTGCAGCGATGGAAATAAAAACGTGGGGACTGATTCTATTCTCTACAAAAGACAGCCACTTTACACTGGACTAAAGTGGTGTAAGTAAGATCAGATTCAAGCGCAAGGATCTTATGCCCAGTTCTTGCTCTAACCATTAGACAACAACTGCCTTCCATTATGTGAATTCTTTAAGGTCACATATCTTTGTACTTTTTCCAATTCTCAAATCACATCAGCTACACCACCAGGGGCTCATTCACCTGCTCATCTACCAATGTGATATATGCCATCATGTGTCAGCAATGCCCCTCTGCCATGTACATTTGCCAAACTGGACAATCTCTACACAAAAGAATAAATGGACACAAATCTGACATCAGGAATCATAACATTCAAAAACCAGTAGGTGAACACTTCAGCCTCTCTGGTCACTCAAAAACAGACTTTAAGGTGACAATTTTACAACAAAAAAACTTCAAAAACAGACTCCAATGGGAAGCTGCTGAACTGGAATTTGCAAATTGGATACCATTAATTTAGGCTTGAATAGAGACTTGGAATGGCTGGGTCATTACACATATTGAATCTATTTTCCCCATGTTAAGTATCCTCACACCTTCTTGTCAACTGTCTGATATGAGCCATCTTGATTATCACTACAAAAGTTTTTTTCTCCTGCTAATAGCAGCTCATCTTAATTAAATAGCCTCTTAGAATTAATATGGCAACTTCAACCTTTTCATGTTCTCTGTGTGTATATATGTATCTTCCTACTGTGTGTTCCATTCTGTGTATCCAGTGAAGTGGGCTGTAGCTTATGAAAGCTTATGCTTAAATAAATTTGTTAGTCTCTAAGGTGCCACAAGTAGTCCTGTTCTTTTTCCAATTCTAGTAATCTTTTGTTATTACTGCAACATATTCTGAATCTATAAAGTCATTAAAATGTTCTTTATGCATCTGTGCTAGTAGCAACAGCTCAGAAATCACTTTTCAGGGTTGAAATAAGTCCATTGTTACAGCTCAGTGCTGAGGGCTTTTTGTTTTCGTATATGTTTGTATGTTTTATGCGTCTGCACTTTTCTTTCTTTAATGTGAAAAGCACTAAGCCGCTATTCTAGGAACTGTGCATCTGATCTCATGGACTCTTTAGCTACCAAGAAACACACAGTCCATGGGCACCAAGTTGTGAAAAATCAGGTTTATAAAAATAGTTGACCTGTTGTGAATTATAGAAATAAAATGCAGACTTGTATATGTTATCATGGTTATAGACTTAGCAAAATTGTACCATGTATGTTCTCTAATTTCTGTTGGAGAAAAGTCCTGCTGAACTGCAGGGTTTCTGTTTAAAATTAACCTTGTTACCAGCTCCAGGCTCTTTAGCATATATTTACTAGACCCTTAAAAATAATGTTCTTAAAATAAGTACCAAGGTATTAGGGGCCAGATGCTTGCCCTTTGGAAAAGAAAATATATTAAGCTGAAAATATTGGCAGATATCAAACAAAGTAAAACTTTTCTGAGTTTATTCCTTTTCACTTAGGGCAGGATTGTCTTTGGAAATGGTTTGTACATCTGCACTTCAGAAACACAGATATCTACGTATTTGTGACTAGATTTAAAATGTGGTGGTTCTGCTTTGAAAATGGACCATAGAAATGGCATTCTATAGAATTGTGGGATTCTATATTTATAGTGTGTCAATGACTCAAAAATTCCCCACTCACAAGTGCAAGGACGTTGTTGTTTTTTCCTAAATGGCAGCACTGCAAACTACCCCAAGGATGTGAAGGTAAAACTGTGTTCTTTCCTTCTCCCACATAATGAGCAGAAATAAAGATTCAGCTCCTCCTTCTCCTCTGACATATCCCTCCCTGAGAACCACTTCTGCTGTGATGCTTTGGTGAGTGGCAATTGAAAATAGCTGTTTTATCTCTTTATATAATTATAAAATGAGGGGAGGGACTATCAGATAATTTGGTACTATCAAGTTGTGTATATAATACATCTTATTATCATTACCCTACTCCTCCCTCCTCACTTACCACTACGTACCCTCACTATTGTATTTTCTTCCTAATAATTGTTTGGGCAGAGACCTTTCTTCCTTTGTGCTTCAACAGTGTCTGGCACAATGGGGCCACCATCCTGACTTGGGTGTTTGGGTATTCTGCTTACACAAACCTCAGCTAATACACCACATCTAGAAATGCAGATCACAAGAATGTGGAAGGGTTCTGTATCCTGGAAAGTAGTGATTATGTAAAGGACTTGAAGGCCGCGATGGATAACCAACTAGACATACCTTCTTAGCTACTGCATTGCACTGGGAGGTCATGAATGTGAGCCTGGGATGTATAAGCAGGAGAATATCGAGTAGGAATAGGGAGGTAGTATTGTCTTTGTAGGCAGCAATGGTGGGCCCATCACTAGAGAACTGTGTCCAGTTCTGCTGTTCACACTTCCAAAAGGATGTTGAAAAATTGGAAAGGATTCAGAAAAGAGCTACAAGAATGGTTTGAGGTCTGGAAAACTTGCCTTACCATGAGATAGTAAAGAAGCTCAATCTATTTAGCTTATCCAAGAGAAGGTTAAGAGGTGATTTGATTGTGGTCTATTAGTATCTACGTGGGGAGAAGATGTGATGGCTCTTTAACAGCTGAATAGTGAAATTCAATGGCTGGAAGCTGAAGCTAGATAAATTCAGACTAGAAAAAAGGCACAAATTTTCTAACAGTGAGGGTAAGTAACCAGTAGTACAACTTACAAAGGGATGTGGTAGATTCTTCAATACTTGAAGTCTTCAACTCAAGGTTGGATGTCTTTCTAAAAGATGTGTTATAGCTCAGGCAAAAGTTATTGAACTTAATGCAGGAATCACTTGGTGAAATTCTGTGATCTGAACTATGCAGAAGGTGAGACTAGATAATCTTATTTGTCCCTTCTGGCGTTAAAAATCTGTGAAACTATGTCCAGGCCATTAGCCAGAAACAAGCATTCACTAACCCATGGTCTTTCTGTCCTGCCCATAGCAACTCTCTGTCCCCTGTCTGTTCCCTCACTGGGAAAACTGCTATTCTCGACTCTCATGGCACAACCTTACAGAGTCCATTTTTTCTCAATACTAGTCATGGACTACTTCAGATAAACCAGGGGCATTAACCTTCCAGGACCACTACTGCACAGAAACTTCTTTGACAGGTCCATCTACAACCAATCTCCACTGGAGGAGTCTTTTTTGGAAGTCCCCATCCAGACTGAAGAGAGTGTTTAACCCACATGATATCCTTAATTGTGGTGATATTGTACAGAGTCCTTGTGGGATCTCTGTATTTAACCCTATGTGTGCAGAGTTTCACATCAAGTACTTACATAATAATAACTCATAAGATTCATTTCATTACCTTCATTGCCATGAAATATATACCCAAATACATTAAGTGGAAGATTGATAAATATGCCGAATGTTCAGATACAGTAGCTGCAAATGAGTGCCTAGCTTTATAGCAACTCCCTACTTCTGAGATACAGCCAGTTTTTGAATGATCTCTGCTAGGAAGCAGAAGTTTCAGGACCCTAACTCAGACACTGGCAGATACCAAACAGGCCTTTTGTTCCTTCAGTAAACATAAGTGGACTCCCCTGCCACATTCTCTTAAGATAAAGCTCCAAGAGCAACAACATAAACTCAAAATCCTAACACCTTAGCAACTCCACTTTTCCTACCTCAGATTACTATATCTAATTGACTTTTGTGTGGCTACAAGTTTTGTGTTTTCTGTGTGCAGGACCCTCAACTGAAATCACAGCTCATCCCCTATGTCAGGAATGGAATATATACAGAATGTAACCAAAGTTACAAATACAGCGTACATGGTTTTGTTCTAGCTGGACCTATGCTCGGGATTGGCTTTTTGACTTAGGAGCTTGTTTGTTTCTAATGCTTATTCTTCATCTGAAGTCCTAAGTTTCCATTTGTGATATCACTGAGGAGATGATGATGTCACAAACAGTGAACTGAGTAACCTTGAGGTGAGAAATAAACAGCTGGAACAGATGCATTCCTTATGTAACAATATTTCCATGGAAATTATTTTAATAATTAAAGGGGGACTCTAAAAGGGAAAAGTCTAAAAGGCTGCTGCGTGGGAGAGGCAGAACACTACTGTGTTGCCAGCTTTGGTTGGATGGATTCCTGGAGGCTTCATCCCATGACATTATCTTTAATTAAAAATTAATCCTTAATTCCTGGAGACTCCAACAATCCTGGAGGGTTGGCAGCCCTATAGGCCATACAGAGGTCCTGGTCCATGATTGGGGTACTCGTCATTACGATAATTCAAATAATAAATAATCATAACAATATGATACAGAAGCCAATTTATCTCTAAACAAAATGCAAAATTCACTGTAAGGTATCAGAGAGTCATTAAGAAATCTTAATATAAAGGTCTCCTCCCACAATGTAAAAATGTGATCCTTTTACAAATCTTTAGTAGTCTATACAATGTTTTGAAAGTCTTGATTTATAGAATAATCCGAGGCTTCCAATTTGTGTAACCGGGAAGTAAACCTTCCAGCCTTGGTATCGTAACATATTCAAATCCTTTAGACAGCAGTATAAATATTGAAGAAATGATCAAGAGTTCTGTTCACTTAAAATGTTCCTAATTTAAACAATTTACTTGTACAGATTCTGGTGACATTTTTTTATATCCAACCAGATCATATTCTACTTACAATGAATTAACACAAAATGACTAATGAACACAAAATGATGACACCTCTAATTTTTATAGTGGAGCCCAACATGCTGGGTAAATTAAGCGTGGGCCTGATTGCCTGCTGCCTAACACCTTGTGTAGTCATTTACACCTGTGCCAAGTGGTGTGAAATGTCAGAATTCAGAGTAGAATGGTAGCATTTTACACCCAGCTGGCACAAAATTTAAGGCAGCAGAGAATCAGACCGTCTCTCCGAACTTCCATTATAAAGCTAGATTTTCAGTGTCTGCACAGATTACAGAATCTCAAAAGCTAGTTGGGGGGCAAAATATAAGATAATTAGGTCCATCTTTCTGCAAATATAGGATTGTTCCTTATAGCAGTGGTGCACAAACTGGAAGAGTCATCTTCCCTCCCCTCCCCCGGGAGGCGGCACAAGAAGTTCTCTCGGGGTGTGTATGAAGAAACTGGACCTGCTGCCATAATGGTGGTAGCAGGGTAAAAATAGAGTGGGTAGTGTGGGTGGGATGTGACCTGGATTAAAAAATAGTCCTCCTGCACTGCAAATAACATGAATGACCTGGCCAGCAGTCGCTGCTCTCCGGCCACTTAGCTCTGAAGGCAGCGGCACTGCCAGCAGCAGCACAGAATAAGGGTTGTAGTGGAGGGGAGGGCACAACACATTCCTTGAATGGGAAGGGGGATGTGATGGGAAACGTTTGTGCACCACTGCCCTATATATACTTTCTAGGTTCAAATACCCAAAATGATGGAACTTAACCCATTTTCCTTGGGAAAATACTCCACAGCCTAATACATCCCTACAATCAAAGAGGTTTTCCTGCCATTCAGTTCAACACAAAGGCTCTTATAATGACCACACAGTTTTATTATAGAATCCCTTTAGTAGTCAAAGGAAGAATGGCATTGTTTAAAGCACTCATCTAGGTGGATGTCTGGCTCATAGCGGCATCATGGGCAATTGTATCTTGTGTCTCTCCTACTTCTCTCAAAAGAATCTGAATTTGAGGAAAAGTCAAGCACCAATTTCAGTCATTCCTTGAATAAGGGGAAGTGTAGTAATGAAATGGTGCTCATTAGGGCATGCCATAGTCACCATCCTTGCAACATCTAGCAGAAATAGGAGAGCACAAACATCTGAAACATCTGGAGAGCACAAAAGTCTGAAAGTCCAGAACATAAGAATGACCATACTGGGTCAGACCAAAGGTCCATCAAGCCCAGTATACTCTCCTCTGACAGTGGTCAATGGCAGATGCCCCAAAGGGAGTGAACAGACAGGTTATCATTAAGTGATCCATGCCCTGTCACCCAATCCCAGCTTCTGGCAAATAAAAATCCCAGCTAGGAACACCATTCCTCCCCATCCAGGCTAATATCCATTGATGAACCTATCTTCCATGAATCTATCTAGTTCCCTTTTGAACCCCTTTATAGTATTGGCCTTCAGAACATCCTCTGGCAAGGAGTTACAGAGGTTGACAGTATGTTGTGTGAAGAAATACTTCTTGTATTTGTTTTAAACCATCTATCTATTAATTTCATTTGGTGGCCTCTTGTTCTTATATTATTATTATTATACTTCCTTATTTACTTTCTCTATACCACTCTTGATTTTATAGAAATCTATCATATCCCCCCTTAGTCGCCTCTTTTTCAAGCCAAAAAGTTCTAGTCTTATTAATCTCTCCTTATACAGAAGCTGTTCTATACCCCTAATCATTTTTCTTGCCCTTTTCTGAACCTTTTCCAATTCCAATCTTTTTTGAGATGGGGCAATCACATCTGCATGCAGTATGCAATGTGTGGATGTACCATGGATTTATATAGAGGCAATATGATATTTTCTTATTGTCCATCCCTTTCTTGATGATTCCCAACATTCTGTTAGCTTTTTTTGAATGCTGCTGCACATTGAGTGGATGATTTCAGAGAACTATCCTCAATGACTCCAAGATCTCTTTCTTGAGTGGCCACAGCTAATTTAGATCCCATCATTGTATATGTATACTTAGGATTATGTTTTCCAATGTGCACTACTCTGCATTTATCAACACTAAATTTCATCTGCCATTTTGTTGCCCAGTCACCCAGTTTTGTAAGATCCTTTTGTAGCTCTTGGCAGTCTGCCTGGGACTTAACTATCTTGAGTAGTTTTGTATCATCTGCAAATATTGCCACCTCACTTGTTCTCACTGTTGACTCACTGTTTACCCCTTTTTCCAGATCATTTATGAATATGTTAAATAGGATTGGGCCCAGTAGAGATCCCTGGGGGCCACCACTATTTACCTCGCTCCATTCTGAGAACTGTCCATTTATTCCTACCCTTTGTTTCCTATCTTTTAACCAGTTACCAATCCATGAGAGAACCTTCCCTCTTATCCCATGACTGCTTATTTTGCTAAAGAGCCTTTGGTGAGGGACCTTGTCAAAGGCCTTCTGAAAATCTAAATACACTATATCCACTGGATCTCCTTTGGCCGCATGCTTGTTGACCCCCGCAAAGAATTCTAGAAAGGACAACACACTTCAAGTTACAGCTTTCTATATTTGATAGACAACAAAGGCATTGTACATCACTAATTAGACCATATGGCCTACATTTTTTTAAAACCAAGCTATGCTTTTCCTTGTGGCATCATATGGTTTCAGCATTTGATCTGTTCTATTCACCCCTCTCATGTCCTTGATATAATTAGTTGCACATGTAGGTTTGTTGTAGACTCAAATGGAATCTACAACTGGGTGCTCATCAAGGAGAAGGAAGAGTGAGGACACATTGTTACTTTTTATCAGTGTGTTTTACTGCTAGCAGTTCCTCACGGATCAGAGCACTGGTATCCCCAGGCATTTTGTTCTCTGCAACTTGGTTTGGCTTTTTTTTTAATATTATATTTTGTATGTGCCTTTTGTATTTTGGCACTTTTCTGTCAAAATAATACTGGGATTGTAAATAAAGGAAATTGGCAAATGTGGGCCCATACTGTTTTCTGACTTGAGTTTATTAGTAATATTTGTTTGTATAACAGTAGCTCTTAGGTGCCCTAGTCATGGACCGGGACCCCATGTGTTAAGCATTGTACAAGCACAGAACTGTGGTTCCTGTCCTAAGGAGCTGATGAAGGGAGCTCAAGCTATAAACCTTTTCCAGTGAGCCATACAGTATATATTGGGTAGAGTTGTTTCATGTCTGAAAAATCTGATGAAGGCTATACTTGGAAAACACAATGGGAATAGTATAAAAACCTAGGTGCTTTGTGGGAATATCCTCTGTGCGACTGTGCAGCATTCAATCACATTGGAGAAGGCTTACTCATGCAAGTAGTCCCACTGAAGTCAGTGGGACAACTGGTATCATACTCTCCTATATGAATAAAGGTTACATATTTGGGTTCTGTGTGAACAACTAATCCCTATTCAAGATCATTAGGGACTCATTTGTTCATATTCAATTCTGTGAGAAAAGCTACTGCAGATGACAAAGGACAGATCTGTCAGAATTGCTGCCATAAAATTACATATGTTTGTGACCAAAATGTTCTCATGGGAGCTGCAGAAATGTTAGTATATGCTACTCTCAAATTACTTACAAGAACTGCTGGAATAGTTACATTGTTATTTTTAAACACTGTTCTGAGGAAGTTCCCTTTCCTTTCTGTGCCATATGGGCATAAATGTTTCAACCCTCCACATCACAAAACTTGTGCTCTTTGAATGCTACCTTCCACTGGATCAGGAATCTCCACTCCACAATTCTGGGTAAATCATGCAGTGGTTCCTGTCACCATCCTCGTGACTGAAGTGGTGCTGACATCTCAGTTCTTTTTTTGATAATCATCAGCCGGAAGGAACATTATTTGGTATCAAGCTGAAAGCCTGTGAGTCAATATCAGTCAGTTAGCTGAGGGAAAAACACCCTATGCTTCACCCAGCATAGGGTGAAGCACCAGCATAGGGTGCTTCACCCTATGCTTCCTTCCCCACATGCAGATGGAAAACCTTGTGTGGGAGATTTGAAAGTGAGGTGATGGGGACTACACTGTGGCAGGTGAACCACAGGAGATCTATGCCCAGAGGGTTAAGAATGATGGGGCTAGAGAGCTTAGTATGTGTTCACTCAATATCTATTATCACCAGACATCAACTGACATTTATTTAAGCAATAAGTGTGGTCATGAGTAAAATATGAGGCAGTAAGTGGCTGCCAGGTTGGGATATTACCAAAGCAAATCCCAGGTGCTCACCAACCCTGAAATATGTTGATTGTGAATATATTACTAATGGCAAAACACTATTGCTAGTATAGGGGGAGTGGAAAAACAGGCTTGAAAATAAAGATGAAGATTAAAAGACAGATCCTGTCATCTATCCAAGCAGAACTCAGCACAACTCTGGCTGGAGACAGGTAAAGGTAGCTGTACGCTAACTTTACAATCCCCCAATCCTGGACCAGATTCCCTAGTGTGAATCAGAACAGATTCCAGGCTACTCAAACTTATATCTAGCTGTCTCTGGGTCCAATGAGGGTGTTTCAGCAGCTGGAGAAGGTATGGCTACATAGAAGCCCCAGTCTTTCCCCCCCTGGAAATGCCCTTTGCACTGCTAGGATGAGGGAATGTTGTGAAGACCATTTGCTTTAATCTACAGGAAGATGCTTTCTTTACGTCTGATATAAATTCAGGCCTGGTGAATCCATGAAGTTGTTTCCACTTAAACCAGGTGTAAATCTGGCCAAAAAATCCTTTATAGGTCGTATAAAAACAGAATATACTCTCTAAATATGAAACCTAAAAAGCACAGCAACAATATGCATAGTTGGTAGTGATATGAGCGGCATTTGTTAACTAAGTACTAAAGTGGAGGATAGGATATTGGAGAATATGACATAGCGCTTGAAAACACATAAAGGAATCATATGTGTCTACGACATGCACAGTCACTGACTGTAACTCTGTTAGTTGACGCTGTCAATGTAGATCACATAAACCACAGACTTACTGAAAAACTGCAAGAGTATATCATTAGACACTGTGTCTGAGTCCCACACAGCAAAACATGAGATGCAAAATCCAAGCTTTGGAAGCACGCAAGTATTAAATAAAAGCTTTATCCCCCAAATCAAGATAACTTTTCGTACCTTGCCCACCTTATTTTTGTCCCACTTTTATTTCATTACTGAATGTTCTCAGACCTTTTTGAAGAGCGTCCTTGATTCCTGAGCACCACCTCATAGTAAAACACCCCACAGCCTGATTCTTCTTTGCGAGCTTCAGTACAACAAGTGACGTAAAACAGAAGAATAAGTGAAATGAATATGTTTTGCTTGATTCCTCTCCACTCCTGGAGACAAATTCCCCCTTTCCCTGTTTTGAAGCCTGAAATCTTTGAAAATGACTGTACTTGTAAGTACATGGCTCAGATGGCTTTTGAAGATGGTGTTTGAATAAAGGTAATTACAGGGTTCATGTAAGGTGGCAAGGTTGGCACACACTAAACACTTAGTATTATGCAGTCACCCCTTAAGAGTGCTCCAAATCCATCAGTCATCATGGAAAAATTGGAAGCTTTACTGGATTTCTGCCTTTCCAAACAGGGCATTTAAACTTTTTAATGGACTCCATAATTTTGCATTTAGGCATGAAGGATTTAGGTGAGCCTATTTCTACAGCATGCTGTTGGGTAACTTGGAGCAAATCAAGTGAAGCAAGTCAAAACAAAGCTATTTCATTAAAGTGGCAACATTAATCTTGATGCCCAAATCTGACTCATATTGTCAAAAAAAAATTGAATACAAATAGGTCAACCCTCCAATTCACTGCAAATGGTGATCTTCTAGAGGAGGACATCCATGTTACTCTCTGATTACTGATGCTACTACTATTATTACTACATTTAAACAGCAGCTTTCATTTCAAAGCTTCCCAAAGAATGAGACTTTAGTTCAGTATTATGTCATACAGTGCCATCCATTAAAAAACAGTAGAAGTTTATGGAAAAATGTAGGCGAGTGGAAGAAATCTTGAGCCTCCCATTGAAAAAGAAAGTAGAGATATAGGAGTCCACACAACACCCTATAAATATACTTTGTAGTGGGTGGCCCTGTTAGGATGACCAGACAGCAAGTGTGAAAAATCGGGACAGGAGATTGGGGCAAGGGTGGGAGAGTAATAGGAGTCTATATAAGAAAAAGCTCCAAATATTGGGACTGACTCTATAAAATTGGGACATCTGGTCACCCTAGGTCCTGTGTACCTTTGCATAGAGACAGGGTCTCATATAAGGGCAAGTTTCTTTTGTCTTTTGTCGAATGGATAAAGAAACAAGACTATCAACCCTTTGGATACTTAGGAGGTACGTAAAATTAAATGCTGAACTGACTTAAGATTCCTATGGAAGTCACTAATTGGCTACTGGGACTGACCCTTGGTGTATGTTGTGTATTTTTTATTGAATGCCTTTTAGTTCCCACTTAAAAAATGGTTTTAAAGCTTGGCGTTCAAAGATTAGGTTCGCGGTTCTCCCCATTTATTTCATTTTTGTGCTTCCCCTGCACTATTTCGATCAAATTGTGATACTCAGTATGGAAACAGATTGGTAAACAATGTACTTGACTGTTTCAGAGACTTCCCAGTGACCCAAGGAATGAATTAACCCATTTAGAGTTGAACCTTTTTAGTCTAAGTCTGTATGCAGGTCCTCTCAGAACAGAGTCTTTAATAGTTCATTGCTTGACATGTCCCCCTCCATGTAGTAAATATGTCAACAAAATGATCTTGAAGAAGAGTGATGCAATTGCTATGGTTAAGTATTTCAAAGCTTTTCTCTTTCTCTTCCTTTCCTTTATCTCTGGGGTAGATTGTGGAGGTCTGTTTAAAAAGAATCCTTTTACAGCTTGTTTCTTTACCTTTACTGTCGACAGAGATTGGCACTTTTTCACTAATAAACACCTCTGTTTTTCAGATGATAATCTATATAACCTACATGCAAAAAAAAAGACGGAGCTGTCCTAATTCCATGAGACCTTTGCTGTTTGCTTCAACTAATTTTTTGTTAAACCACTTTAATTTTCCAAAACACTTGGCCAATACTTATGCAGTACTATTTCCTGCTGCTTTAGGTGGTCCTTGTGTTGTAGTTAGTCAAGGCAAACACAAGTTACAGGATGTGGGTTCAATTCCTGTCTCTTCCGAAGACTCTCTCAATGACTTTGGGCAAGTCACTTAATTTTTCTGTGACTCATTTCCCCATCAGTAACCATTTACTTTCTCCCACCCTTTGTCTGTCTTGTCTATTTTGAGCTTACTTTCTTCAGGTTAGGGACTATTACTTCGCAAGTGTATGTACAGTGGTGGGTCCAGAGCTAACTGAAGCCTCAGGTTTGACTATAATATAATTATAATTAATAAAAGCATATGTATACTAATTTTGGAAATGTATAATATTTTCACATTAACTATAACTGTCAAGGCCTGTTAGTATAAATGCTTCAGGTTTCAGAAATAACGGGTGGGAGGTGGGTGAGAGAGACGCACAGTATAAAAAACAATGGCACTTTGCAGACATTTAAGAGAGGAGTGACTTAGTAATGGAAGAATTCCGCCAAAAACATAGAGCACATTTCCAGCCATGTATTCTATGTTGTACTTGTATAAATTTCCTATTTAGAATGAATAACTGGAAATACTCTGTCAGTATCCCAGATCACAAGAGGAGCAGTATGCTTCTTGACTGCCACACATTTCCTAAGTGAAAATAGGCTGTTTGGGTGAATTGCCATAGTATAAGTTAGATTTGGCCAAAAAGAAGAAATTCTCTCTCTCGCTCCCCCACAAAGACAACTTACACCTCAACAGTTCAGCTGTGTTAAAGCATTTTTGTTAAACTCACAAACTCAAGATAATAAGTTACATTTTCTTGCTTTCCTTGGATAATGCAGAGATATAAAGCTAAGTCTACACACTGTGAGCTAGGAGTGTGATTCTCAGATCGTGTAAACGTACTTATGCTAGCTCTCATCTGAGCTCACATGCTAAAAACAGTAGCAACATCCCAGCAGCACAGGCAGCCTATGGCACCATGCTAACTGCCCTGAGTACAAACCTGCATGAACCCCGTGGATACAAATTCAGGGCTGCTAGCCCATGGCACTGCTGCTATTATCCATGTTGCCCTGGCTACACTACTATTTTTCGTGTGTTACCTCAGATGAGAGCTAGCATGAGTAAGTCTATGCGAGCTGGGAATCACCGTCCGAGCTCATAGTATAGATGTAGCCAAAGACATGTACATCATATGATGATGTGATTTAAGAATAGTGTGAAAGACCTGAATCTGAATTTTTCACTTTTGTGATTTCAATCTGACACTTATGTTACCTTACCATAGTTCTTAGTGCAATTAAATTCACTTTATGTGTTGTCTCCAATGAACGTTTTTGTTGCTTTTTAAAGGGCAAGGAGGATAAGAAATATGTAATTTATTACTACTGATTCATTGACGGCAAAGCAGTTTTTCCACACCTCCCCACAAATGTATGTCAACTTTAACTTATTATGGTTAATCATGTTTATTATGACAACCAAGAATGGGGCCCACTGTGCTAGGCACTGTACAACCACAAAGTAGTAGATGATCCCTGCCCTGAAGAGTGTACTATATAAACAATGGGAGGACACAGCTAGTAGGGGTAGTTTAGCATTCACAATCTAGCTTGTCTGCTGAGACTGCCAAGAAATGTGCCAATTAGTGATAGTTGCAATGGTGGCTTTGTGATGTGGAGATTAGATATGACCCAAAGCCAGCGCCTTGAAAACTACTATCTTCATATTTAAAGGGATATGGATTTGAATCCCTGGATCTGAATCCCTAACCTCTCTACAGCTTTGATTCAGGAGTTGTATACATAATGGGAAGGGTTTATTGTCTACTTTGAGTTATAGATTATTTTAGTTCCACCTAATCTGACCTCAAAACCTAATATGGTCTCAACTCTGAATCCTAAACACTAGTTTATACCTAAAGCTAAACCTCACTTCCTTGGCCTTAATCTACAGGGCTGATGTCCACCAAGAATTAGACAGAGACCATCAAACTCATTTCACGTTGGCCAGTAAATTGCCTGCAAATGTTAGCAATCTGGATTCAAATCTTAGAAATGAAAGGTTCTGATTTCTGATTGCCAGATATGAGCCACCCATGAGCCTCTTCTTCTCACCTATACAAAAAATCATTTTAAACCTATCTTGAGATGGTTACATTTTAAATATTACACACAAAGATTCTGGGCCACATACCAACTTTCAACACTTATTTGCTTGTTATGTAATTTTATTGAGAAGTTTATGGACAAGATACAATAAATTTATCTAGAGAGCAAAGAGATGTGAAAGAACCAAATATGGGCAAGACTAAGGGCTTGTCTTCACTACCAGAGTAAGTCGACTTAAGTTGCGCTATTCCAGCTACATAAATAATGTAGCTGGAGTCAACATCACTTAGATTGACTTACCACGGTGTCTTCACTACGCTGCACCAACGAGAGATGCTCTCCCATCAACTTACTCTTCTTGGAGAGGTGGAGTACCAGAGTCGACTGGAGAGTGCTCTGCCATCGACTTAGCGAGTCTTTACTAGACCTGCTAAATTGACACCTGCTGTATCAATTGCAGCAGCGTCAATGTCCCTGGTAGTGAAGACAAGCCGAGCCTTTATGTCTATCCCTGTGTAAGTGGCATTGTATAGCTACACTGCCTTAGGGAAGGAACTCAAGAGAATCACAATTCCTTTTCCGATTTTCGCCATCTCTTTAATAGAAGCACAATACTTCTCCCCCATGCTGGTTTAGTAGTATTGGCCAGCAATGGCCAGGAAGATGATAGGAGGTAGAGCCAAAGTTCTGCCCACTCTTCACCCATTTTCCCACCTGCATAGGTTTAAGAGTAATGGTCCCAGGGCATCTGCTTTTCACCTCCTGTGTTCAGAGGGGCAATCTGGGTAAGCTATTCATGAGAGTTGGAGGAGCCCTTATACTCCTTTATTTCCCTGTGCAGCTATGGGCCAAATTACAGTCATGTGCTATCTTACTTTGTAAGAGACTTGCAACGTAACTGACAAAATTTAGGTGTCTGCTACTGGGGTGCAAAAAGTTTTTAAAACTACAACCCTCAATGCCCCCCTTTGGAATTCATGTAACTAAAGCAAACAGATTGGAGCAATATGAACTGAACTTTTTGTAAAAAAGATTGTTGTTCTTGTCTTGTGTGAGCCTTGGTATGTTTTGGGAAGCATGGAGCAAGCTTTTACAATCAAGCTGAAAAATGCTGACAGAAAGGTTTACCACATAAACACTGATAATAGCTCCTACTGTAGTCCAGGAAACAGATCACACAGTTATTCTTTTCCCAACTGATACTTTTACTATCCCTTGGATAAAAGAGATCTCTTGAGGTGTCATTGTATAAAGAAATGATCAAATTTGATTGTGTAAGCCCTGAAGAAGGCAGACATTACTGAAAAGCTGGTAAATAGTAATTTCATTCACAAAGGTTACTTGAAAATACATCAAAAAGACCTGATGCATTTGTTGTGATGTTTATACCATTTAGGACTTCTGTCATAAGAGCACTAACATATATTGCTATAACAGTTGAAGCACTGCAGACTACTACAAGATTCCATTAGTTTGTGACAGTTCTTAATGGACTGGGGAAGGTGATTTCACAATGAGTTCTCAGTTTTCTTTTGTGTTAAATCTCTGAGCCTGGTGTAAGACTACCGGATGAGTCCAGATTTATTAGGTGGCCATGCTGGGGCTTGTTCAGCAAAGTTCAATTCCCTAGCAAAATGCTCAATGTGGATCTAAAGACTACCTTTTTATGTTTCACAAGTTGTTGTTGTAATCAAATTGGCTGTGGGCCTAAAGCAAGCTGTGTGACTCAGTGACAGATGCAATCTGAGCACCAGAGAAAGACAAAGAACTGATACATTTGGAAATCCTAGCTAGGGTTGGAACTGCTTGGAGAGCTTTTTACAAAGTCAATTTTTTGGAGAGCTTCAGATTAATCAGAGATTTAAAAATGTAGTTGTTCCATTAAATACTGTCTCTCAGTAACACGCATGTAACACCTAACTGTGGTGAGTTTAATTTTTATTTAAAGTCATTTAAGTTTCAATAGGATATGATATTTCTAGCATCCTGTATTAAAAATCTGGTAAAGTTGCTGTACCCTATAAGGCCATTTCAGTAAAACACTGAAATGTGCTTAACTTTAAGCAAGTGCGTAATCCCTTTTTATGCAATAAAACACTTAAGCACATACTTAATTAGATTTTAAGCATGTGCTTAATTCCCAATGACTTTAATGGGATTTAAGCAGACGCTTATATAAAAGTATGTGCTCCAGTGCCTTGCCTTGAACAATAGCTATCTCCATTCAGAAGTTGCTACTTGGAGAGGCAGGTACAGAGGTTCCCATGTATAGTATGAAAACGGCTTTGAGATTAAAGAATTATGTAAACATGAAATGACTATAATTTCCCTTCAGATAAGTGACAGAGTCCTGTAATGTAGGTCTCTTGCTTAAATTCTCTCCAGTTATTAACAAGCATTTTGGGAGCATTTTTTTTTTTTTGCTATATCTCTGGGAACAATCAGGGACGAGAACACTGACTAAATGCTGTAGGCAGGATATATAATTTGGCCCCAAAGAACTAGTCACACTTGTTCTCCCTTTTCTTCAAAGGGAGAAATGCACAAATCACTTGAGAGTGAGTTAAAGATATCCCTGGATAGCTCTAACTTATGTAATAGCCCTCCCACTTTCTCTGCTAGTGATGCATTGCTATTTCATGAACAGCTATCTCTATGAACTTAAAGCAGTCACCCACAATCACACATATGCCTGCAACCCCACTCATTTGCATACATCTATAAAAATTTCCTTCACGACATCATCATACATCAAACAGCTGAAAAATGGACTTTTATGGAAAAATATGGCATACATTTTTAAATAACCTCAGAAACTCAACAGTTACATCAGTGGAAATTGTGACATGATTATCAAAAAGGATTAGATTACATAGGAAGTGCTATACTGGTTCGGATTAGCTGTCCATCTAGTCTATAGGATCTATTTCTAAGGGCGACAAGAACCAGATGCTTCAGAGGAAGGTGAAAGAAACCTCCATACTGAACAATTATGTAATGGAGAGGGTTCTTCCTAAACTCAGGCAGAGTGTGGGTGGCTTATGCCTTGAAGCATGAGGATTCATATCTCCTAGCAATGTTTATCCTAATTTATGTAACTGTTGATGTGATTATCCGTACCCTGCCTGTGTGAAAATTGCCATAAGATTTTTAATGAATATTAAAGGACCTTGGTTTTACATCCTAGTTGAAAGCTATCACAGCAATCTAGCATCACAGAGTCCCTCTGTGATTCTGCTAATGTACTGGCCAAATCTTTGTTAATCCAACCAAAGCTGTTGGTCCCTTTGATATCCTGAGGAATCTAATTCCTTGGGTTATACATTACATAAAACAATAACTGTATCGCTGCCTTTGTGCCTCTCAGGCACTGCAAAGAGATCGAGAATTGCTGTAACCCCCTAGGTAGGCATCCTCAGTGGATGTAGAGCTGGCATAGCTGGGTCCTATACACCTTCCCACCAGCTCCAAACACAGAGGGCATGTCAGGAGCAGAGATGGATATGCTCTGAGTGGAGAAGAGGAGCAGTGGAGGACACTCAGCTCTGGTTAGCCTTAGCTGGCAGATGGTCCCCTGAGAAAAATGCCAGCTGGCATATGTCAGAACAGCCAGTGGGTTGCTCTAAAATGCATAGGAGATGGAGGCGGGGCACAGAATCAGTGTGTCATAACATGTTCCCTAATAGCTCCCAAAAGAATCTGGCCCATTCTTTCCTTTTATTAATTGTATACTGTTGACTTTTAATTGCAATGGATGGCTCTTTGTATTTGTACTATAAGAACGGGTAAACAGGAGGGCAAGACTGACCTTCATTATTTTATACCTCTATTGTGCTCCCTTTTATTTATCTCCTCTCTAACAGTAGTTCTCCTCAAAGAGGAATCTGTTCATGCTTCTAATCAAGGGGACTATTGTTGGATCCCTTCTACTCCTGCTATAGATTTTTTGTAATGGGGTGCCTAGAGCTGAAGATAGTATCCAAGATAAAGGCAATATGTTGATTTATATAATGGCATTATAATATTTTCAATATTGTATTTTCTCACTTTCCTTATACATCCCAACATTTTCTTTGCTTTTTATTATTCCTGAGTGGTAACGCTTAATTTAGAACTTAGCAATGTGAAGAAGTAGTTCAAATTACTCCTTCCAATGTGCATTACCTCTCATTTGTCAACACTCAATTTAATTTGCCATCATGATGTCCATTCACCTCCCTTTGTTTACTTCCCTGTGGAGATCCTCACAGTCCTTTCTGGTCTTGACTAACCTAAATAATTTTGTTTCATCTGCAAATGTTGACACCTCACTGTTAACCCCCTACTCCAGATAAATAATAAATATATTAAACTAAACTGAAATACATTCAAAGGCAAAGTAAAGACAGATCCACAGAACTGGACCCAATATTCAAAAGTAGTCTCCATTGCACAGCATTTTGTGCGTGTGTCATGATTTTGTAATGTCAGATGTAAATGACATATTGTGACAGATCACAGAAAAGTTAATTCACCCCTGTGCAGTCTAGCAGAGTAAAAAAAGACTGGATGTTAGCAGTTCTGCTTCTGACTCACTAAGGCCATGATTACACTTACAGCTTTATAGTGCTTTTGGTTACACCCGTTTTCGGATACAGCTCAAGGGAAAGTGCTCCAGTGTGTCCACACTCACAGCCACAAACGCACTGGCATGGCCACATTTGCGGCACTTGCAGCGGCACAGAGAGTGATGCATTATGGGCAGCTATCCCAGCATTCAGCTGGCTGCAACGTGCTTTTTAAACGAGGGGAGAGTGTGTTGTGTGTATGCAGAGGGAGAAAGTGAGTAGATTTTTAGAGTGCTGAGAGTGTGTCAGCAAACTGTCTTTAACATGCAGAGCCTACTAATCTTCTGCTTCTCACTCACTCACTCGGTAAACATTTGCATTGTTGATTTGCCGAGTTACAGATAAGCTCTGAAAACCTACATCTGCTTTCCTCCAGCTGAGTTCAAAACAAAGGGAAGAGAAGTTAATTGGCTTAAATTGCTTATGGGCGTTTCTAGAGATCACTCAAAGCGCAGTATTGTTACTACCTGTTTACACTGGAGCTATAGCATATCACCCACTACGCAACAGCTATTAATCCTCTGGGAAGGGAGGATTACCAGGACCGCTATAACCACGGACTTATAGTCCTCTACATGCCTCGCCAGTCTGGACAGGTAGTAGGTTATAGCACTCCTGATGGCTTTATAGCGCTATAAAGTGCCAGTGTAACCAAGCCCTAAGTGACCTAAGATAAGCTACTTAAGGCCACATTGCCCTTGGTTCTTTCACAGTGTGGAAAGGTACAAAGGGCCTTTCCTCAGCACTTTGAGCAGCCCATTTAAAGTATAATATGTTCAGCTGAAATCCCCCTGTTAGCTAAATGCAGGGATTTCTCTCTGTGTACTCCCCTGTGGATACATAGTTACCCAGAGGAGTTGGGGACACGGCTCTAGTCTCCTCTGGCCTGACCAACAAAGAAGACTGCACAGGGCCACCACTGTAATGCATGTGCTGGCTCCTTACTGGGCGTTGTCACCCTCTCGATCAGCACCCAGCCTGGAGAGGCCTCCACAATCCCTTCAGCACAGGAAAGAGAAGTAATATCTAGAGATCAGAAGGGACATGACTCAGAGCTGGTGACTGAGCTGGAGGCAGCTGCCTGGGAGGTGGCTGCTAAGGGAAGGCCGGAGATCAGGCAGTCTGGAAGCTGGGGCTGGAGGGTGTCAGGGCTTGTTTTTGGAAGGAATCTAGCAGTATCTGCAACAGAGGATACACAGCTGTGGCCTGCAGGCAGGCTGACAGTGTGGAGGAGTTACAGTGACACTGTTATCTTATTAGCTCTCTGTTGGATTACCCTTGGGGGCTGCATAGGATTGCCACTTCCAAGGCACAGAAAAATCAGCCACTGCCCCTCGCTTCCCCCGCACACACACACACCCGCCTGACCTTTGTTTTCCTCTCTTTGGCATACAGTTGCCAACCATCCAGGATTGTCCTGGAGTCTCCATGAATTGAAGATTAACCTTTAATTAAAGATTATGTCGTGTGATAAAACCTCCAGGAATCCATCAACCAAAATTAGCAACCCTAAGCACCGAACCACCACCCGCAGTCTGATTCTTCACCCACATCCCTCCTCATACAAGTAGTGCTGCAGCTTGCAAGTGCAGGACTAGGGGCAGTTCAAGGTCTCTTTGTGTCTTACCTTCCCTGCCACCCGCTGCACTCCAGGCCCTATCTGGCCAGAGAGGAAGAAGCCACCAGACCACTGTCAAATCCACAAGCAGCCAGTGGGGAAGGTAGACCCACAAAAACAAACCCACCTGCCCCCTTCTTCTTAGCAAGACAGCAGCTAGAGGATCCAGATGACCTTGGAGCATGCTGTGAAGGAGGGGAAAGCAGCTGAACCCTCAAAGGGAAACCTGATTCTTAAATGGATAGGCCCATGGGAAGTCTTTGCTGAGTATTTCCTTCCCCTTCACTTCAGAATGGAGGAGCAGGGAGATGCCAAACCGCCCCTGTCCCGCTGAACATTACATTTTTGGCCATCAAGGCAGTAAAAAAACCCAGCCCGGCCAGTTAAAAACCAGCCGGGTGGCAACCCTAGACTGGGAACTGCTATGTGCTGTGTTTCTCTCTCTTAGTTTATCAGTGTTCAAGAAGTTGTCCATTGGGTGTTTGTGCCACTTCAGGCAATTGTGATAATGAAGTCCTCTTTCTTCTTAAGTGGGTGAGCCCTGGGAACCAACTGAGGGCTAGACCCTGAAGAGCCTACAGCACTTACCTCTGAATGTATGGTACACCAGAACACTATAGGAGCTGGCATACAACAACACTTGCAATGGCAGATTGTCAGGGGGTTGGTTACAATGTGCTTCATCCTGAACAATATACCAGTGGATATGCTTCCGCTGCATCACCAATACTATGTTGCGGTTCTGATCCAACCCCAACATAGTAGTGGGCTCTAGAAGCACAATTGAGCCCTCCACCACTATGGGCCTCGGTTACCCGTTGTAAAATGGCAACATTAATGCTCATCCACTTTTGTAGAGTACTTTGCAATCTATGGATAAAACAAGGCTCTTTAGACCAAAATGTTATTACTGCTCTCATCATTATGTCATCCTATAACTGGAGGCAAGAACAATCACTGCTATGGATCCAGAAGAGGAAAAATTATGCAAGAATCTCCATTGCTGATTACTGTCACCTAACTGCATGATCCCTGTGTACTGTTGTACATGTTTGCTTTGGCAATTTCTCTCAACAGTTTTTCTGTGATATGCATATGGTCTTTTCTAAGGCTATGTCTACAGCTGTACTGATGTAGCTGCAGATCTCTCGTTTAGAGAGCTCTCCCATTGACATAATTAAGCTACCTCCAACAAGCAGTGGTAGCCATGTTGGAGAGAGAAACACTCCAGCTGACGTAGTGCTGTGCACACTGCCATTTATGTCAGTGAAACGTATGTCTCTCAGGGATGTGCTTTTTTACAACCTTGAGTGACATAAATTTTGCTAACAAGTGGTAATGTAGACATGGCCTCAGTCGTCAATACTTGCAATTGTCACTCAAGCTAAGTGCACAAAATTACATCTAGACTTTGCTTGTTCATTTTTCTTTGCATCTTCCCAGCATTAGAACTACAGAGGTTGAGAAAAATAACAATACTTTGCAATTATGTACCACTTTCTATCCTTCAACCTCTCAAGCACCTTATAAAGGATGGTAAGCATTATCATCCCCATTTTACAGATGAGAGAACTGAGGCACAGATTTTAAATAACTGGTCAAAGATCAAACAACACTAGAGTAGCAAAGTTGGGAACAGAAGTCAGAACTGCTGACTTTTAGTCTTGTGTTCATGCACTAGACCACAACTTCCCCTAAACAACACAGGCTTTTGCAGATGAAACAAAAATATGTCTGTAGTTCCTTTTTTATGTATATTGGAGCAGACTGTGGTGAATTGTTTTATCTGTTCCATGTTGCTGGCCTTCAGGCATCGCTGTAATTTTTGAATATATTTAGGACATTATTGCTTTTCCTTTTGAAGCTTTAGAGGCCTGCTTCTCCAGGACTGATAAAGGATAAGAATAAATAAAACCAAGAAGAGACACAGGATAGATTATATTCAACCTAGAATAAAGGAAACAGAGACAGATCCCTGTGTAGTCTACATTGAGGATAGGCCTCTTAATGAAACACTTTTAAAAATTATCAGATTTCAGTGGCTTTTACTGTGTTTGGATTATTTGTGTTTTCCTCCTACTACCCACCTGCTTTTGCATTATACTTCAAAGGAGAGAGTTGACGTTTTGACTGTAGATCATTGGAAGCTTTTCCTCTGTTTGCCATTTGAGAGAGAGAGAGAGAGAGAAAAAGAGAGAGAGACTAATTTGTTCTGATTGAAACAAAATAATAAAGAGCACCTATTCTAGGCTTTAGGAGAGAATGCCTGAGAAATATTGAAGTAACATCCTTAATAATAAATTCACCTGTATAGCTTGATCCCCCCATGGTGGGAGGTGAGGGGAGGAACTAGAAGAAGCACTCCTATTTCCCAATAAATTCTATCCTTCATTATATTCCCCCTTCCACGAAGCCTGGGAGAAAAAATGGGCTAATCTGAAAGATCAAAGACAATTTCCAATTGGAAGTAAGATATACATTTTTTACAGTGAGGGAAATTAATCACTGGAACAATTTACTAAGGGTTGTGGGGATTCATGGTAATTTTAAAATCTGATTTTTCTAAATGATATGCACGAGGAATATTTTTGGGGAAGTTCTATGGCCTATGTTGAAAAGGAGGTCAGACTAGATTTTCTCAATGGTTCTTTCTGACTTTGGAATCTATGAATCAAAAGATTTGGCCTATTTTGAAACAATGGGGAAATAAATTTAAAGTCAAGAGTTCATCATGGAAAATATCCTATTAGCAGACCCTCTTTCAGTTTTTAAATTGAGGGGCTCCAGCTTGAGCACTGTGCTGATTTTAGTTGCAGCAGTATCATCCAGGCAGAGAGGCAGAATCTCATATAGGTGGATCCCGAGACTTTTGGAAATAGTAAAATTGTCAATAATAATGCAGAAAAAGCAGAAGTGATCAATAATATTTATGTTTTGTATTTCAGATGACATAGTCCTATCATATGATGATGATGAAACACTTTCCATTCCAACAGTAACTCAGGAGATGTTAAATAGCACCTAATAAATCAGACATTTTTTAAACCAGCAAGTCTGAATAACTTGTATCCAGGAGTTTTTAAAGAGCTGTCTGAGGAACTTGCTGAACTATTAATGCTGATTTTCAATAACTATTGGTACTCTTGGGAAATTCTAGAAGACTGGAAGGAAGCTAATGATGTGCCAATGTTTAAAAAGGGTTGAACATGAGCTCCCAGTGTGATGCTCTGATCAAAACGGGTAATGTGATTATTGGATATATAAACAGAGGTAGGAGTAGCAAGGTATACCTTGTGTTTGGCACTGGTGACACTGTTACTGGAATATTCTGTCCATTTCTGGTGTCTGCAATTCAGGAAGGATTGTGATAAATTGGAGAGGGTTCAGGGAAGTGTCATATAAATAATTAAAGGATTAGGAAACGTACCTTATAGTGATAAACTCATGGAACTCAATATGTTCAGTTTATCAAAGAGAAGTGTGATGGGTATGGCAACTCTCCACTGGGCCTGAAGAGGTTAAGAAGAATCTGTGGCACAATCAGCCTCACCCTGCTTCACTTGCAGTAGGTGTCAAGCCTGGAGAGAGGAGATAAAAGAGTAAAAATCCAGATCAGTGATGGTTGACTGAGAGAGTAGACCTTTTGAGCTAGCCCTGTGAAGGAAGGTCTGTCTGGGGCCAAATCCTAATTAGAGACTGCCTTGAAGCTGCCTGGAAGGATCAACTGGGGCTGGAGCCTAACTAGATATTCCCAAGTTTCAGATCCCCTTTGGGGCAAGTAGGTCGGATGCCAGAACTTTTTGGGGTTTTTTTTGGTTCCTCAGCTAAGTTAGATCCCCTTGGTTTTGGTTGCTGCAGAAGCATCAGTCAGACAAGTGATTGAAAGAAAAGCCTAGCTGCAGGCCATGGAAGGAAGCCGACCAAAGATACAGCAGAGGATCTGAATGAACAGACTTATCTGCTTCATACAGTATCCCCAGGCTGGATCCCAGGTTGGAGGGCAAGCCTGGGTTCCTGTATGGGCCCACAGATGGTGGAGTATGAAGTCCCTGGAACCATGAACTGGTGTACCCAAAAGCCTGAAATTAAGCTGAATCTGTGGTATGAAACTACCAGACCAGTGGCATTGTTAGATTTAAGTTTATCGGGAAGGGGCAAGACTAAATATGACCTGGCCCACCAAAGGATCAAGTCACAGGAAGAGATAGACTACCACAAGAACAAAGCGGCTGGTTGGTAGGGGAACCAAAGCAGGAAGAGAGTCACTATGCCACTCCCACCCAGCAAGAGGAGAGTTGGAGAGTGTCCAATGCTTACAGAAAGATTAAGGGTGACTTGATCACAGTCTATGAATATCTAGATACGGAATGAAAAAATTTGATAATAGGCTCTTGAATCAATCAGACAAAGGTAAAACGAGATCCAATGGCTCAAAATTGAAGCTAGACAAATTCAGACTGGAAATAAGGCACAATGTTAAGACATTGGAACAATTTATGAAGCGATTCTTCATGACTGGCAATTTTAAAATCAAGACTGAATGCTTTTCTAAAAGATATGGTCTAGTTCAAACAGGAATCAATTCAGGGAAGTCCTGTGTTAGGCACGATGTCAGATGGAATGATCACAGTAGCGTCTTATGACTTTATAATCTATGAATCTTATCTCAAAATGACAAAGGCCTGGACTGAGGTGGTGGTGTCTGCATCTGAACAAAATGGTCACAGCATAGATGAACAAAAGCCATCTTGGTCACTGCTGCTACCTTATCATCTAAAAGTAGCCAGGGAACTACTAGACTACTACTTGACTGCAAATGGCAGATACACATCCTCAATCAAAGGGACAAATATACTCTTCACCATATCTGCTGATTACTTCTTCCAGACAAATAGCATCACTTCTGGCTAATCCCAACTGAACCTTTCAGCTAACTCTCATCCCTGACCCAGACTCTGACTAAGATGCTCAGCTGCAGTGGTTTAGCTGGAGGAAATAGCAGGATAGTATTGAGTTTCGGCAGCATACTCATTATCTCCCCCATCAGCCTCATCTGAAAAAAAGAGAGAAAAGATTCAATAGTGTGAAACCCCACACAAGAGCACCTCAAAGAGGAAGAACAGTAGCTCAAAAGCTTTTTCTGAATATTCTCAGCAAGAAAGGAATGGAGCTATGTCAGGGCAAACCTCCAGATTGTCCCACTGTGGTTCATAGACAAGTCAATGACCAACAGTAGAGGCAGTTGATTGATCTATGAATACCAACATGTACATGTGCTCAAGGCCGGCCCTAGACCAAATGGTGCCCCAGGTGAAGAGCGTCTTAAGCATCCCTCTCCCCCATTTGTTAAACTTTTGAATACCATTTTTTCAATTGCATTTGTAGCCCATTTCATGACTTTGATACAATTTGCATGATTTATCCTTGTCTCATAAAATGATAAATTTGCATGCTAGGATCTGTAAATCTGTATTATTTACAGACAGTCTGGAAGGTTCCACAACATTTTACAAAGATCTAGAACATTCTAGGAAATTAGTGAAGAATGAATCCACATATGGAATTATTGCAAACATTCTATTTTCCCTTTTGTTGCTAACAACAAAATCAGCAACCCAAGCCCAGCATCCCAGGAGGTTACCTGCCCCTAAATCCGGCCCTGGATTTGCTGGTTATTCAATGTCTACTAAGCAAACCAATTCAATGTCCATGCTGTACCATGCTCAAAATCCCAACTGACAAGGGTCAAGCAAATCTGAGGCAGCAAGTTACTGTGAGAGTTGGCTCATCAGAGACTTTTCAGTGATATAAACCAAAAATGCAATATTACATATGAGCAATAGTTTGTTAGAATCTCAAAATCCAGAAATGCTTTTGTCTTGAGCAGAGACTGTACATAATTTTCTTAAGTGAAACTGGCAACATACCACCCTCAAAGACTTTACCTTTGAACCCAATTCTTCCTCACTGGCCTTTTCCAGACAGGACAGACTGTAGAACTAATATAGCCAACAACTCCAGTACTTCACAACCACAGGCCAAAGCTCAAGATGGGAATTAGTGTTTGTCCAGTGCCTGCTCAAAAACAGACAGTTCATTCCAAACCCATGTAACTTTATCCACAAATTGAGATGAAATTCTCTCCAAATGGTAGAAACTTCCTTGTTTACTGTATCTTCCTAAGGAATAATTACCAACAAAACAAACAGAATTGAGATTAAACATCTCAACTCGGGTTTATGCCTTAACACAGAATGTCTTCCTGTCTTGTCTCCCTTTGACCACTACTGCGGAGAACATACAAACTAAAACCTGGAAACCCATTCCCCACTTTGGGCTTCCAGATCACCCACACACAGAGAAACTAGTGCTAGTATTCATTTTTCTCTGTGATAATTTATGAAATTCAGATTGTTTGAGTCACACCAACCTAGATCATGCAAGAATTTACAGAGACTTGGTTGTAATCTGTTCTTGTAATTTGATAGAAAAGGTCTATTTTCAATATACAGTAGACTTTTGATTATCCAGGATGATGGGGAAAAAAGTAATCCTGGTTAATAAAATCCCAGATAATCACCATCCATAGGAAATATGGTGGGGAGGGTTGGTTCACCAACCACCCTGCACCGGGCGAAGGGGGTGTTGGTTCACTGGCTGACTTGCGTCCTGGTGGCGTTTGTGTGTGTGTGCGTGTGTGCTTGGGGTGGCAACAAAGCCAGAGCTGGCCCTGCGAGTTACGGGTATTTTTTTTGACATCCTGGTTAATCGACAACCTGGTTAACCCAATCCTGGATAATCGAGAGTCTACTGTATAAGTCTCTGATGAGGAAGGCAGCTTTCTGTATCTTCTGTATGTATCTGGAATCTTGTTTAGAAGTTAACAAGATCTGACTTTGCTGAAGTACTAATACAGATTTAATCAGCTCAATTCAGCTAAATCCTTATTAGTAGGATATGTGTAATGACCACCCACTGTTTATCTAGCACTAGGATAGTGTCTGTAGAAAATAGGAAACATTACCTTCCCTTCCCCACAAAAAGGCAATTACTTTGAACTGTTTCCCTCAAAATGCTGTAACTCAGGAAAATTTTAACATCCATGATATTTTAGTTTTGTGTTAATTAGTCTACCATTAATATCTGGATGTGATCATAATTTATTGTGATTTGTGGGGGAACATGTCCAAATGAGTTAAAACCTAAACTCAGAGTGGTTGATTTAATCCTCACAATTAAACAATCCTGGAATGAATACTTGGGATGGCATTTTTAGCATGAATCCCATGCTGATAAGGAGTTATGGACCCAAATCCTCCTAATTCCCACTCTTTATGTAATTCTTTACATAATTCCCCAATCATAAATGTAAGAGGTGTGCCAACCGATATGAATAAATAGAAATTCCTTCAGATATTTCTTTAGAGATATTCACAAGCAAAAGTGTAAGCCATTTTAAGGGGTCCTAAAAATGTTTATTGAGTCAAATATATTCCTGGTTTAAATTTTCCCTCTTGCCAACTAAGTAACCTTTGCCAGACTTACCGGACTGCTGCCACACCACAATAATTTTTTTGCCATTTGAATACTTTCAGTTAAATATCTGAGAAGTTGAGAATGCCAAAGACAGGTTCAGATTAGGGCAGGCCAGTTTCAGATAGATCTGTTTACATTAAAATTGTGAATGTAAAAGAAAAGAGTTGCAGAAAACTTGATGGTACTTTACTTGATTACATTAATTCTTGTATGTTCTATGACTTCCTAATGAAATACATTTTCTTTATTTTATCTTATCAGTGGCTCCATGCCACCCCCATTCCTAATCCCTGTCACAGGATGGATTTCCATGAAAAGAGCTGAGGCAAGAGCACCCTTGCATTGTGACGGTCCTTTGATGCCAAAATGGCACCTTGAGCCACTGGCAGCCAGGCATACATTTCAACAGTTATGGCCAGCATAAACCCAGCCATGAAGCCACCTTTGGCCTGCCCCATATCTCCCAGCTGCACCAAATGTATTTTGACCACAGCTGAGGATCCATCCTTTTATCGGTAAGAAAGTGGGAGTATATATTAGACATACATATTGTTATGGTTCAAAATTCTAATGGCTTGCAAGTTAGGATTAATCTTCTCCAGACCCTGCAGATGGCGGGGAGCTTTGGACTAAAGGTTTCCCAGGTGTAACGTGCATTGTGTATTGAAGCAGTTGGCTCTGTTTGTGTTTTGTGTTACTTCTGGAGGGTTGCAGAGGCTCAAGGCAGCCACTTGTGACAGAGCAGTGGTGCCTTATCTGAAGAATCTGCAAAAAGGGGTTGCCTGTGTGCAACCGGGAAACCGGACTTGTGTACATTTTGTAAATAAATAAATCACACTACGAGAATACCTGACTCAGCATCACTAGTTTCTACTCTAAACAGAACATAAGAATGGCCATACTGGGACTGATGAATGATCTATCTAGTCTACTATCCTATCTTTCAACAGCGGGCAATACCAGGTGCTTCAGAGAGAATGACCAGAAGAAGCAGTCATCGAGTGATACATTCCTGCTCGTCCACTCCCAGCATCTGGCAGACAGAGGCTAGGGACACCCAGAGCATGGGGTTGCATCCCTGACATCTTGACTACTGATGGACCAATCCTCCATGAACTTATGTAATTCTTTTTTGAACCCAGTTATAGTCTGGGCCTTCACAACATCCCCTGGCAATGAGTTCCACAAGTTGACTGTGCATTGTGTGAAGAAATACTTCTTTTTGTTTGTTTTAAACCTGCTGCCTATTAATTTCATTGTATGACTCCTGGTTCTTCTGTTAGTAAATAGAAGGAGTAAATAACACTTCTTTATTCACTTTCTCCGTACCATTCATGATTTTATAGAACTCTATCTTATCCACCCTTAGTTGTCTCTTTTCTAAGCAGTCTTTTTAATCTTTCCTCATATGGAAGCTGTTCCATATTCTTAATCATTTTTGTTGCCCTTCTTTGTACCTTTCCCATTTCTAATATATCTTTCTTGAGATAAGGCAACTAGAACTGTACACGGTATTCAAGATGTGGGCATACCAGAGATTTATATAGTGGCATTATTATATTTGTCTTATCTATCCCTTTCCTAAAGTTTCCTAACATTATGTTAGCTTTTTTGACTGATGCTGCCCATTGAGCAGATATTTTCAGAGAAATATCCACAACGACTCCAGGATTTCTTTTTTGAATGGTAACAGCTACTTTAGACCCAATCTTTTTGTATGTATAGTTGGGATTATGTTTTCCAATGTGCATTACTTTGCATTTATCAACACTGAATTTCCTCTGCCATTTTGTTGCCTGGTCACCCAGTTTTGTGAGATCCCTTTGCAATGTTTTGCTGTCTGCTTTGGGCTTATCTATCTTGAGTAATTTTATATCATCTGCAAATTTTGCCACCTCACTGTTCACCTCTTTTTCCAGATCATTTAGGTCTTGCAAATATTTTAGGACAGTGATGTCCAAGCTTTTTACCCCAAGGGCCTAAAATATTATTTTTAAATAGTAAAGTTGCCACAATCAACAACCAGAAGCTGATTCCCTGCCTTGTTTTGGTCTCTGCCTCTCCCAGGCACTGCCTAAGGAAGCAAAAAACATTCAAATTTCTTCTGCTACAGATTCTCCAGCATAAGAATGTTCCCAGGGGCAGAGCTGGCATAGATGGTTGAAGAAACGGTGGAAGGCACTGGAGGACCTGGAATTCCCTACCTCTTCCATGTATTGACAGTACTGATTATAACACATGATAGATAAAAAGATGCAAGGTGCAGCTTACATTTTCTTCTTAAGACACACCCTTGAATGCCCCTTTTTAAAAGGCTACAGGTTCCACACCACTATTCTGGTATATGAAGATTAGTATGTTCCAGTTATTTGAAATCCTTTGTGTCTTCATGATATTCTGCAAAATGTTTCATCACGTGAACTACCACAGTGAAACATCATATTTAAAAACCCATTTAAAAAAACCTCTCCAAACATTCTCTTCTACTTCCTGAGCCTCTGTCTCTGCTGCATTTGGATCTAAACAGAGCTATATCATCATCTGACAAAGTGAACTGATTCCTGAGCATTTCTTGTACTGGAACATATTGTTCAACTTATCATTGTACACAATTAACTTACAGAATCTTAGCCATTTAAACTTTGAAACCAGTATAAAACAAGGATTAAATTAACAGGAAATCACATTATCTGCCAGTCTCAAAACAGAAAGTAAACTGAAAAACACTCACTTAGACAACTAGAATAATCCTATGTCAATGGCTCAGAGTAAAAATATTTTCCTTTCTGCGCATAGATGATGTGATACAAATAACAATTTTATGCTTCTAGATTATATTTAGGGCCTCTGGTTTTTTATTTTAACTGATAAACATCGATATAACAACCCCAGCAGAAAAGAAAAGAAACTGAATGTTTATCGAGTAAACACTAGAAATGATTACTAGTATATAAGAGTTTGTCTGCACAGAGCAGTAATGCAGACTATGGGAATGTGATTTCCAAAGCACGCTATCATGTTGCACATTAATTGGCCCATGTAGGCTCTGCTGGTGTGCACTAAAGTTTCCCTACTTTGCCTTAATATTTGAAACAGCAGTACATAAAAGTAGAACTTTATAAGGAGATTATTCATTACAGTATATACAAAGAGAAAGCCCTGAAATCTCCTGATTTTTGAACATCTACATACAATTTAAAAATTGCTAAAAATAACCCCCAATGAAATTAATAAATCCTCCCAAAGAAGCCCTAATTATACTGTAAACATCTTGTCCTAAAATGGAGGCATTTTTATTTATTGAAATGGAGTTGTGCCACACGATTGATCTGTTCTTTGGGCAGCACATTTTAAAAATTGTTACATTTGTAAATGCCTTATGCTTTTATAAAACAATTAGTAATTATTTCTCCTACCATCCTTCTAAGAGAGAGAAAATATTATTACTGCATGTTTGAGATACGTGCTAAAGGCCACTATTGGAGAAAGGATGATAGCAGTTTACTGTAACTGTTCCATTATATTTAAGTTAGAACTCTTTTTACATAAAATTGCTATCAGTAGGAATATTATAAGGAACTTAAAATATGTATAAAAGAAGGACCTTTTTGCATCAATACATCATGCTGTGTAAGTTAAAAATGGGTCTATTGTTTATTCCATCTGTCAAGGAATTGCAAACTAAAAATGTGTATGCTCTTTGGGGTAGAGATCATTGTTTCTGTATGTTTCTACAGCTCCTAGCACAGTGGAGTCCTGGTCCATGACTAGGGCTTTTAGGTGCTATGATAATATAAATAAATATAATATACACCTCATTGTAGAATCTTCTTGGACTGCTTCATCCATTGAGCAAAGGACAGTTCCTCACAAAAACATTTCTGGGAGCAGTTTCTGAAACTTGAACGCAAAAGGCACCACATCTACTGAGAAAGGGAAACCTGTCCTAAGCAGCTACACAAAGTGGCCAGTGAGAAACTGTTTGACCAACAGAAGTGAAACAAAATTATACTGGAAACACGTGGGATAATTATAAGTGGCCCCATAAGAGAGGGAGATAACCTTTAGTGCAAGTTTCATTGTCTCTCTAATTTTCAGTAAAGAAGCTCTTCTACAATAACATGTTTACAATATAAGCTCCTGAAAAGGGTTAGGGCTGGGTTTTTAAAACTCTCCTTCTCCTGCATACCTTCTATGCATCCGATGAAGTGGGCGATAACCCACGAAAGCTTAGGCTGAAATAAATTGGTTAGTCTCTAAGGTGCCACAAGTATTCCTCATTTTGTATCCTGGAACAGTTACAAATACTTCCATTTTACTGTGTGTGAGAGGAGGCCAAGTCTGTGTTTCATATATTTTTCATGGGAGTTAAGGACGGTGAAGTAATATCTTTTACTGAACCAACTTCTCTTGGGCAGAGAGAGAAGCTTTCAAGCTCACAAAGAGCGTTTCTTCCCAGTTCTTTATGAGTGCAAAAGCTTGACTCTCTCTCACCAGCAGAAGTTAAGGTCTAATACCGTGCCCACCTTCTGCCTCTGTCATATCCTGGAACTACATCACTGCATATACCTTTTAATATTTCTCTTCTATCCTGTAAACTACACAGGTACACTGCTGCCAGAAACCAATGATAAAGGGGGTTCTCTTCAAAATTGAAAGGATACAATGAGTAATGTGCATTTTATGGATAGTGCATCCCCAAGGATTTAAACTGGATGGACAAAAGCAAACATAGCACATCCTTAACAATTTAACCATGTTTCTGAAATTTCCATTCTATTGTTGTTCCTAAAAGCAGCATCAATGAAGAATTACATAGAGGAGGACACAATGAAAACATAATCTACTAAAGATTCAGTTCTGTCCTCTTCTAGTCACCTCCTCCCCTCCCCAGGACAAAACAAAGAGACACTGATGCTGTTGTTGCTGATATCCCAGAATTACATCCACGTTGGCAAGATGCCTGCCAAGCCTATTAGATACTTCACTTAAGAAATATTCGATTCACAGAAAACACTTTGCATGTGTCTATGCCAACTCTGATAGTAATGATAAATTGCAGTCATGGGCCTCCTGCGTGTACAGTAGAAGGAGAGGCATTTGTTAGAAGTGTGGCAGGCCACCCTTCAACAACCTCTGACGGCAGACACTATCCCTTCTCTCATTCCTCCATGTCTGCAATCTTACACCTCGTGTTTATTAGTAAACTCTAGGCATGTCGGAAACAAATCCATGCATTAAAAAAATGGATTGAATGGACAGAAAAGCACTGGCTCGGGCTTACAGAAAGTATATTGATTCCTTGCATTGGCAAGAGGATTAATGCATGCAATGAGCATGTTCTGCAGCAGCTATTGGCATGTAACCCGAGTAGCATCCTGTTCCCACTGAACTCAATGGCAAAAATCCCGTTGCCTGCCATGGGAGCAGGCTCCTTGTACGTTAACCATTCCCTCCTTTATGAATAGAAGCAAATGCAGTTCAGCCCTGCAGCACTGGATGAACACCGTGCAATGTTTTGTGGTGCAGCATTGCAACCTCAGCACTAGCGCAGCGTGCATTAGCCCGATCCGCCCCCTTGCAGTGTGGCAGCAGAGCCCACTTTATGTGCGGAGTAACCGAGGAGTGTGTGGCATGTACACGCTTCGTGCCGCACCGGGGCAGCCTCCCTAGGACTCCAGCCCGTACAGGGAGGGAACAGCACCGGCCGAGCCAACTTTGCAGGACTGGACGCGAGTTGCCTGCACCGCGCCGGGGTTGCGTTACAGCCCTGCCGCCGCTCTGGGCCCTCACCCCTCCCAGCCCTTGAAGACAAACACCAGCTCCGGCTCTGCCTCGCGTACATACAGCCCCGGGCTCTCGCTTTCTCACACACGGGGCGTGTGGGGGGGGGGGGGGGGTCCCTTGCAGTGCTTTATAGATCCCTCCGCGCGTCTGCGAGCGAGTGTGTGACACTGACAACTCCTTGGGAAGTGAGTGGAAGGGCGGGAACTACTTTCAGGAAACTAGCTTGCCCTGGAGACGCTGAGAGGGGAGGCGCTGCAGGCCTCTTCAGCGGGGGGCGGGGGCCCGAGGGGATTATTTTCTCTGCCGCCACCCCCTCTCCCCTGGTTATTTGGCATCAAGCTGTGGCGGCGGAAGGAGCCTGAAGTCAACGCTTCCGCCCAGTTTTCCTGCGAGGAGGCGGTGGGAGCAGCGCGCGGGGCTGCGGCTAATGGAGTTGCTGCTGCTGCTGGGGACGGAGCGTGGTCGCTGAACTTATCGCCGGCTCCGGCTGGGGGCTTCTGCCTTCCGCCGCGGGACGCCCGCCGGCTCCTTCCCCCCATTGCCCCTCTGCTCACACAACCAGCCGTGACGCATCCCGCCGCCCCATCCCCCCCCCCCCCAGCGCCTCCCCGCTCCACCCCCACCGCCCCGGGGCCGCCCGGCTCGTTCCCTGCCCGGGGCCGCCCGGCTCGTTCCCTGCCCGGGGCCGTTGCTCGCTGAGGGAGCGGGGGGGGGTGATTTGCGGATCGCCGCCGCGGCGGTTCGGAGGAATTTCTGCCGCTCCGCCGCCTGCTGCCCCGGGGCGCGTTGCGAGGGGGAGCCCGCTCGGCGAGGAGGCGGAGGGCGCTGCAGCGGGAGATGAGCTGCAGCGGGAGGACGGCGGCGCGGAGTTCACTGCAGCTGGGAGCCTTCCCCTTCCACCCGCGCCAGCCTGTTCCCATTGAAGAGCAGAGGCGCTGCGGCTGCCACCATCGCTGAGGCCGGGGGCCGCGCTCCAGCGCCGGACGGCCGAGTCCCCGCGGCTCTCGGATAAAAGACTCGCCCGTGCCCCGGAGCGTCGATCGCGATTGTCGTCGGGGAGGCAGATCTGGGGGGTGTGTGTGTGTTAACAATGGGGAGGTTTCTGGTGAGTTCCTGCTGCGCCCTGGCTGCGTCGGTGCTGCTGCTGCATCTCGCTCTCGGATCACGGTGAGGAAAAAATGAGCGAAGAGACGGCGACTTCTAACAACGAGTAAGCAAATCTCCCCACTCTTCGGCGGCTTGCCCTGTTTCCCGGCTCCCCTACCTTTGCATGCTGGCTTTCCAACGCTGCATTGCTCTGGCGTTTTGGCTGGTGCGTGTCCGTGTGTTGCGCAGACGTGCCTCCATGTATAGAAACCCTGAGGGTCCCTTCTTGTGTGTGCGCTTATTTCATAAAGATTGGGAGCCAGTTACTAGGACAGCGCGGTGCAATTGCAGCATGGCAGAAAAGTGGCCAGGTAGTGGCGGCGGCGTGTGTTGAAGTTGGGGAACAGTGGGGGTTTAGTGTCCAGACAGATACCGACAGTGGCCCCCGCTCCTCCACATGCCGCCTAGGATTAAATCTTATCTCCGAGATGTTTCACATGGAAACTAGTGTGTGGGAGCTTCATCCTGCAGGAAACTGCTTCTGAATTTTAATTGGATGAGTCAGACAATGTAAATAAAGTTTAAACCTTTCCCTAAAGCTTTTTTTGTTTTTAAATGCGCTGTTGGGACTTCTTTTTTAAGGGAAAACAAGTCTCTTAAAATTTGAATGGATCTAGTTTGGATGAAATCCATCGGTCTCGTGGTTTTTAGACATTTGTCCCACTGCATTTAATCTGTGACCCTTGCATTTTGGATGGAGGGGAAGAAATAATATTCTACTAGTAAATGTGTTTTATGACGTTCAAAAACAGAAGTGCAAAGTGTTTTTGCGGTAGGTTGATCTGTGTTTATCAGAAACATTTAAGGGTATAAAGTGGATAAGAGTTACCGTTGGCTATGACTGCTACAGTCTGTGTAATCCTTTCCAGAATAATGATTTGCAATTTAGTCATTTGCTGTAATTTGTTTTACGAGTGATGTGGCTCGTCATAGTGCAGAGACAACTCTTGGTGATGGAAAATAACCGTCGTGTGCTTTTTTAAAAAAATATTTTAAATAGCGAGTTAATTTGTATGACAAAAATGTCATTGGCAGTGGGAGGCAGATTGTCATTTGCATGCATTCCTTTAAATAAAACCTTCGTTCCTTAAGATATACCTCGTTAAGGAAAAGCTTTTTTCTTTTTAAAACATTGACTGCATGTTCAAAGTTGGATAACAGGAGTTTTGAGAAATCCTGAGCTCCAGTCTGTAAAGCACGAAGCATTACACTGAGGTGGTTTAGAACGTGAATTGCTTCGGTATCAGTGTAACGAGGCGGAAGCAGTCGCCATGTTTTCTTTTTGTGAATCGTTCTAATTTGCATACCACAATCTCCATTCATAAAAAAAAAAAAAATTAAGCCACCATCACCGTTGACATTCAACAAGACCTGCTATGCAAATTGTATAGGCCTTTTCCCGTACGTCAACGGACTGGTTGTTGTAGGAAGTTCGAACGTTAGGATTTCCAGTTTTATTTGTGTTTTTTTTTTAAAATTGCTTGTTGACAGAGTTATGTGGGAAATATCACTCGGGGAGGTGCTGGGAGCACGTGATCTACTCCATTCATAAAATACCTGGCTGTCCATTCACAGTGCAGTACACTGTCTGTGCTGAACAGACTTGCAGATTAGATCAGCATAGACAGAAAGAGACTAAGAGGATTATGTCAGAGTGCAATGGGGGAGAGACCGTTTATTGCTAGGGAGCCTGGAGAAACCTGTACTTTTTGTTGTTGTTTTTCTTTTTTGTTTTTGTTCTTTCAAATAAAGTTTTCATTCAAAGAGAGACATTAATCCAGAAATCACTTTCTTTATTAAATTTCAAAATTTATTAAGGAAAGGAGTGTGAAGAAGATAATTACAGTAATTTCATCTTTAGAAACAGTGAATCCGGAATAAAGTACTAAAAAACCAAATTTACCAATGCATTTTGTTGCATTGTTTTCAAGAGAAAATATTAACCCTTTTGCCAATTCCCATAGCAATAAACAATTCAAATTATTTTTTGAGATATCAGTATAACAGTACTATTTATTTCTATATCAAGGAATATCAGATGCTAGTGTTTCTAATAAGTCTATCCTTTAATGAGACAATAGTCACTTGAAAATCACATCTCAGACAATGCTGTATCTTCTGTTAACTAATGCCTCAGATTGCTAAAATTGAACAGTCAGTGAAAATGAAATATTTTTCTCTTTGTGAATTTTATAGCATGTGTATACAGTCATTTTCAAATTTTTAGGCTTTTTTTTCCTCTCGCTGAAAAGACCTTTTTAAATATCAGAGCAGACCATTATTTTTTAAAAAATTAACCAATGTAGAGGATGCTGTATTAGGAATTATATTTTTAATTACTTTTTAAAAAATATTGAACCTCCCAATTAAAATAATCAGCTATTCAAGGACTTTAGTTGTTAGATTCTAGTTACCCAGCCACAAAACAAATTCAGTCTGGTTACCTGAATCCCTTGTTAGAAGTACTGAGTGGGTTGCGGTATTAAAATGTTTATGTACAATGTTGATAAACTATCCAAACAAGATATTTAACAAATATTTGTCAGGGATGCTTTCCGGAGGGATTGGAGGAGTTCTGTGCTTAACAAACCAACAGAATTTTATGTTTGATTTCAACACTTTTTTTATCAGAAATGGATGAAAAGTTGTTTATGGTATTTCATTTTGGGTCCATTTTTATTTTTTCTATGTGCTTAAATGTAAACAGATGGCTGGCACAGTCAACTTAAAGATCATTTTCCTGTGTGCACAGATTTTTACCTACTGTGGTTGCAAGTAACACAAGATTACTGTAACTGAAAAATTTAGAACAACTTCTTATTTTTTCATTTTGCTTACTTTGTGGTTTGACAGCACTTAGTTTCACTGTTTCACCTGTTTGTGTGCATCTTTCACATAGCAACAGAAGAGAGAACAACATTATTGCCTTAATATATTCCTCTACAAATTTCTCATCAAGTAAAGGCAAATATGGGTACCTGGAAAGATGTTATGTTGCAATGTAAGTAATTGAGAACTCTGGTTGAAGCTTGATCATTATTCTTCGTGCTTGAAAAACTCCCATTCATGTAGAAGGACTAAAGGATTGAGCTATTTGTATAGAATTTGTTCTCATCGAAGAATATATTGTATCTTACTGTAAATGATGTCAGTGAAATAAAATAAATAAAAGTTAAAAGCTACATCGGGTGTCACTGCTTCTTGTGTTTTTAAATGAATATGTAGAAGGCAGCCATACAAAATTCTGCTTACTGTGGACATGGTATTTTTGTAATTGGGTAAATAGCTGATTAGTGTTTGTTTTAATTTTCACCTTTGTAGTAAAGGGTGAACAAGTAGATTTTTGTGTGTTCTGGGCCTGGCTTGGACTGTGTTCATGGCAGTTTGACTTGGCTGATGGACAGCAAAAAGAATGTTGAATGATTTTTGTCATTTTGATACAGTGGAAGAGTGAAGATTTTTCTCGATGCTCTTGGACATGAGCTAATAATGCTGATTTGAGCTATACATAATGTGAACAGACACTTGACAGAATTTTACTCTCTCTGGTATGTACCTCCGTTCTTGACCAGAAGCACCACAATAATTCCACCACCAGGCCTCAGTTAAGCAGAATACATTTACTACTAAATAGAAAGAGAAGGAGGGTGAGGTAATATCTTTTATTGGGCCAACTCACCAGCCATGTCTCTCTAATATCCTGAGACCAACATGGATAGAAACACGGCTACAGCACCACTGCATAAGACAGTTACAATTAAGTGGCGTTTTCTTATGTGGACAAATAACCACTAAACTTGGATGAAATTATTAAATTCATTTTGTAATACAGTGATGTTTTGGGACCCATTAATCCAAAAGTAAGTGACATCCCACTAGCAGTTTTTTCTCATTATTTCTTATTGTTGTGTGTTAGTTGCAGGTTGCATTTCAGTGAGAGAAGTGGGGCCTGGTTCAGCAAGCCCTCTTTACTGTTTTTCCTGAACTCAGTTTGTGGGGGCATTTGTGCATATTGTAGGCTTGTACATTTAGGCTCTGATTTGTAAATTGTTCTGAGGTTCTTATGGATGAAAGGTGATCTTATGTTCATATAGTCTTCTCATTTCCTTTAACTATCCAGTCAGATATTTCCCCTGTTAAATATATATATATATATATATATTTTTTATGATGAAGATATGTTGCTGTCCATAGTTTGACAACAAACCAACAGTGTTATCAGAGAGGTATATCACTTTGTCGTGTCATGGCAGATCTGAGCTATCCAATTCCGAGACACACACACGGTATATTCAGTGTGGAGGGAAAAATATTGTGGAGATTCAGTGTGGAGGGAAAAAATGTTGGTTCAGATGTATTCCCCCAAAACTAGACTAGCTGTTTAAAAATAGGCTACATAAAATCTAAAACAAATCTAAATGTTTTCTTAGAACTTTAAAATAAAATTGCAATAGAATTAATAGTTGTAAGTATCCCTTGTATTTCCAGCCAAACTATTGAATAATTAGGTTAACATGAGACCTTGATCCTAGTAATGAAACTAATTAGTCTGTTTTCATTGGTGGGTTTTTGTTTTGTTCTGTTTTTTTTATACATCTTTGCAGCTTGGACAAACACTCTAAATAGGAAAAAAAAAAAAAAAAACAATTTAGATTTCTAAAATTTTGTCCCTT
This sequence comes from Dermatemys mawii, assembly GCA_007922305.1. Taxonomy (NCBI): domain Eukaryota; kingdom Metazoa; phylum Chordata; order Testudines; family Dermatemydidae; genus Dermatemys; species Dermatemys mawii. The sequence goes on along the minus strand of ML677332.1, from coordinate 47,721,995 downwards.
TTAATGGTGTAATGTTTTTGTTTGTAGTACAAGTAAGATGTAAATAAAATGAGAGAGAATTTAAAAATGTAAATTTATAGTGTCCCTTCTGAATTCACTAATTAGATTATCACTGCCATTTTATAACCTGTTTCTTTCTGGAGCATAGTTTGTTTTGAAGTCCTGGAGAGTCCGTTCCAATTTTATTGTCTCTCTTTCTCGTACTCTTTACTTGGCCTTATGTCTCAGCTATTACTCTGAAGGCAAATGAACTTTCAGGTTACATAATAATTTGAGAAGTCAAGAAAAACCACTTGTGGGTCAGCTTTAGGAGCATTCCTTGATTGTTGTGATATCAGAGAAAAATTTATTCTGGGATGTCACAGTAGAGTTGGAGCCAGTGGCAATATTTGGAGAAACTAAAGAAAGTTGTGTTGTTTTTGTTTTGTAAAGGTGATAGTGTTACATTAACAATTGAACTGAATAGTTGGGACATTCAGTATGTATTTTGGAAATTAATGAAGTTTATTAATGTTGGCCCTGGTTGTGCCCAGAGCAGACTATTGATGAATAAAGATTAGGTATATGATTTGTGTCTGCAGGATCGAAGCCTCATTTGCAGGTCATCTTTAATTTGTCCTGTAGTCATTTTCTGCATATCTATATCTAAAGGTATATGCAGGTTAATTCTTCATTCTGACAGATACTTGTGTATATGCAGTTTGTTCTGCATATAATTACTGTCTGCGTCCATACATCTCTGCTGCGCTTCTAAAATTAATATGTATAAGTGCGTGGAGAAGCATAAATGCACTTAAAGTGAACCCTGAGTTTAAAGATTTAAGGATTACAATTTACTTTTAAAAATCTGAAAGAATATCAAGTAAATTTAGAAATCCTCATTTCACTGTGGATAAACATATGATTTTCTAATTTTCCTGCTTTTAAAGGCAGGATGAGGAGCTTCTCTGCCTCGTTTATTGTGATGACCTGGAATTGGACGTGGAGAGAGAATTCATTAGGGAGAGCAAATGTCAGCGTAAATAGATTAACAGAATTCAGAGATACAAGTGTGAAAAGGTAATGCTGGAAATGATAAGTAATACATCACGAATTGAAATGGAAAGCAATAAAGACAGAGAATAAGGGTGGATTAAAAATTATTTTTTTTTTAAAATGAATTTTTAAATTAATAGGCTATTTTTAAAAATAAACCTATTTTAAAATTGGACATAGGTTTTCAGTGTTAAGGCCTATATTTATTATAATCTATTTTAAGTTAAGTACCAAAAATAATACTAAGCAGTAACTGTCTGCTTCGACCACTGTTCCAGATGACGTGCTTCCAATCTGATAACTAGTTCTGCTTTATAACAGTCCAAAGCAGTGAGTACTGACACATGTTCACCTTCATCAACTGGGTCAGATGCTACCAGCAAAAGATTGGTTTCTTCATCTGAGTGTTGCTCTTTTAAGACTTCTGACAGCACGTTCCACACCTCATCCCTCTCAGATTTTGGAAGGCACGTCAGATTGTTAAATCTTCAGTCGAGTGCTGTACATCTTTAGCAATCTCTCGTTGATACCTTCTTTGCATTTTGTTAAGTCTGCAGTGAAAGTGTTCTTAAATTGAATAACATTTGCTGGGACATCATCTGAGACTGCGATAACATGAGAGATATGGCAGAATGTGGGTAAAACCACAGAGCAGGAGACATACAGTTCTCCCCCAAGGAGATCAGTCACCAGTTTAATGCATTTTTTTAACAAACATCATCAGCATTGAAATGTGTCCTCTGAGATGGTGGCTGGAGCATTAAGGGACATACAGATGTGTAGGATATCCAGTATGTAATGCAATGTTGGCCACAAAAGTGCCATGCCGATACCTGTTCTCACTATCATGTGATGTAAATAAGAAGCGGGCAGCATTATCACCTGTAAACATAAACAAACAAGTTTGTTTTAGTGATTGGCTGAACAAGTAGGATTGAGTTGACTAATAGGCACTATTTGTAATAGGATGAGGTCTACTGGTTCTACAATCTTGAAGGGCATTGTGACCAGAAACAGTCAATTCAACTCACTAACTACAAGTAATTCTTCCTTTGTTTAATAAATCAGCATTATGTATAACATTTTTAATAAATCTTTTTTCTTATGTATCCAGCACATTTAAGGTAGTTCCATTTAATAAAAATATGCTGGTTTTGTGCATTTTTAATTTAATCTGAATTTCCAAATAGATCTTAACACAAATCAGAAGTAAAATATTAATTATCTAGTAAATAAGAAATGCATCATTTATCATTTTCTAACATAAAAATGTAAATATCGAGAATCTGGATAAATTAAGTTAGTGTAATTACTGACATTACATTTATATACCTTTGTAATGCAAAAAAAGAGGCCAAATTTAGTATAAAGGTTGTTTAGTTACAAATAAGTATATTTGAATGGTTTTCAACCAGTCTTTGGGGAAATGACTAGAAGTACAATTGTAAAACAAGATTGAAGTTAATTATGTAAAATAAATGCTGATTTAAATCAGGATTGCAATTGGTGATTTTATTGCTTTGATTTAAATGAATGTGCCCTGCAGAGAAGTGATCTTGTATTTCTAAGACAAGAGACAATGTATTTAATTTATACCAAAAAAAAAATCTGAAAGAAATTGGAGTATGTATAGAGTTTTAATGTAACTGACATAAAAACATCACATAAAGTAGATGAAATTTTGTGCTGGCTTAAATATGCAAATATACTCTGCAGATTCCCCCTGGGTTAAGTATGTTTCAGGGAATATACAACTGCCATATTGTATTGGACCTCAGGTCCATCTGTTGTAGTACTCTCTCTTTGGTGGTGGCCAGTACCAGGTGTTTAGGGATAGGTGTAAGAATCCCACAGTAGGTACTTGTGGAATATTCTGCCCCATATTAGATCTCATCATAATTCTAAATTGATTTAAGCCATGAAACACGATATCCCTTCCACACAGTTTTTATCTTTAATTATGATAAATTCTGGATATTCTTGATTATTAACATCCCTGCTTGAAACTTGTTAGTTCTTGGCCTCAACTTCCTGTGGCAATGAGTTCCATGATAATTTCTTGAATTGCATTTGAATTTCCCACCTATTAATTTCATTGAATATTCCCTTGTTCTTGTGTTATGAGACGGAGAAAAGATGTTCCTGATTCAATTACTTTATGCCATTCTTTATTTTACATAATTTATCTTGTCCTTTCTAATCATTTCCTTTTCTACGGTAAACAGTCCCAGCTCTTCATCCTTACTTCATATCATGAGTGTCCATATCCTTGACTCATGTTGCTCTTTACCGAAACCCACTCTAGTTCTGATGTATCCTGTTTGAAATGGGATGATGAGTAGTAGACCCAGTATTGCAAATGAGACCCAACCACTGATTTAGAAAAAGCATTTTAATTGTAATGTTCACAGTCCCGTTCTTTATGCTGCTTAACATTTTGTTTGCTTTTTTTTTTACTACAGCCTCACATGAAGCTGAAATTTTCATTGATTTGTTTGCAGTGGTGCCCAGATACCTTTCCTGAGGATGTAAAGAAATCTTTAGAACAGCATACTAGAAAAGCTTACTTATCAAGCAACTGAGAGTAATAGGTGGAATAGGTTATTTATAAAACAGCTATCCTGCTTAAGAGTAGCATGGCAAAATATCAGTCACTTTGGTTCTCCTTTTCATGTATCTGGTATTGGATAAGAGAGAACAAGCTTTTAACTCAAGCCATTAGCTTAAGAAAAAGCAGTTGGTGATTAAAAATTGCTGGACCATATCTCCCGCTCTTTTGTTAATTATGCCACTTGTAGCATGTTCATGTTCCATGTCTTTATCAAGGAGGATCTGTAATAAAGCCCACCCTCTACATCTAAGGAGGGCTTTGAACACATTTTACCTATGTAGATACCAAGAAGACATTTTTTGCTCTTGAATTCATCTAATCCTACCTACCATTCTCATAATTGTAAAACTGTAAGGGACCTCAAGAGGTCATCTAGCTCGGTCCTACCATGAGTGCAGGGGACAGTGATGTGGCCTTCAGGCCAATGCGTCAGTCCTTATGTGACCCTCCTGGTCGTTTGAGTTTGCGATCCCTGTTCTAGGCCATCCCTGTCAGGTGTGGGTTGGAGATTTTTTTTTTTTTTTTTTTTTAGGAGCAGGTTAGACAATGGAGATTCCACAACCTCCCTAGGCAATTTATTCCAATGCTTAACTACCCTGACAGAAGTTTTTCTTCATGTCCAACCTAAATCGCCCTTGCAACTTAATCCCATTGGTTTTTGTCCAGTCTTCAGAGATTAAAGGAGAACATTTTTTCTCCATTCTTGTAACAATCTTTTATGTACTTGAAAACTGTTATGTACCCTCTGAGTCTTCTCTCCAAACTAAACAAACCAGATTTTTTTCAGTCTTCACTCATAGGTCATGTTTTCTAGACCTTTAATCATTTTTAGTGCTCTTCTCTTGACCTTCTCCAGTTTGTCCAGATTTTTCCTGAAATGTGGTGCCCAGAACTGGGGACAATACTCCAGTGAGTCCTCTTCAGCACAGAGTAGAGCAAAAGAATTACTTCTTGTCTTACTTAGAACACTCCTGCTACTATATCCCAAAATGGTGTTTGCTTTTTTTTCTTCAACAATGTTACACTGTTAACTCATATTTAGCGTGTGATCCACTATGACCCCCAGAATCCACATTGTTGGTCCATTATTTCAGTTTATCAGCTATAAAAATGATGGCTTGGACACTTTTATTTCTACTGTTGGCCTCCTTTAAGGTAGACAAGAATTAATATCAATATCTTCAAGTATGTTCTTGAAGGGGAGAAAATGCATTTAAGTATTCTAAATACAGCAGTTCACTGTGAAAAGCACCTTTAGTTCAGTAGTGAGCGGTTTCCTGCATATAAATTGCAATCCTGAATAAAATCCCAACTCAATCCAAATAAAGTGTGCGAAGAAAAAAAAGTCATTCCCAAAGTAATAAATCATGATCATTGTATTTATAGGTTCTGTCAGTTGTGCGGAAATAGAAAAGAACACGTGAACATTAAAAGCTTCTATTCCACTGGTTCATAGTGCCACCACAGATTCATTAAAAATAGATTAAATAAGTGTACAACGAGCTTCAAAAAGCTACACTTAAACTCAGAAGTTTGGGGCCTAATTCCCTTACAGTCAGATAGACCAAAAGCCACAGATGTCTTAACTGTATCCTCTTTCCTAGCACTGACAGAACACTTTTTGTGCCACAGATGTTTATCTCAGATGTACTTGCTTTTGAAGATTTACTTTAAAATATCATTAGAGTTTAACACAAGTAGATACTACAACTATATTGTTTCATCTCACGATCTTTGTGTTAACTAGAAAGGGAAAAAGTCCATGGGTTGTCATTTTAGTGCCTCTTCTGTAAGAATGTATTGCTTCTTACAACATAACATTTGAATAAAGTGATTAGTGATATGATGCCACAGAAATATAAGTAGTTATGTTATTCCTCGATGACAAGCACAGATTTTAGTTGTGAGCAATGCAAATGACCAAATAATATGATCCCAATGTAGGTCACAGAAGAATGTCACAAACAGTACCAGAATTTGAAATATCATTTATTTTAGTTAAAGAAAGAGGAGGAAGGAGGCTTTCAAGGATGAGAATAAATGCATAGAAGTAAAAAGGATGATGTGTTTACCACCCTTTACATGGTTCCACCCCAAATTCCTAATTAGTATATGCGTATTTTGAAAAGCCAAATATTTCTCTATTTAAAACATGTAAAGGAATATTGTCAACTTGCATTTGTTCCCATATTTAATTTTTGTAAGAACAAGCTTCTCTAAAACCTGTAAAAATGCTTCCCTGACCATTTTAAAATAACTCCATAAAGAACAATTTTAAGCAAATAAACATTCACCTGTAATGCGTGACACCCCGGCACTGAAGCTGAAATTAATCAGGAACAGAAATGAAATTGACTTATTTGATTTTTTTTTTCAGGAGCTGAAACAAATGCAGAGAATAAACAAGAAGCACAGTGAAGAGTAAATTTGATTTGTAAAATTCTTACTAATTTGTTAGCAATATAGCTAAAAAAAGTTTGATAAAATAATAGTTGTTTAAAACTGATGTGTCCTGTTTTAAAACAGGACACATCAGAATCGATAAAGTATGGCTCACAGCATGATATACTACCTGTGATTTCCCACTCTGGAACAGCACAGCCCTATTTTGGTGAAGTGGCAGGTCCTGAATGGCAGCAGAAATGGCTTATGCCATGCCATGCCACTGACATTTAGGAAGGCAGGAGATGGGAAGGGGAGCACTCATGTTGTTCTAATTTATGGCATCTTTATGTGGCTGCCTATGGGCTTGTCTGCAGTCCAGAATTACAGAGATGCTCTGGTGCTTCCACTCCTGCTCCCAGTAAACTATTATGCTGGGGCTACAATGGGGGGCAGCATAGCGGTATGTGTACCAGCTCTAGAATGTATAAAGGGGTAGTAAGAGGGATTAGAGTCTGGTCCCAGGTCTCGAGTAGGATTTATCCAATTCTTAATCATATTGCCTTTGAGAATGAATATGTTGAAGCTATTAGTGTGGCAATGCTGTGGGTCCTTCCCTCCTACCCCAAAGAAATAGAATCCAAAATTCCCAATTCCATTCATTCCTCTATCAAATATGTGTAGTAAGGCAATGACAAAGTGTGTCTTAAATCCCCTTCTGGTCTCCAGAGGATAACTGCCTCCTGCTGTTACAAAGTACACATGTAACTCAAGTGTTAGAGGTCTGTGCTGTGACTTTTAAAGGTCGTGGGTTCCAGCCCCTGTGGACAGTTACTGTGATTCCACATAATGGCATTTTTGTATTTTCAGTTGGGTCTTTAAAAACACTTGCAAATGGCATACAAAAATGTGCCCAAAAGAACATTAATATTGCAAAGTCAAACACTTAAGTTTGAAAATGCCAGCATTTGCTAATTTAACCTTACTGCAAGTGCATAAGCAGAAAGACTTCTGACAGGGTTGCAGAGCCAGGAATAGAACTCTCCAGTAGGATGCCTTAAACACAAGGAAACATCCTTTCTCTTCTTGCAATCCTCTGCCTCATTCACTTTCTTCCTGTGGACAGAATGAAGCTAGAGTATAACAAATAGCATGTGATCATATCATTAGACTATCATGCTTATGGTCAAAGGGTAGAAATAGGGTTTCTAGCTTTAATTCTGACATGATCAAACTTGTGAGTAATGTACTTTGAAACTATGACCTTGTCCTAATGTTTTTTTTGTATATAATTTAGATAGAATTTTACTCTGATTCTCTGCTTCATATACTAATCAAACAGTCTCTTGTTTACTGCAGCTTTCAGATATCGGTGATGTTACTCCTGGGCAAGTCTGAGCAATACCCTATAATATTTCTAGCCAGGATTGTTGTGAACTGCTTCTTAAAACTCTTTGGCTTGATGGTATTTTTTCCGCATATAAAAGGATATTTTAATACTTACCTGGAAGCTGAGTTATTACATATCAGTTTAGAAGCTCCCCTCTCCTCCAGTCTCTTATTCCACCCATTCCTTTCTCTTTCAGTAAGGGAAAAGGTCTACTCTTAAATATGCTGTAGTCATTCTTTTCTTAGTCTTCCTCAAACATTAGCATGATGAGGAAAATCACACAAACATTTGAACTTAGGCAGAAAGGCAAATTGGTAGTGCACTCCTGACAGAAGCGCACATTACAGGTAAAGGTTAGGGCCAACTTCTTTTATGGTGTCCACTAATTTGGTGCATCATTTATTGGGTTCTCTACAAAACTAGTGCCAGGCTTTTTTTCTTTTTCTTCCGCCCCCTAGACATATAAAGCACCTTAGCTGAAGTAAATGAGATATCTGGGTGCTCACTATCTCTAAAACTGATCTAAAACTGATCAATTGATGTTTTAAAGGCGATATTAAAAAGTAGTGGACACACTTGAAAACTTTGGCCTTCCTCTGATGTCACTGAAAGCTTATTGAAAGGATTTTTAAGAGATAGTGAGCACCCAGGGATCAGAAGCTAATGAGAGCTGCAGATGCTCAACTCTTCTAAAAATCAGACCCTTGGTGCACATAAAATAACTAGAAAATAAGTCCTGTAGATGAGCGGGCTGAATTTTAATTCTCCTTCACCTGTACCACACTTCAGGAAACTTAATTTTTAGTAGGTTAGTAACATGTTAAAACTTAATCCTGATATGGTTTCCAGTATGTTGTCATACTTTCTGTATGTTTAAAACAGCTAGGATATTGCTACTATGTTATCATAAACTTTAAACATCCTCTTTTAGAGCCTGTCTCCCCCTCTTTCCCCCCCCCCCCCCAACATTTCATGCAGTGTTGCTATGGCAGCGGAAAAGAATTCTGCATGTTAACAAGCCCATGTTAGGTACTGGAGTCTTTTCACAAATCAGTTAAGTGCTTGCCTGGCGCATTGAAAATTGAGGCTACAAAACAATAAAAGCCACTTACTAATTAGAAGTGGCAGAAACATTTTAGAGATTGAGGAATCATGCTCTACCATTTGATATAGACACTTCGGTATTCTATACAGTGATACTTTTCTGTTTGAAAGGCATATCCGAAAAAGTTGGGACAGTGTTACAGCATCACAATGTTGAAATATGTTATTGCCCTATATTTTGTATTATAGGCAAGCAGCACAGAGCACTGATGTGAAGGGAAATGCTCGTGTAAGTATTTTATGGGTTTGTTTGTCTGTAATGCAAAAAATACATCTCCCTTTGTTTTAAAATGTGCATTACCCCTTACTAAGTTCTTGGATTTTTTAGTGTGCAGTTATCAGTCTTCAGTTTTTGATGTTAATATGTCTGCCTTCTGATGCAACAAAGATAGAATGCACCCACATTACTTGTTATGAAGTAAGGTGAAAATTATTACATTTTCATTTGCTAATTAATATCTTGAACAGGAGCTTGTATACATGGAGCAGTTATTCCAGAATAGATAGAGTAGGTAGAGGACTACCTCAGGTCAAGTGCTGGAGCTATTCAAGATTAACTCTCTGTTTGGGCACTCTTATTCTACACACTCTGTACATTGGTCACTTTTCATCATCAAAGTCAGATGCCACCAACAGAAGTCTGATTATCTTTTTTTGTGGTTTGTCTTCTGTAGTTTTTGCATCAGAGTGTTGCTCTTTTAAGACTGCTGAAAGCATGCTCCACACCTGGCCCTCTCAAATTTTGGAAGGCACTTCACATTCTTAAACCTTGGGTTGAGTGCTGTAGCTATCTTTAGAAATCTCACATTGGTACCTACTTTGCGTTTTATCAGACCTTCAGTGAAAGTGTTCTTAAAACGAACAGCGTGTGCTGGGTCATCATCCAAGATTGCTATAACATGAAGTATATGGCAGAATGTGGGTAAAACTGAGCAGGGGACATACAATTCTATCCCAAGGAATTCAGTCACAAATTTAATTAATGCATTATTTTTGTAATGAGCATCATCAACATGTTTCCATGTCCTTTGGAATGCTGGCTGAAGCATGAAGGGGCCCACGAATGTTTAGCGTATCTGGCATGTAAATATCTTGCAATGCTGGCTACAAAAGTGCCATGCAAATGCCTGTTCTCACTTTCTGGTGACATTGTAAATAAGAAGAGGGCAGCATTATCTCCTGCAAATGTGAACAGACTTGTTTGTCTTAGCGATTGGCTGAACAAGAAGTAGGACTGAGGGGACTTATAGACTCTGAAGGGTGGTTTGTTTTGAGTGCAGTTATGTAACAAAAAAAAATCTACAGTTGTAAGTTGCATTTTCACAACCAGGAGATTGCACTACAGTACTTCATATGAGGTGAATTGAAAAAATACCATTTCTTTTGTGTATAGTGTTTATAGCGCAAATATTTGTAATAAAAAATAATATACACTTTGGTTTCAATTAGAACATAGAATATAATATATAGGGAAATGTAGAGAAAAATCCAAAATATTTAATAAATATCAATTGGTATTCTATTGTTTAACAGTGCAGTTAAAACTGCGATAACTCAAAAAAATTAATAGTGATTAAATTGCGATTGACAGCCCTAATTAAAACATTGTTTTGCACTCAGTTTACTAAGAGATCAGGATTGCTTTGTATCCCCTAACCTCTTTATTATTTACTATTCTCCCAATTTTTGTGTCATCTATAAACTTTATCAGTGATTTTCTTTTCTTCTAAATCATTAAATAGCTTAAGGCAGAAAACCGATAATCACTGCAGGGCCCCACTAGAGAATAACATCCATTTATTGAGGACGTCCAGTTTATAATTACATTTTGAGACTTATCAGTTAGCCAGCTTTTAGTCCACTTCATGTGTGCCCTGTTAATTTTATCTTTCTAGTTTTTAATCAAAATGTTGTGCAGTACCAAATAAATGCCTTTCACAGGTCTAAGTGTATTAAATCAACACAGTTACCTTTATCAGTCAAATTTGTAATCTCATTTAAAAAAAAATTGTTAGTTTGACTTGTTCTGTTTTCCATAAACCCATGCGGATTAGCATTAATTGTATTGTCCTCCTTTAATTCTTTATTAATAGTCCTGTATCAGCCTCTTTATTTTGTTGCCTGAGGTTGATGTCAGACTGTCAGGCCTGTATTTACCCAGGTCATCCCATATTTCCTCCTGGAATTTTCCCTGTGTTCCAAGACTTGTTGAAAATCATCATTAATGGTCTAGCAAGTTCCTTGTCCAGCTCTTTTAAAACTCTTAGATGCAAGTTATCTGGACCTCCTGATTTAAAAATATCTAACTTAGTAGATGCTGTTTTAATGTTGTCATGAGATACTGGTGGAATGGAAAGAATAGCATGACTACATCTGTCTGTTTAAATACAGAACAAATATTTACTTAACACTTCTGCCTTTTCTGCATTATCCGTGATAATTCTAGCATTTCCATTTAGTAATGGGTCAATACCATTGTTAGGATTCTTTTTGTTCTTAAGGTACTTTAAAAAAAATCATTCTTATTGTCTTGAATTCTGCTGACCATAATTTCTCCTTCTGTGTCTCTGCTTCCCTTATCAATTTTCTACAAGTTCACGCTTCTAATTTATATTTATTACTATCAACTTCCCCCTTTCTTCTAGTTGTTATATTTTTCTTTTACTGTTGCTTTCACTTCCCTCTTAAACAAGTTTGAGTGGTAGCCATGTTAGTCTGTATCAGCAAAAAGAAGGAGTACTTATGCCCAAATAAATTTGTTAGTCTCTAAGGAGCCACAAGATTTCATGGGATAAAACCCACTTCATCAGATGCCTGAAGTCGAAGATACAGTAGGAAGGGGT